>JAJAGP010001513.1:37500-82500 GCA_025084515.1 Ancistrus triradiatus
CCAGTTAGGAAGGTATACCTAGGGTGCAAGTCCCCATTGATAAAACACCTCGTCTCTTTTAGGAGATTCACCTACATGGTACTAAAAGATGCAGACACAGAACTGAACTTGACTTTTAAATTTAAGGTTGAAGGGTTCAATTACACAGTATACGCAGCATTAGATGTTAATTTAAGGTGTTTTAGATGTAAGCAAATAGGTCATCTTATTCAGGAATGTCAGGAGCCGATTGAAAGTTTTTCTAAAGAATCAGATCAAACGGAACCTGTTGAGATGGGGTCACTGGTCCATCCCCCTATTGCAGCCACGGTGTGTCCCCCTGTGCTTCCTTCCACCACTGTGTCAGTGCCCGTCCCTGAAGACCCAACTGAGTCTGGTGTGGATGGTAGCATTGAAGGTGCGAGTATCCCCCCTGAGGGAGCTCCAGAGCTGAAATCCCTAGAGCAAGACCACCCCCCTTATAAGAATCTAAAGGTAGGACAAACTGTTTCTGATTATGTGATGGTTGATGCGGGCCTCGAGGATGCATTAGAAAGGGCGGACGAGTCGTGTTTCAAAGTACCTTCTAAAAGGAAGATCAGGGGAAAGGGAGTAAGCAACCTAAGAAAGATGGTTGGGATGAGTTGTCAAGACCAGAACAGGACGACTGTCTTTCCGACTCGGAGTGGTCGGTAAGTTCGCAAGACGACTTATCTTTACTGTACACCGCAGGGGAAATAAGTAGTTTTTTGAGGAAAACTAAAGGGCAGAGAGGAGTAAAACTTACCGACTATTTTCCCGACAATGCACAGTTCATGCATGACGTCAAGCAGCATAGGCGTGGTGGTGCTTTCACCTCACAAGAAACCAGTAGACTAAAGAAAATAATGACTAACCTTAAAAAATGCATTGCTGACAATGATTAGAGGTTTCTGGCACTTATTGGTCTTATCTCTTCTATCTGGGATCCTACTTTCTCAAATGGGTGAACTCACTATTGCAACGCTCAATGTTAATGGTGCACGGGGGGCGAAGAAGAGAGCCGCCATCTTTGAGTATATGAAACAGAAGCGAGCAGATGTGGCCTTTCTGCAGGAAACACACAGTGATCAGTGCAATGTGATAGATTGGAAAAGAGAGTGGGGTGGGTTGGACCTATTTAGTCACCAGACTTCTATGAGTGGTGGGGTCGCCATTTTATTTATTAAGAATTGTAACCCGCATTCCTATACCACAGAAAGTATTTTACATGGAAGGATACTAAAAGTGCGGGCAGTTTTTGGTGAGATAGTTATTGTGTTCATTTGCGTATATGCACCAACGGGAGGGTCGGACAGGTTATCTTTTTTTAATGTTTTAGGCTCAGCGATTTCAAATTGCGACACTGATGAAAGGCTTATAATAGGGGGTGATTTCAACTGTACAGCACATGATGTAGATAGGAACCATATGGAACCACACAGCATGTCGCGTAGGAGGCTGTGTGAGCTACTAGAGGTGTATAACCTTAGAGACGTATGGAGGTGTACTCATGGTAGCCAGAAGCAATACACGTGGATGTGTTGCAGAGATAACACAATGTCACTGGCGAGGCTGGACCGGTTTTATACCTTTAGCCATCAGTTGTCTACTTTTATGCGATGTTTTATTTCCCCGGTTGGTTTCTCGGATCACTGCTGGGTCCAGTGCACAGCCACTAAGGTGGTAGTGAAACCACGGAGTTAACACGTCACTTTTAGATGATGCTAATTTTAGGATTTTTTTTTATATACTATTGGGAGATCCTAAAAAAGGACAAGATCCTTTTTAATTCTGCACGCCAGTGGTGGGATGTAGCAAAGATACAGATAAAAGCCTTTTGTCAGCAGTACACCCTCACTGTCACTAAGGATCTAGTTACTTCCCTTAAGTCACTAGAGTGTGAAATCGGATCACTCCAGGGCCTTATGGCAACATCCAAAGCGGATAGCTCTGTTCAGGCTCTAAATAAGAAGAGGAGTATTCTAGGGGACCTGCTGGGCGCAACAGTGCAGGGAGCCTTGGTCAGGTCTCGGTTTCGTTGTGTCTCAGAAATGGACGCTCCCTCTAAGTTCTTCTTCAGCCTCGAGCACAGGAATGGCCAAAAGAGGTTAATACACGCCGTGCGGTCTGAAACGGGGGCTCTTTTGTTTGATCCCTCGGAAATTCGCAGGCGGACAGTCAGCTATTTCTCAAGGCTATATCAGAGTGAGCGTGCCGGAGCACACGAGGTTGAGGAATCCTTCTTGCGAAATCTCTCGAAGCTATCGAGCATGTCTGCTGCGGAATTGGACATCGAACTCACAAAAGAGGAGTTGTGGGCCGCACTCCAAGGTATGGAGAATGGCAGATCTCCAGGCATTGACGGCCTCCCTGTGGAGTTCTATAAAACATTCTGGCCCAGCCTGAGCGATGATCTGCTACTCGTTCTAAAGGAGAGTGTGCAAGAAGGTGGACTCCCTCTGAGCTGCAGGAGAGCAGTGCTCACTCTGTTGCCGAAGAAAGGTGATCTGACACAGTTAAAAAACTGGCGGCCGGTTTCCTTGCTTTGTACTGATTACAAGATACTCTCGAAGGCCTTGGCTCGCAGGCTAAGTAAGGTGATGGAACAAGTGGTCAAGGTTGAGCAGTCATACTGTGTGCCCGGCAGGTCCATCTTCGATAATATTCACTTGCTTCGTGATGTCTTACACGTCTCAAGACTCTTGGGGCTAAAAACTGGGATAATTTTGCTAGACCAGGAGAAAGCTTTTGATAGAGTGGAGCATGAATATCTTTGGAAAGTTTTAGAGAACTGTGGTTTTAACACTGGGTTTATTTCTATGCTCAAGACTCTTTATAGTGGCATTGAGGGTGTACTAAAAGTCAACGGTGGTTTATGTGCCCCTTTTAAGGCCCATCGTGGCATAAGGCAAGGTTGCTCATTATCAGGTATGCTGTATGCTCTGGCTTGTGAACCTTTGTTATGTGTTTTGAGGGAGAAACTTGAGGGACTAGCCATCCCTGAGTGGAGCGTTCCCCTGCGTTTTTCAGCTTATGCAGATGACCTGACGGTTTTGATCAATAACCAAACGGATGTCAATGCTTTGGCAGACACACTGAAAGTATTACGAAAGTATATCATCTGCCAAGGTAAATTGGGGGAAAAGCAAGGCAATTCTGATAGGAGATTGGAACGGGGCCAAACCAGTACTTCCTGGTGGGCTATCGTGGGAAAGGAGTGGCTTTAAATACCTGGGAATACACCTAGGGAGCAGTAACTCCGCAGAAGAGAACTGGGCAGGAATTGAAGAGACAGTAAAGGGGCGCCTTAATAAGTGGAAGTGGCTAGTCCCTCAAATGTCGTACCGTGGTAGGGTACTGGTGATTAATAACCTGGTTGCTTCCGCACTTTGGCACAAACTGGCATGCACTGACCCCCCCCCCCCCGGGTGCCGCAGAGCATCCTCTATCTTCCAAAAGATGAAGGTGGTCAGGGCCTTATACACCTTGCCAGTAGGGCTGTTGCTTTCCGGTTACGGTTTATTCAGAAGCTTCTTGCAGGCCCGAAGGACCTTGTATGGAGAGCAGCAGCCGTCACGCTGCTGAAGAGAGTGGGAGGGCTCCGGCTGGATCGGGCCTTGTTTTTAACTCACACCAGAGCATTGGACACTAATGGACTACCTGATTTTTATCGTGGTCTTTTTAGGATCTGGAACTTGTTTGAGAAAAGCGTGCAAGGACGTGGAGCGTCGCGCTGGGTCCTGGAGGAACCTTTGGTTTATGGGGCTCGGCTGGACATAACGGGTGCGGTCGCCCCTGCCCTATCCAGTATTCTGCTCAACACCGGGATATCGACTCTTCGACGCCTGGTGGACGTTGCGGGACCTGACCTCAACAACGTGAAGTTGATGGACCGTCTGAGGATGAGGTCGAGACGGGTGGCCACACGCCTCCTGGACAGATGGAAGACCCTTCTTACGGCTGACGAGTGGAAGCAGATAAGGGATTACTGTGCGGGGGCGGTCGCTCCTCTTGAGGATGAGCCCTTTCCAGAGGTCACCTTGACAGTGGACTTAACTGTCTGTGAGGGCCAGTGGTTCAACGCGCTGACTGCAAAAGCCACGAGTGTGGCGATGGCCTCTGGGAGATTGTTTTATAACGTGAGTGTGATGGCGTTGAACAAATGCAGGTTACAGTCAAGAACTGACACTCCGTGGCGTGATTTTTTTTATCTCAAAGCGGCTGTTAAACCTGAGTGGAGGGCTCTTTATAAACCACCGTTGGCTAAAAGGGTAGCTGATTTACAGTGGAGAGTTTTACATGGAGCGGTACCGGTGAACTCTTTTATTGCTATTTTAAATCCCGGGACCACGACAGACTGTCCTTTCTGTACCCAGAGAGAAACGGTGTTTCATGCTTTTACACAGTGTGCCAGACTGCATCCTTTATTCACTATCTTATTTACTATTTTTATGGCTTTTAACGTCACTTTTACGAATGAGTTATTTATTCTTGGGTTTAAATATGTCAAAAAACAGAAACCTGCCTGCCAACTCCTTAACTTTATACTTGGCCAAGCTAAGATGGCTATATACGTTAGCCGGAAAACTAAGTTAGAGAGCAACATTGATTGTAAATTGACGGAGGTTTTTTCAAGACTGGTTAAGTCAAGAATCTTCATCGACTTTAATTTTTATCAGTTGATGGGTGACTTGGAGCCTTTTGAAACAACATGAAGTTTGAACAGGGTGGTGTGTTGGGTGCAGGCCAACCAACTACACTTCGCTAACTTTCTTAGCTGAGATGGTAATTGTGTGTGTGGCTTTGTACAAATGTTTTTTGTTTTTTTTCCCTGGTTTTAAATTCTGTAGGACTAGTTTTACTCTTTGAGTGAAATTGGTTTTGTAATAAATGGAGTTAAAAGTCAAAGTCTCTCTCTCTCTCTCTGTCTCTCTCGCTCTCTCAAAATTTCATTCTTGTTCAGGCTAAGTTTGCAGTGTATATTACTCGTAAGAATCAGGTGGCACAAGCTGCTGACACCAGTATCGTAAGAGTTCTCTCTAGACTGTTGAAATCGAGGATTTTCATTGATTTTAACTATTACAAATGTATGTCTGATTTGGACACTTTTAAGGGTGTATGGTGCCTTCAGGGAGCGGTGTGTTCAGTTTTAAATGATGAGCTCTGTTTTGCACCTTGCTTTATTTAATAGGCTGTTTCTTTTATTTATCTTGTGTACGTATTTATGAAAGTGTTGTTCTGTTTTATGTGCCTTTTTTAAAATGGCTGAGATGCCCTGAAATGATTTTTTTACATGTTGTAAGATACTTTTAGTTCAAATAAATCGTTGTTAAAAGTCAAAGTCTCTCTCTCTCTCTCTCTCTCTCTCTCTCTCTGTTGCATGCTGGGAGGTGGATGTGGAGGATGCGTGGGGAGAGGGTGTGTGTGTTTGAGAGTGACTGTTTCAATTTGTTTTTGTTAGTTTTTTTTTTTTTTTCTCATTTTCTTTACTTTACACCATTTCGGTGCGTCACTTTCCTTGACATCGAAAGTTAGTAAGCATAAAACACTCTTCTCCGTTGAGCGCGTTTTTAGCCCCGTGGTGGAGTGATATAGCGCAGCTTCATGGAGATGGAGCTGAGCCTCTGTCACTCCGTCACGGTGTGCGCTGCGTTACTAAACCGGAGGTCACGGTTGAGCAGATACTGATCGCGATGGGTAATCTAGTCGGGAATAAGAATATCGTAGCCGCGTCACGCATGAATAAAGCGGTCGTGATCTTTGTGAATCGACGCGGGCTTATGGACTTGTTGGTGGAAACTGGGATCTCGGTAAGTGATGAGTTTATCATTGTTTCCCCACTCGTTTCTACTACAAGCCGTGTTACTATTTCGAATGTTCCCCCCTTTTTGGACAATGACCAGATAATAAGTGAGCTTTCACGTTTTGGCAAAATAGTAAGTGGCTTCCGTAATATCCATCTGAACTTTAAAAATGGTGACTTTAACCATGCAGTGTCGTTTCGTAGAACAGTGTTGATGGTTCTCAATGGAGAACCCACCCTGGATATTTCTTTCAAGGTGACACAGGAAGGAAGGTCCTTTATACTATTCGCTAGCACTGGAAATATGAAGTGCTTCGAGTGTGGTGATCTAGGGCATAAAAGAACAGGGTGTCTACACAAAGGTGGGGCTCGTGGCATGAAGGCAGGGCCTACTGGTATAGAGGAGGTAGCTGGGCAGCAGTCTAAACGAAAGGCCTGGCAGGATGTAAAGTGTGGCAGTGCGTCTATCAGTGAGCAGAGTGGGATTAGTGGAAATAGAGTGGTAGAAAGCCGGCCTACCGCTGGGTTTCCTGAAGCCCTGAATGAGCAGGTGGATGAGTACATTGGTACTGGGGCCATGAGGCACTCCTCTGAGCTCCAGGATTCCTTGGCCCAAGATATAGTTGAAGCAAATGACGTTGTGAATACACAGACTGTCATTATTACGGAGGGCGTGTCCGATGGTGATAATGCTGTTGTGAGTGTCTCTGACAATGTAAACATGATTCTAGATAAATATGATGAAGCTGCCATTGGTGGTGCTGATTATGCAAGTTTGGTTTTGGGTAATGGTGATGAAGCTGTTGTGGGTGTTCCTGACTATGTGAAATTGGTTTTGAATAATGGCGGTGAATCTGCTGGGGCTGTTTCTGACAATGTGATTCTGGTTTTGAAGGATGGGGATGAAGCTGCTAGTGTTTCTGATAGTGTGAACAGTTTTCATGTGGATGTGGATAGGGTTGTGGAAGGGGGCTCTGTGGCTGGAGAAGACATAGATTTTGCCAACACACAGGACAGTGAGACGAGTTTGGATTGTGTTTCTAAGGCTGAACTGTCTGGCGGAGAGGTTGGTTTGGGGAGGGAGGACAGCGCTTCGGATATTGCTGGGGCAGTGTCTGTATCCACTGATGATCAAAACCTATACTCTGTACAGCAATTAAGCGATTTCCTTGATGAAACTTTTGGAAAGAAGGTTGATATTGTTGAGTTCTTTCCAGATACTGAGAGATTCTTTAGGTCTGTAGAGAAAATTAAGAAGTGTGCATCTGCTTTTGAGCTGAGTCAGCAAAAATGATACCGACTGAAGAAACTGGTTACAAAACTTCGTAAGGAAAAAAAGAAAGAACTGACAACTTAAAGCTTTTAAACGTATATATAACTACATCAATAATTCTCATGCAGCACAACGGGGTTCAATCACTTGCTCTTCTTCATTCTGTTCTGCTCTTTTTTCTCTTGCTTCTCTCCATGGCGTGTTTGAAGATTGGTTCTCTCAATATTAATGGTGGGCGGTTTAGAGGAAAGCGAGCTTTAGTATCGGGAGTCCTTGAGCAGAAGAAGTTTCAGGTGTTCTTCCTTCAGGAGACTCATAGTGATTCTGATAACGAGGTTGAGTGGAAGATGTGGTGGGAGGGACAGTGCTGGTTTAGTCATGGGACGAATGCTAGTGCTGGAGTGGCCATCCTTTTCTCACCTACATTAAGTGTTAATATTCTCTGTACACAGGAGGTAGTAAAGGGCCGAGTGCTGCTGGTGAAAGCAGATATCGACGGATTTATTTGTGTTTTTGTAAATGTCTATTGTCCTAATATAGGTCATGAACGCACAGAGGTCTTACAGAACCTTAGAACCACTCTTAGACAGCATGAGGGGGGTGGTGCTTTCATTGTGGGAGGAGATTGGAACTGCACAGTAGATTATGGGATAGATCGCACAGGCATAGAGCCTCACTTAGTCTCTGCATCGGTTTTATCTGAAATAATTAATGAGTTTGGTTTATCTGACATATGGAGGGTCAAAAATACTAATGTCAGACAGTACACCTGGATAAAGGTGTTAACAAATGAGGTTAGTGCTGCAAGGCTGGATCGTTTCTATGTATCTAAAGAATATTGTGGTAGGGTGACAATTTGTGATATCACTCCTGTAGGCTTTACAGATCATCACTTAATTTCCCTTACATGTTTTATTAAGTCTGTTCGGACTGGAAGCTCCTACTGGCATCTTAATCTTAAATTACTGCAGGATCGAGGCTTCTGTCAGAGCTTTGAGATTTTTTGGGATCAGTTGTCGAAAAGAAGACTTGAGTTTAGGGATTTGAAACAATGGTGGGATGTAGGGAAAAGCCAGGTCAGAATTTTCTGTCAGCAGTTTGCGTTTCACACCTCCTCTAAAATCAAAGCGACTGTCCAGGTTTTGGAGAGGGATATAAAACTTCTAGAGCATGACGTTACTAGAAATAACGGACTTGGTGATGTTGGTCTTTTGAAAGATAAAAAGAAGAGTTTGGCTCATTTTTTAAATGAAAGAGTTAAGGGTGCCCTTGTCAGGTCCCGTTTTACTTTGATAAAGGACATGGATGCTCCTAGTTCTTTCTTTTTTAATTTAGAGAGATCAGTGTCTCAACATAAACTTATGTCTTGCTTACGCCTCCCGGATGGGACAGTCACTACAGATCAGAATGTAATGCGACAACATGCTCTTCATTTTTATTCTAACCTTTATAGGGCTGAGAACATTGACAGAACAGCAACAGCTCGGCTTGTACAAGGTCTACCACGATTGGATCCTGAACAAAGAGCTCAACTGGATTCGGAGCTTTCACTGGAGGAACTTACGGTTGCTGTTTCACAACTTTCACTCGGGCGTTCTCCAGGCATTGATGGATTGCCATCAGAGTTTTATAAGAAATTCTGGAGTTTGCTTGGCAAGGACTTTTATGATGTGGTGTGTGAGGCCTTTCGGGACAAGAAGCTACCGGTGTCGTGCCGACGTGCAGTTTTGTCTCTCCTTCCTAAGAAGGGGGATCTCATGCTTTTAAGTAATTGGAGACTGCTGTCACTCTTGTGCACGGATTATAAGATTTTATCTAAATGTTTGTCTAATAGGCTGAAGGATTATCTACGGTTCATTATACACAAAGACCAGACGTACTGTATACCGGAGCGATCGTTAATGGACAATTTGTTTTTAATTCGGGACATTGTGGACCTAAGTAGAGGATCTGAACATGCTGTGGGACTTATTTCTGTCGATCAAGAGAAAGCCTTTGACCGGGTTGACCATTCGTACCTTTTTTCCATTTTACAGGCCTTTGGGTTTGGGGAAATCTTTTTAAATTGGTTAACAGTTTTGTATACGGACTCTGTATCTGTTTGAAAGTTGGAGGAAGCCTGAGTTGCCCATTTCCTGTTCAGAGAGGAATCAGGCAGGGTTGTCCAATCTCAGGTCAACTTTACAGTCTTGCAATTGAACCTCTGCTATTTCTTTTGAGGTCTAAACTAACAGGCCTTAGGTCACTTGTTCCAAACCCAGCCACTAACATCACCCTATCTGCTTATGCTGATGATGTTACGGATTTTATCGGTAACCAGGGAGACGTCGAAGTTCTTTCGGGTGCTTTAAAGGTATTCCGAAGAGCTTCCACAGCAAAAGTAAATTGGGCTAAAAGTGAAGCTTTCTGGACAGGACAAGGCAGGGCAACAAGGGCTCCTCATTTACCGGAGGGTTTAAACTGGAGGATGGATGGTTTAAAAGTTCTTGGGCTGTATTTTGGGACTCAGGATTTTCAGAAAAAGAATTGGGAAGGTACATTGGAGAAAGTTTGTGCCAAAATGTCTAAATGGAAATGGTTGCTACCCCAGCTGTCCTACAGGGGAAGAGTCTTAGTTGCTAATAACCTCATAGCTTCGACCCTTTGGCACCGACTGATAGCACTATCGCCACCAGCAGATCTTGTTCACAATATTCAACGGAAGCTTGTGGATTTTTTCTGGTCAGGTCAACATTGGGTTCGAGCAGCTGTGCTTTACCTGCCGATTCAGGAGGGTGGACAAGGGCTGATTGATATCGGCGCCAGACTTGCAGCCTTCCGTTTACAGTCCGCACAAAGGTTCCTGTATGGAGATGAACCGACATGGTGTCACACAGGTAAAGTGATTTTGAGGAGAACGGAGGGGTTTGGCCTGGATAAACATCTCTTTTTAATGTCGTTGAAGACGGCGAACCTCGCTGGAATTACAGCGTTCTACCGGTCTGTTCTTCAGTCTTGGAAGGTCTTTACTTTTCAGAGAAAGGACTGTTCTCCAGGAATATGGTTGTACGAGGAGCCACTCTTCAATAATCCATTGCTGAACACCACAGTGCTCTCTTCTCCCAGCCTACAGAGGACCATGGTGGCTGCAGGCTGTTCTAAGCTCGGACATTTGGTTTCAATGACTCCTGCCGAACTCTGTAGAAAAACTGGACTTGGATCTCTTCGTCTGATGGAGAGAGAGCTCGTACCGGGACCATCAACTCACTGCCGTCGTTCTGCAGGGTATTTGTCCAGGAAGGTTCCTCTCTCGGTTCCTGGAATGGTGGAGAGGAGTACATCTTCCCTGTACTGAGTGTGACAGCGGCTGATGACGGTGATGAGGATGACAATGGTCGACTTCTTTCCTTCAGTACCCCGATCTTGGAAGATTTTTAGTCTGTTGGGAAAAAGGCACTGTATCTTACCTGTGTGAAGGTGTCCCATCTACAGGAACTCTCTGGGGTTCCGGCTTCAAAGTGGGTCGGGATGTTTGGCACTGGCTCTTCCCTGAGGGGCAAATGGCGGTGCCTGTACAAGCTCCCATTGGATAAGCGGGCAGCCGATCTCCAGTGGAGGATTGTACATGGCGCAATAGCCACAAACAGGTATCTGGTACATCTGGATCCAGATGTGAGGGTGAACTGTTCTTTTTGTCAAACACCGGAGTGCCTGTTCCATCTTTTTTTACAGTGTCCACATCTCATTGCTTTGTTTAATCTTTTATCGCAGTGGTTTCAGGCTTATGGGGAGACCTTTGATTCCAGATTGTTTATTTTGGGACCTGTATATTCACAGAGCAGGAATCGTGTAGCGGTTCTTATAAATTTTCTATCAGGGATCGCTAAACTGGCTGTGTGGAAATCCAGGAAACACAGGGTACAGGGAGGTGGAAGTACCGACGTACTGAACATGTTTAAAGGTCTGGTGACTGCAAGGTTGAAAATTGAATTTGCTTATTATATACTGATTGATGATACAGAATTATTTGACAATATTTGGGCTGTTAATGGTGTTCTGTGTGTTGTTGAAAATGATGAGTTAATTTTTAAGTGGTATCTATACACACATATTTATCATCTACGCCGCCCAAGGAGGTTGGGTCCCTTTTTGAGTCTTGGTCCTCCCAAGGTTTCTTCCTATAACACTCAGGGAGTTTTTCCTTGCCACTGTCGCCCTAGGCTTGCTCAATTTGGGATTGGACGTAGTTATTAGGAGATAATCTAAACCTGTAAAGTTGCTTTGAGACAATGCTCCATTGTAAAAAGCGCTATATAAATAGATCTGACTTGGCTTGACTTGACACAAGATTTAAAGATTCAAGATTCAAAAGTTGCTTTATTGGCATGACAAATATGTACACTTGTATTGCCAAAGCTCGGGTATAAGAGAATCATAATATACATACAATCGAAAACAAATAAGAGTCAAAATATAATAAGAATATAATAATATAATAATAAGTTGAACAAAATAAAATAAAGTGGGAAGTAAAGACAGACAAATAAGTAATATAAAATAAAATGTTAAAGTGTTTGCGCATGTGCATGTACATGTGCAAGTGTGTGTGTGCGTGTGGGGGCAGTTTGTCGAGGGGTGAGAGCTCATTAAAGTTGGGACAGATTTTGTTTTTATTAAGAATTTATGAAGAATTGATTTCTTATGGTTTCATATTTGGGACATTCAGTGAGGAAGTGCCGCTCTGTCTCTGCTGTATTTAGTGAGCAGTGCTGACACACTCTCTGCTCCCGGGGCAGCCATGACTGGTGGTGTCGCCCCGTCTCCACGGCCAGGCTGTGCCCGCTGGGTCTGTACCTCATCAAGGTGTTTCTCATCTTAGTGTCAGTCACCGTGCTCAGGTAATCTGCTACAGTGTACTGTCTGTTCAGGGTCAGATAGCACTCCATCTTACTCTGGAGTTTGGTTTGTGTTTCCCAAAAATCCAGATATTTAACTGTGTGTGTGTGAGTGTGTGTGTGAGTGAGTGAGTGAGTGATCTGGTTCAATCTGGTTGTGTTTTTACAATTCTTCTTCTGATCCTGAGACTTTGTTTTGTCAGTTTTTGTGAGTGCTATGTTGGTGTGTGTGAGTGTGGTGTTGGTGTGTGTCTCAGGACCAGTTGGATGAGAGGACTGGTGTGTTTGCTCAGCTCTTGGTGTTGCAGTGATTTATAATGGTACGACTCTGGTTCGCTTTCGTGTAGATGTTTCCAGAATTTGATTGCTCTTTTTTGGATGTTTATAATTTGAGGGTATCGGCCTAATTCTGCCCTGCATGCGTTACTGGTGGTGTTTCTGTGCACCTTTAGGATCATTTTACAGAATTCTGTGTGCAGGGTCTCAGTTGGGTGTTTGTCCCATCTGTCAAATTGTTGGTGTGTAAGTGGTCCCCACACCTCACTACCATACAGAGCCATGGGCACACACACACACACACACACACCCCAAGGCAAAAGCCAACAAAACGACCCATATCCAGTAAAAAATCCGTTTGAAATGAATGTGGAGTTAAGTGGAGTTGTAAAGACATGCTTTGGGGAGAAATAGATTCAACCTTACATATCATGTACTGTGTTTATTGTGAAGGTAAGATGTTAATAAATCAAACATTGAGCAGCAGCAGCTAAGAGTCTGTGTGTTCTTGCTTCATGATATTTATTTATCCTATACTCTTCTAGTTCATCAATATTGACTCCAGCCCTACCGGGCAGTGATGTGTAGATGTGAGGGTTTTGCTGTGTGAACCTGACCAGGCTGAGAGTGCTTCTATCAGATCTGCTCTTCCAGATCTGAATAGCTTCTCTTAGACATTTAAGAAACCATTTGATCTAAAAAGCTGCTGAATGCATTAGAAGACTGTGAAACAGATCGCCCATAAAGATATAGTTTATAAAAAAAACAGCTCAAAGAGTAGTGAGGGAAGAAAGCTACAAGGACCAGTGGTTATTTGATGATTTTAGAGCCTGTACCTCTGAGTTGGAGAGACGCTGGTGGTGGGTGGATGAAGGTGGCGGATCTGTCTGTGTTTGTTTATTGTTTCTATCATTTGAAGAAGATGTCACTTTTGGTTTCTTTGCCTTAAGATACTAAAATTGAAATGTAAAAGTGATCATTTACATACAAAACTTAAGAACACACCTGCACAGAATAAAGCTTAGTAAAAGCAAAGCTCATATCAGGGACACATCCACAGTCAAAGTTAGTGAAAATACTTTATTTGTCATAGTTATAAAACAACAAGATGATGACAGGGCATCTCCTTCAGTGTAGCAAATATCTAACACACACACACACACACACACACACACACACACACACACACACACACACACACACACACACACACACACACACACACACACACACACACACAGAGAGAGAGAGACACAGAGAGAGAGAGAGAGAGACACAGACAGAGACACAGACACAGACACAGACACAGACACAGACACAGAGAGAGACACAGAGAGAGACACAGAGAGAGACACAGAGAGAGACACAGAGAGAGACACAGAGAGAGACACAGAGAGAGACACAGAGAGAGACACAGAGAGAGACAGACACAGAGAGAGAGACAGACACAGAGAGAGAGACAGAGAGAGAGAGAGAACAGTGGTACCTCGGGACTTGTGAAATTCGGTTCTTGTTTGAGCCGAGACATCGGATCATGATTTAGTCTCACAATAGCTCTCACTCAGTGCAGATCTGCACTGTGTTTATTGAGTTTTTCTTTATCTTTACATCTACAGCACAGTGTTCTTAATGCAAATAAGTTTCCATGGGTCTTAAAAGGTTAATGATATCAACCAAGCAAAAGGAAAACAATGAGAACCACAGAACGTGCAATAGTCTCCCACATATGCTGGGCATCCAGACAGCAGTGCCCTGAGTTCACCAATGGACTAAGCATTTTGTTTTTGTTTTTCAATTTCAGTGCATCATTCAATAAAATACAGGCTGTTTACTAACAAATGAAATGAAGTTCACCAGGAAAGACATGACATATCTTGAGTTCATACTGTCTGCAATCAAATAGAAGTCAAAGGAAATGTAAGGAACTGTAACGACGTGAGGTGGAGGGGATGCAGGAGACGAACGCAGAGCAAGCGAGTACCGAAAAGGAACCCGTGTGGTCAGAGACGCAACTATCAGGTATTAGCGGTTCTGAGGCGAGAATAGGGCGATCAGAGACACGACTATCGAGAACTAGAGGTTCTGCGGCGAGACTAGAGCAATTAGAGATACGAGTATCGAGAACTAGAGGTTCTGAAGCGAGACTAGAGCGATTAGAGATACGAGTATCGATGAGTGAAGGATCAAAAAAGGAATCACCGGACATAACAAGCGGTCGCTGGTGCTTGACCAAGGCGGACCGGCTGGTGGCAAGCTGGGGGTCCAGCACTTGACCAACCAGAGCCGAGCGGGCAGGGCGAACGGGTTCAAACACATCAGGACTTATCGCTTCAAGGTCCGGGAAACTCCATGGAAAACAAAAAGCGATCTCCAGCTCCTCAAGGAACTGCCCTATGGTACTATTCTTGAATACCGGCCATAGGTGGGTGGCCCACGTTAGGGCTTCACCGGTGAGGTGAAGAACCACAAAAGAAATCCTGGCATACTCAGTTTCAAAAGGGAAGAGATCGAAAAACTGCTCGCACCGTTCCACAAACGGCCGGCAGGTGGCAGGGTCGCCGTTGAAACGGCCGAGGGAAAACGAAAAATCGGGGACACCTGCCGTCTCCATGTAGGCGGGTTATTCTGTAACGACGTGAGGCGGAGGGGATGCAGGAGACGAACGCAGGGATCCAAAATACAGAAGCTTTATTAACAAAAAGGCAAACAGAGGAGAGACACAGCGAACGGAAAACAGCGAGGACCGAAAACGGGTGCACAACATAAACAGGGACGAAGCCGGAAACGGGCATGAAACAAAAACCAAACCAGGTAGGAACTATAAACAACGCTGGGAACGCAAAACGGGTACGAAGTAAACAAAACACGGAAGTGCATGAAACGACTAACGACTTACTGGTGAGGCGGGCAAGGACGACGAGGAAAGGTGCGGCGCGTAGGGACGCAAACGGCATGGAACACGGACAGCAACATTAACATCAATAACCCGCGACCAGTCTCTCTCGCGGGCGCACTTTTATAAGAAGCCTCACGGCTGAGCGCAATCAGCGTGATCGCCGTGGGGCTTCCCGATTGGTCAGTGCACGGCGCGCGCTGTCGTGGCGCGTGACAGGAACACTGCATATATTTTTCATTTGCATTTTCCATACCGTCCCAACTTTTTCTGATTTGGGGGTTGTAGTATAGTGGAGTAGGGATAGCCTTTCCCTTTGACATCCGTGGGTCAATGCCTTAACCTATTCTCTTAATAACACATAGTGAAAAAGGAGTTTTCTGTACCTTTAGGAGCATTATTATTTCCAGAATAAACTGTGGAAAGTGGATATAAGCATGCGAATCACTCCTTGATTCTGCCAAAAAATAGGTCTGTTACTATATTCTATAGTTTTATATTCTCTAATTTATTCTTCTAATATTGTATTATCTTTAATCTATTGTAGTCTATATATTATTATATTATCTTTAAATATGTTCCCTCTTTTCATTTTTATGTCATCTACATTACATATAACATCTAGGCTTTAAGCAGGTCGGGTTTCTTTTTGAGGCTTGGTCCTATTAAGGTTTTTTCCTTATACCGTTTAGGGATTTTCCTTGCCACTGTTGCCCTAGGTTTGCTCAGTGAATGCTGTGGATTTAGAGATTTATAAAGCTGCTCTGAGACAATTCTCTGTTATAAAAAGAGATCTAGAAATACATGTGGTTTGACATTTATTATTGGTACTGTTCATGTTCTTTATGACATTTGACACTTATGATCTGGATCTGTGTTATATATAGACAGACAGTTTAAAGGTGTAAAAACCTCAATCCTGGATGTTTTTGGTTAGAGTTTATATGATAGGAATTATCCAAATATGGGATCGTGTTTAGAATCAGTGCAACTAGGAATCTATGTGATTTACAGGAACTGACTCTTGCATCACAACAGTTTGTTTGTGATGTGTGTGTGTGTGTGTGTGTGTGTGTGTGTGTGTGTGTGTGTGTGTGTGTACATGGTTGCTCATCAGGTTTTTTTGTGTTTTGTTAAACAGGTGCAAAAAGTCAGAACAATAAGTGTTGGATTTCTTGAGTCTGCAGATCTTTGCATACATTTAAAGCCAAAAGTTTAAACACACGCTAAAGGCCTTCAATCTCTTAATGTTTCACCTCCACACTTGAATCAGTCTCTGCGGGTGGAGCTTCCACAGAGTTCTCATAATGCTGGAATTGTATATAAGTCCAATCTGGAAGAATTCAGTCCGGTCCATGGGCCTTGTTGTTCAGATGAGATTCAGGTTCAGGGCTTTGTGATGATCACAGCCGTACTTTCACTTTCTCTTCTTTAAGCTCTTTGTTGGTTGTATTGTGTAGGGTGATCATACTGCTGGAAGATACAGTAGGATCTGAAGGGGCGCACTAAACCAGACTGGCATTACCAGTATAGAGTGGATTAAGCCTGGAAATGATACTAGTGTTAGGAATTTAGAGGGAAACTTCTCACTGATTCTCAATAACATCACCATTAGGATACTGGAAAATATTTTTGTAAACATCCTGACCCAAACTGGAAGCGCAAATGCATATATCTCTCTGTTGGTAAGATCACACATTGCTTCAAAATTCTGTACACATTGGTAGAACCGATATGAGCTTTACTTTTATTACATTTTTAACTTGTCCATCTTTGATCTGGTGTTTATTATGTACCTGATTATAATTTCAATGTATTTATCTTACAGTGGAAAAACCAAATGTGACGCCTTCTTCAAATGAACCGGTCATCCTGCACCCCAGCCCACCAGATCAGAGAGGTACAGGTTCAAACATAATAACCTAACACTAGATCCTGGTCGATTTTTTTTCTCACCACTCAAAGAGCTGATTTATTAAAAACAGTACCTTTGTACAGTCTTCCAATGTTTTATGATTCTTTCAGAACAAAACATTTCTTAAACACCTTTAAGAGAAACTGTTGATCTGAGGAAGGTGCACAAGGTTCATGCAAGCTTTATCAGTCAGGTGGAGATTTGCTTTATTATCTAATTGATATTTATTTCCATTGGTAGATTACTGGATTATCGGATGGGTGATTCTTGCTGTACTTGTGATTGCTGGGGTGATTGCTGTGGTGCTAATCTGGTGCAGATGGAAATCTGGTTGTGTTCGGGGTGAGACTGGACAGTAGCACTACACTCTAGATTAGCTGAATCCAAAGAGAATGAAAAAAAGATAGAAAATGAACTCCAATATTTCTTTCAAGCTGGAAAGCAGAAGGTTTAGCACTAGCCAGGCTGCATGAAGATCAAGGTGAGTATTCTAGAAATGTTAAACCTCTGATTTTAAGAAGCTGCTGTAGAAACTGTGTGAGCTCAGACATCTTCCTCATTTAGATCCTGCAGATCCAGCAGAAGGAGAGATGTTATCTGCAGAACCTAGAATTAACACTACATGTGTTTGTGTTTGTGATGCCACTACTGAGGCCACCAACAACACATTTTTACTTGCCTTGATCTTTGAAACAAGAACTTCCACCTCACATTCTACAGATTTTCTATGTTTTGAATTTCATTCCTCTATTGTCACCACTGTCTCAATCAGAAATGAATGGGACACACTCAATTTAAATATGCATGAGGTAAGTTGCATATCCATATGTGGATAAGTGTGGGCGATAAGGAGGTGGGACAAGAGGCTCCTTCACCTACGCATATTTTGAAGAAGATTGTGATTTATAAAGCGCAAAAGGCGTACAGGTGTGATTTCATTGATATGCTCCATTCAGTCAGCAACAATAGTGAGCGCAGAACAAAGACAACCGGAAGTGGATTTTTCAAAATAAAACTTCAAGTGCTCCATGCCTCTAAGTTAATATTAATAATTATCCATATTAATATTTTACTTTCTAAAAATGTTCTAAAATACTTTATGGTATAATATCAAACAAACGTCGCCGCACATGTAGGAATATGTCATACTGTAACGCCGGCTGTAAGGTTCAGGAGACAAACGCAGGGAGAGTGGATCTAAACAAGGAAGGTGAATGAGCAGACAAGGTAGGTAGAGCGATAACAGGAGGAGTGGAGACGCGAAGTAATAGGAAAGAGGAAGAGCTAGGATAAAGAGCAGAAAGGTATGGTGGCATAGAACATGAGAAAGAGAGGGAGCTGGAGAGACGAGGTAGGAACCACGAGACTCAGCGACGAGTCTGTGGAGGTGAACAGTGTTTATAGGGGAGTGGAAAGAGGAACAGGTGTGAGTGATCAAAGGAGGAGGAGAGAGAAACGGAGAGAAAGTGACAGAACGCAAAATGAAGGTGTGCGAAGGTGGGCGTGGTGCACAGGTACACGTGCAGCGTGACAGAGCCCTCCCCCCAACGGAGTCCGAGACGGAGCTAGGACTCCAACAAAGACTCCCCGAGTGTAGTTCCGACTCATATCCACATACTATGGACGTGGCATATCCTATATCCTATTGCATTCACATTAATAGGGATTGGACATAGTTTTAACTGCCTACTGCCCAAACAGTACATTGTGTCATCACAAACCCATAGCGAAATGAAATTAGCAGAACCTCCTTTGTCTGAAAACAAGGAGTTTTATATCAGACAAACATTACTGCCAATGTGGGAGTCAGTCATACTATGGGCGTGATGTCTAATTCACATTAATAGGGGATGGACATAGTTTTAACTGCCCAAACAATACATTGTGTCATCACAAACCCATAGTTCCTGCTTTCTCCCTCTAAAGCTCTCTATCTCCCTCTGTATCTGTCACTGTACGTTTCAGCACTAGGGTCCCACCCTTCAACTTTTAGAACATCTGTCACAGGTAATACAGAGTGCATGTATTAATGTGGTACAGCACAGTATTGATACCACGATGAAAAGCTTTTAAACATTTGCAAAAATGTGTTTACCATGTTTTTTGGTGGAAAGGAAACATGGCAGATTCATGGTATAAAAATAATCACCATTTTATTCCTTAGTAGTTCAACTATGACTAAGAGAACTAATTATAAACTACGTCTAACTATGGTTACTAAGGTATCTTATGGTAACTATGTGTATGCTATGAATCTGCCATGGCTTTACTACGGTACTTTGGTAAAACCATGGTAGAGATACCATAGTAACCATTCATAATTTTATTTCCACCAAAAGTATTGTATAAAACCTGGCTGATTTTCATACTTATCTCTCCCTACCAAATATTCAGTCTATTTTTATTACTCCTATGTCTATCTCCGTAATTCAGCTTCACTCGTCTTTCTAGATTTATTGGCTTTTCCGTCTCCCTCTGTATGTCTTACTGTACGTTTCAGCACCAGGTTCCCACCCTTCAGCTTTTAGAACATCTATCACAGTTAATACAGAGTGCATGGACTAATGTCTTTTATATGATTTACAGTGGTAATCGAAAGTTTGTGAACACTTTAGAATTTTCTATATTTCTGCATAAATATGGCCTAAAACATCATCAGATTTTCACAAAAGTCCTAAAAGTAGACAAAGAGAACCCAGTTAAACAAATGAGACACAAATATTATACTTGGTCATTTATTTATTGAGGAAAATGATCCAATATTACATATTAGTGAGTGGCAAACGTAGGTGAGCCTTTGCTTTCAGTATCTGGTGTGACCCCCCTGTGCAGCAATAACTGCAGGTAAACATTTCCTGTAGCTGTTGATCAGTCCTGAACACCGGCTTGGAGGAATTTTAGCCCATTCCTCCGTACAGAACAGCTTCAGCTCTGGGATGTTGGTGGGTTTCCTCACATTAGCTGGTCGCTTCAGGTCCTTCCACAACATTTCCATTGGATTAAGGTCAGGACTTTGCCTTGGCCATTCTAAAACATGAACTTTATTCTTCTGTAACCATTCTGGTTGGTAGAACGGGCTTGTGTGCTTAGGGTCGCTGTCTTGCTGCATGACCCACCTTCTCTTGAGATTCAGTTCATGGACAGATGTCCTGATATTTTTCCTTTAGAAAGAATTCTCTGATATCATTCAGAATTCATAGTTCCCTCAATGATGGCAAGCTGTCCTGCCCAGATGCAGCAAAACAGCCCCAAGGCATGATACTACCACCACCACGTTTCACAGATGGGATAAGGTTCTTAAGCTTGGAATGCACTGTTTTTCTTTCTCCAAACATAACGCTTTTTTATTTTAAACCAAAAAGTTCTATTTTGGTCCATCCGTCCACCAAAACATTCTTCCAATAGCCTTCTGGCTCCTTCCACGTGATCTTTAGCAAACTGCCAACGATCAGACATGTTTCTTTTTGGAGAGCAGTGGCTTTCTCCTTGCAACCCTGCTATGCACACCATTGTTTTTCAGTGTTCTTCTGATGGTGGACTCATGAACATTAACATTAGCCAATGTGAGAGAGGCCTTCAGTTGCTTAGAAGTTACCCTGGGGTCCTTTGTGACCTCACCAACTATTACACACCTTGCTCTTGGAGTGATCTTTGTTGGTCGACCACTCCTGGGGAGGGTAACAATGGTCTGGAATTTTTTCCATTTGTACACAATCTGTGCGACTATGGATTGGTGGAGTCTAAACTCTTTAGAGATGGTTTTGTGACCTTTTCCAGCCTGATGAACATCAACAACTCTTTTTCTGAGGTCCTCAGAAATCTCCTTTGTTCGTGTCATGATACACTTCAACAAACATGTGTTGTGAAGAGCAGACTTTGATAGATCCCTGTTCTTTAAATAAAACAGGGTGCCCACTCACACCTGATTGGCATCCCATTGATTTGAACACCTGACTCTAGTTTCACCTTCAAATGAACTGCTAATCCTAGAGGTTCACATACTTTTGCCACTCACTAATATGTAATATTGTATCATTTTCCTTAATAAATAAATGACCAAGTATAATATTTTTGTCTAATTTGTTTAACTGGGTTCTTTTTATTTACTTTTAGGACTTGAATAGAAATCTGATGATGTTTAGGTCATATTTATGCAGAAACATAGAAAATTCTAAAGGGTTATATGGTTTCTAATAATTATTTGTTTGTTTATTGTGTGGTTAATAAAAAAATCTATATATATTTATTTGGTAGTAAACTCTAAGACATTAAACAGTATGTAAGATGTACAGTGGGGTAAAAAAAGTATTTAGTCAGCCACTGATTGTGCAAGTTCTCCTACTTAGAAAAATGAGAGAGGTCTGTAATTTTCATCATAAGTACACTTCAACTATGAGAGACAAAATGAGAAAAAAATCCAGGAAATCACATTGTAGGATAAAAAAAAAAATTATTGTAAATCATGGCGGAAAATAAGTATTTGGTCACCCACAATCAAGCACGATTTCTGACTCTCACAGACCTGTAACTTCTTCTTTAAGAAGCTCTTCTGTCCTCCACTCGTTACCTGTATTAATGGCACCTGTTTGACCTCGTTATCTGTATAAAAGACACCTGTCCACAGCCTCAAACAGCCAGACTCCAAACTCAACCATGTCCAAGACCAAAGAGCTGTTGAAGAACACCAGGAAGAAAACTGTAGACCTGCAGCAGGCTGGGAAGAGTGAATCTACAATTTGCAAGCAGGTCGGTGTGAATAAATCAACTGTGGGAGCAACTGTAAGACATACAACACCATTAATAATCTCCCTCAATCTTGGGCTCCATGCGAGATCTCATCCCTTGGGGTCAAAATGATCATGAGAACGGTGAGTAAAAATTCCAGAACTACACGGAGGGACCTGATGAATGACCTGCAGAGAGCTGGGACCAAAGCAACAAAGGCTACCATCAGTAACACACCACGCCGAGAGGGACTCAGATCCTGCAGTGCCAGGCGTGCCCCCCTGCTTAAGCCAGTACATGTCCAGGCCCATCTGAAGTTTGGCAGAGAGCATATGGATGACCCAGAAGAGGATTGGGAGAATGTCATGTGGTCAGATGAAACCAAAATAGAACTTTTTGGTAAAAACTCAACTCGTCGTGTTTGGAGGAAGAAGAATGCTGAGTTGCGCCATACCTACTGTGAAGCATGGGGGTGGAAACCTCATGCTTGGGGGCTGTTTTTCTGCAAAGGGGGCAGGACGACTGATCCGTGGTAAGGGAAGAATGAACAGGGCCATGTATCGTGAGATTTTAAGCCAAAACCCATCAGTGAGAGCATTGAAGATGGAACGTGGCTGGGGCTTCCAGCATGACAATGATCCCAAACACACCACTCGGGCAACGAAGGAGTGGCTCCGTCAAGGTCCTGGAGTGGCCTAGCCAGTCTCCAGACCTCAGCCCCATGGAAAATTTGTTGAAAGTCCGTGTTGCCCCAAAACATCACTGCTCTAGAGGAGATCTGCATGAAGGAATGGGCCAAAATACCAGCTACAGTGTGTGCCAACCTGGTGAAGACTTACAGGAAACATTTGACCTCTGTCATTGCCAACAAAGGTTATGTTACAAAGTATTGAGTTGAACTTTTATTATTGACCAATTTGACCAACTTATTTTCCATAATTTTTAATTAAATTCTTTAAAAATCCTTCAATGCGATTCCCTGGATTTTTTTAGCTGAAGTGTAGCTATGATGAAAATTACAGACCTCTCTCATCTTTCTAAGTAGGAGAACTTGCACAATCAGTGGCTGACTAAATACTTTTTTGCCCCACTGTATGTTTGGAAAGTATGTCAACTAATACAAATGGTGGAAAAATAAGTAAGGAGGGTCTGCTGATTTCATTTCACTATGGGTGTGTCTGGACACAATGTATTGTTTGGGAAGTAGGCGTTTAAACTTTGTCCATTCCCATTAATGTGAATTAGACATGGACATAGTAGGGGAGGTGACTGTGAGGAGACAGTGCTACCCACCGATCCACTGTGTATATGTGTGTGTGTATATATTCATATATTTCCATTATTATTTAGTGATAATAATGAAAGAAATATATGAATAATGTTAGAAACCAACTCAGTGCTGTTTTACAATGATGATTACACAGATTTGCAAAGAACACCACCTCAGTGCCATTTATTTGCAGAATACAGTCTCTGCGTAGGTATTTACTGTGTAAACATATAAACATTGAGATTGACTTAAAAAAGCAAATTGTGACAGTAAACCCAACACGTCGTTTCCCAGATGCATTCAACTTTAACATTATCACACATAACTTGGGTTAAAACGTCATTTTCAATGACTTACGGAACATATAAAAGCCCCAGTATGTATATTTATACTTTATGCTTACTAAATATTTTACCAGACACATCACCTCAGCAGTGTGTTTGCCCCATGGGTCCGTGTAACACTGGCTGAATCCAATTTCAGGAGCTGCATCCTTCAAAGGACGTGGTCTATGAAGGTGTGTCCTTTGAAGACCATGTAGACCGCGGCAAAGGCCGAACTGAAATGAGACGGTTTGCTCTACAGCAGATTTCCAAGGATCCGTACCCTCCAGTCTGGCCCTTTTGCACAGCGATTTCACCATCTTGACTGCTGATTTAGCCTTCCTGTTGGATTTTGGATTACGCGGAGAGGATGTGACATGTGTGAACCCCCATCGCTCAGTGAATTTTCTGAATTGTTCACAAGCAAACTGTGGGCCATTGTCTTAAATGACCTGAGCTGGCTGGCCATAACATGCAAACTGGACCTTGCAGGGTGTGATAACTGTGTCGGCAGACAGGTATGGTAACTGGTCGATTTCCCAGTAATCTGAGTAATGGTCTACAGATATCAGAAAATATTTACCTCCATACGTATAGAGATCCATGCTCACGATCTGCCATGGTCACACAGGTATGTCATGCAACATCATAGATTCTCTTTGCTGCGATTGTGCATACCCGTTACAGGCCGAAGAAAGTCTTTGATCTCGCTCCTCAGGTTTGGCCAGAAGAGCGTATTTCTTGCATGTCTGTAGCACGCCTCACCCCAGTGTGGGTGGCGTGAATGCCTTTCAGCATTTCTGCTCTCATAGCCTTGGGTATAACAGTGCATTGCCCTCTGTATGTCATGCCATTTTGCACGTTTAGTTCATCTCTGTAGGGTCAATACTTAC
Source organism: Ancistrus triradiatus (assembly GCA_025084515.1). NCBI lineage: Eukaryota > Metazoa > Chordata > Actinopteri > Siluriformes > Loricariidae > Ancistrus > Ancistrus triradiatus. Next base: position 61,746 of record JAJAGP010001513.1, read on the forward strand.
GCACCAGGAGAGGTGTTTCTTCCTTGTGATCTGGCCAGCCTGCCAGGACCACAGATTTTAAGTTCTTCATCTCTGGTTAGTGTGAAAATCTGAAAATCTGAGTCTGGAATCAGTCACGTCGAGGTGTATGGCCCGGTCAATGTGCGCGAAAAATATTACTAATACTGAAAAACTATTATTAATATTGAGAGTTATAAAATCAGGTTTGTAAACAGAATATTTATGTATTTAATTGTCCATTTTGTGTTTTATATTCTTGAAGAATCTGTTGGATGGCAGGATCTAGTCAGTCATTGGCTACTGGAGTCAAGCACCGCCCACTCAGCTAATTCTACACACCCCACCATGTGAGTGAAGGTGCGTCAATCTTTCACCCCGATTGCAAAATGGCGGACCGCCAAACGCAGGTAAGATATGAGTTTCTGGCTGTTTCTCAATATGCGTACTTCTCTGTACTTGTGTTCTCGTGTACATGTGAAACGTCATCAGTGGCAGCCCAAGCTCTGTCTCCATTTCTAAGTCCGCATCTAACCAAGTCCACTCCAAATCCCCGGATGTGTTCTCGATCCGCCCACATTACCGAGGATGCATCGATGCAGACTTGTGCGTACTTGAACAGCGAAATGTCCCACAATGCATTGCCAGCTCGGTAATGCCGGATGAGAGGACTCCCTACTGGATGTATAATTTCAAAGTAATACTGTTATTGTGTCAGGAAATGAAGTTATAAGAGTTTTTTAGGCGAGAATGTAGTTGTTTAAAATTCAACTATGCTGTCAGTTTATCAAGATAAAGCTTACATAAAAAAATGCTCAGACGATTTCGGAGATGTGACGGGAAGCTATTAACGTATTTATTATGCATTATATGTGTTATTTGTTCAGCCTGTATTCTAAATATGAATTGTCTGATATAAATTGAAGTTCATAATTAAATTCCCTTCTAAAATCAGACTTGTTTGGTGCTGGCTTATGTTTGGGAAGGATTTTATTTATGCTTAAATGCGATCGGTCCGTAGATTAAACTATTCAAAGGAAAGTAAAAGACCTGAAAACTTCTTCCACCACTGACAGGCTTTATATAAGATGTTTTAGGTTTTTATCTAGGTGTAAAAAGTAAACCGTGTTGTCTCCATAGCCAAGTACTGCTGCTGTTCCAATTGCAGAATAACCGAATCGAGAGAATGTACTCGAGAGAATGTCCAACTTCCTAGTCCAGACTTGGGAGGAACGCAAGTCCGAACTTCGCATACTTGGTATTGAGAAACGGCCTCTGTTTTGTCATATCAGCTAGTTTTAACAATTATGTCTTTTAGTAATGCACAGTTCGTCATAGAGGCTGAGAGTCAGACTACTGACTGGTTAATCTAGGTAGAATGTTAACGTTACCTATCTCAATCGCTTTGTGAAATACTCTCAAGAAGGACCTGTTCTGACAATAGATTCCTAGGCGTTACCTAGGCGATAGCCCCGCCTCTTCTGAGAATTTCTCCTACATCCCGTTCGGAGCAGGTGAGCTCAGTAACCTTGCGTTATTGCTGTTCTAGAGTGTTGTATTACTGGCGTGTTCTGACGTGGCGATCGTTGCGTGGCAGGGCGTCATCGCTGCATCGGCGAGAACTTTGCGTACGTGCAGATTAAGACCATCTGGTCGACGTTGCTGCGCATGTTCCACTTTGAGCTGGTGGACGGTTACTTCCCCACCGTCAACTACACCACCATGATCCACACGCCCACTGACCCCATCATCAGGTACCGTCGCAGGACCCACGCCCTCCCCGCTCAGAACCACTGACCCGCCGTCCGAAGACCTCCATAACCGCCGCTTGGCTTCATAACCACACTGCAAATAAATCAACCAATCAGAGCAGTCCTCTGGAAATAAATCAGCTCACACACTACCATCCTCCGGCTCCTCTTTTATTGTCTGACTGTATTTAATAATGCTATCTGTTGGTTTATTTGCGTAAATAAACGTTTAAATGATGTGGCAGTAGACGTGTAAGGTTCAGTTCATAGACAGATGTCCTGATATTTTCCATTTTTATGTACTTTTAGCTCAAGTATTCAAAAAATAGAGAAAATCCTAAAGCTCATGAAACTGTTATTCCATATTCTATCACTAGGGGGCAACAGAGCAACGCATCAGTACGCCAAGTGTTTCTACCGGCTCAGGATTTACATAAACTGAATTCTATTTCAGGGACTGCATCCTTTTTTGTTTTTGTTTTTGTTTTAGGGAGCAAGGAGCAAACGGCAGGGAGGAAATGAATGCCAGCGAATGTGGTGAAGCGTCTCCTCCTCCAATAATTGAAAAACCATAAGCAGCATAAAAACTAAACAAAAAAATTCTGTCTCCATTTTTATAAAGCTTATAGCTGTTTTGTGATAGGGTGCAGTCGGGAATAGCGCTAAAGAGTGAGGAAGAGTGGGTCTGTCATGCAAACAGGAAATCCAAGGCAGAGCAGACCGTCTCATTTCAGTTCGGCCTTCGGTGCGGTCTACATAGATCGTGTAGACCGCGTCCTTCGAAGGATGCAACCTCTGAAATGGGATTCAGCTTTATAATATAACTAGACGCCGCATTGGCAGCTTCAGCTTGTTGTTGCGTTACGTCAACGCGTCTGCCATATTGGTCCGGGCAACATTGGCTTGTGAACAAATACAAGTCAAGTCAGATCTGTTTGTATAGCGCTTTTTACAATGCATTGTCTCAAAGCAACTTTACAAGTTTAGATTATCTCCTAATATATATGTCCAATCCCAGATTGAGCAAGCCTAGGGCGACAGTGGCAAGGAAAAACTCCCTGAGTGTTATAGGAAGAAACCTTGGGAGGACCAAGACTCAAAAAGGGACCCAACCTCCTTGGGGGGTGTACATCATAAATGTAAGAATTAAACTAATTTATCTAAACTAATAAGTCTGGGACTCATAGTTCAAGTAAAATGTAAAATATGCACATCGGCATTAAGTAGTCCGATACACAGAGTCACTCCAGGATCCTGAGTCTAAGCAGGAAAGTCATTGGCGGCACTTCGCCCCAAGATAACCAGAGGAGGGAGAGAGTTACTGCTGTCTGGTGTGGCCCGGGTATGGTGGGGCTGGAGCTGATGATGGAAGCAGCTTGGGTGAAGCTGCAGCGGATGAACATCATGTGTGGGGCTGGAACTGGTACCGGAACACATTAAGAACACAGTGTCTATTAACAATCACTGATGCCATGTGTAGCATGAGGCAACATTAGCTACAGCAGCATAGCTAGAAAGAGGAGAACTAGTAGATAACACAGCAAAGAGGGATCACATGAGACATTGGCAACCCCACAGGAGGCAGAAGACAGCAACCCAACGTCTCTGATCACCATAAGGCTCTTTGACTGTGAACCACCAGCTCTGCCCCTTAGTCTAAGGCAAGGATGCACGAGTCAAGATCACGAGGACCGAAGCCTAGTTCAGCCAGACCGCCCACTCAACACTCCCGGCTAGCGGACGAGCCTGCGTAAATAAGTATGTCTTTATATTACATTTACATTTACAGCATTTAGCAGACGCCCTTATCCAGAGCGACTTACAATTGGTACAGTGTTACAATCCAAGCAATTGTGGGTTAAGGGCCTTGCTCAAGAACCCAACAGTGGCAGCTTGGCAGAGGTGGGATTTAAACCCTGGACCTTTTGGTCCATAGTCCAGTACCTTAACCGCTAGGCTACCACAATCCCACAGTACCACAGTATGTCTTTAGCCTAGACTTAAAATTGTGGACAGTGTCTGAGTCTCTGACTAAAGTGAGAAGTTTATTTCATAGTTTGGGGTCCATGTATGAGAAAGCCTTTCCCCCTGCTGTGACTTTTTTATGTCTAGGAACTAAAAGAAGTCCTGCACCCTGTGAACAAAGTACATGAGCTGGATTGTAAGACTCTAAGAGTGAAGGCGTTCACACACGATCCAACAGCCAATGCGGCGTCTAGATATATTATGTCTATGCATAGGCTGCTGGATCGTGCATCAACGCCGTTGCCATATTGGTCCAGGCAACTTCATAATTCTCCATAGATTGTATTTGAGAATAAACATGTCTGATTCTACTAATAAATAATAATATCATAAAACTATAATAGTAATAGATTAACAATAGTACATAATATATAGACTGTGGTAGCCTAGTGGGTAAGGTACTGGACTATGGACCAGAAGATCCAGGGTTCAAATCCCACCTCTGCCAAGCTGCTGTTGGGTCCTTGAGCAAGATCCTTAACCCACAATTGCTTGGACTGTAAGACTGTATCAATTGTAAGTCGCTCTGGATAAGGGCGTCTGCTAAATGCTGTAAATGTAAATGTAAATATAGTATAAATAGTAATACAATAATTCTATAATATGGTTTTCACTATTTTATATATTGTGTATATACCACTATTATATCGCTCTTTGTAGTAGACTTTATGTAGCCGAGTCCGAATCAAGAATGAGACTTTTAGTAATCGAGTCTTTTGGTAGCAGAGGAATAAGCTAAAGGAATAAATCTGACTTGACTTTTAATTGCTTAATCAACTCATTTTAGGTGAAAAGTGCGACTCTTGGCACACCAATATTTTAACAGAATGTCATTAATTACTCTAAAATAAGTTCAAAACAAGTTGAGCGCTATAACGTTTTTATGCAGACATAAGCTGAAAGGAATGGCAGATTTCACATAATGAAGTGGAGTAAAGGAAATACAGGCTAACCTCGTTATCTCGCCTTGTCTGTTTCATGGCTATTGTTAGCAAGAGGCGAAATTGGCGACTTAACAAAGTTACAAAAATAGACAAAGTGGCATTCATACCTGATGCTGATATAATGTGTTTTACTGAGCATCCTGAGTGAGCTTCTCAGTGTAACCCATCCAGTAAAAAACTTGGGAAACTGCATTTATAGGTGCACTTATTCTCAGAGTAAAGCCTAATGTGTAACTAAAATGAGTAACCCTAAAATAAAAGCACAGACACCAACTTATAATCAATGAGTTTTCTTTATTTAAAATTCAACAATTCATTTTTTGTTGTTGTCTAGTTTTAAAGCGTAGTTTCTGGAGGGCTGCACAGAGGTCATCTATGGCATCCCGTGGTACCTGAGGTTAAAAAAAACAGCTGAAGGTTAAAAAAAAGGCGAATATTGTACAACCTCATTCCCCTCCCACCACAACACACACAGGTCACACACCCAGATTTTTGGTAATGAGGAGTGACCAACATTGAGGAAGAACAAACAAGGAAGTACGTATTTGTTTGGCAAATTAACCTGTAGGTAGTCAGTCACCTGTTCTGTTCTGTTCTGGACTGGACTGTGCATTTTGAATCTATGAATCTTTTGGTCTTTAAATAATCTACCTTTGGACTGATTGTTTTGTTTTGTCTCTTTTTTTATATGGGATTATAACTGAAGTCCAGGTAAGATTGTTTTTATCTGACTTAGATGAATGTAAACATGTAAACATTTGGACGGATGTTATGTCTTATTAATTTTTTAATGTTTATAAATGTTTGTAGAGGGAGGATTTTTAATTAGCTGGTCTTTAAAGCGGGGTGGGCGAAGTGTAAAAAAGACAACACCGTGCCGAAGGCTGGGGTTTGCCCCGCCCTCTCTTCAGATTTGGTCATACCTTCGCCTTGGGTGTGATGTTCTGGCGCTTCAACTTGGCCCAGTTAACGGCTTCAATCGGAACACCAAACTTCAGCAGCTGCACATGGAGACAGCGGTGGATGAAGGACAAAACAGTGTGGAGGAATTAAAGTAGAGATACCTAAAGTAAAACATTACTCCAGTGAAAGGAGAAGTCCTCCCTCTAGAGCTCCAGCTGAGTAAAAGCACAAAAGTATTCCAGTTTCAAAAGTAAAAGTAAAAGATTCTCACTTAATCAGGTCATTTTAGATGAAAAGTGTCACTATTGGTACGCCAATCATTTAACAGAATGCCATTAATTACTCCAAAACAAGGACAAAACAAAGTATAATGGTTTTATACACACAAAAGTAACAGTGGATTTCACATAATGTAGTGGAGTAACAAAAAAGTATTAAATCTTGAAATTCAGAGGAGTTAAAAAGTAAAAAGTCACCCTTAATCACGAAAAAAAAACCCAAAAGATGTAAGTACAGTAACAAGTGAATAATGACCATAAAGCATAAACCAAACTGAGCTTACCCTCTCCAGTAACAGCTGCTTCACCATGATTTTCTTCCTGCAGTGTACAGAAATAATTGTACTGTGATTAAGAACAGTTTATAAAACTTAGCCAGATAGCATGCTAAGCTGCAGCCACGTTACGTTCCTTCTTACATGCTGCATGCCGGCCATGTGTTTGCTTCGACTCGCTGCCTAATGTACCGATGGATTTTAACTTGCTCTTGTTTCATTTTCTGTCTTAACTTGCTTTTAGTTTAAGTTACAATGGCTCATACTTACAAATACGGCTTATTTTTAGTTCTAGAAACCAGATTGAGCACTTTGGCGGCTTTGCAGCGTCGCCGCCATCTTTGGCCACGTGCTGGTTTTCCGCTCCGTCTTTTACCGGTTCTCATCATCTAGCGTCCAATCGAGAAGGAAAAATGACTTTAAAGAAGAATAATAGTGATAATGAAGCTACACACAACACTACCAAACAATATTATCAAAACTAATATGAAGCAAAAGGCTAGAAAATATGAACTACGATCGCACACCTACCGGCACCTTCCGACACCTTCCGACTCGTACAAAACAGATGTGTAACGGAAATGATTAGGATTACAATAAAAGTCCAACAGCTTCTTCTTCTTATTATTATTATATTTTGTTATTATTATTATTATTGTTGTTATTATATTTTGTTGTTATTATTATGGTTATTATTATATTTTGTTGTTATTATTATTATTATTATTATTATTATTATTATTATGTATTATTATTATTGTTACTACTATGGTTGTTGTTGTTGTTGTTGTTGTATGCAGTAGTATTTGTAAATAACAATGATAAATGAAATAATTTTAAATTGTCTTTACTGACTTTCTTGTTTCTTTTATTTATTTCAAGCTATTTTCTTTATTTCTGATTCTTATTGTGAATAATTGAAGTCTAACAGTGAAGTAACTAATCAAGAGCTGAATATTTCAGCAGAGATGTTTTGGGTATAAGAATAGACATTTCTGCTACTACAGTTAAATCTGACATCACCATGACATGACTAAGGGTCCCAAGGTCCTGTGAGGGGCACTGGCCCCACATTCGGTCCCATCGGGGTGCTGAACCCAGTTTTGGTCCCTTGCTGTCAGGTTGTAGTTAATTGTTTGGGAGGTTTTGGGGTCTTGGCTTGGAATGACAGTAGCATAGCCAGGTCGTAACATTTATTTGGGGGTTCATCCTAAAAACATTTCGTATTTCACACACATACATATACTTCCTATTCCTAGAAGTTTATTTTTGTGGCTGGAGGAGGAAGAGAGTGAAGTGTGTAGAATTAATAGGTTGGCAAACAAATTGTTGTTGTTTGTTTTTTTTTTCTTTGTTTTATTAAGACGACATTCAAACTGTCCGATTTTGTCAGGTGTCCCACTTTAGAACAGGTGGAGTCCTGTAGGAAGGACGACTTCTGTGAAATTGTGAAATATTACGAATGTGACATGTGACAAAGCAAATGCTGAAGAGGGATATTAAGCAGCTTGTGGTGGATAGGTTGACGGAATTTGGGAGACACCACAGTGCACTCAGGGGATATGGAGCTGCAGTCTTCTACAAATGGTAAGGTAGAAGCTATCCCTCTTCCAAAACTGTGCTTGCCTTTGCATGATCCTGTCTCCTAGGACGTCCATAGAGGCCAAATATAAGGTTCAGCTGACACGGTTCCGACTGGAGGTGGAGGAAAAAGCTGAAATGGATCTGAAGCTTGCCATGAAGCTTGGAGACTGAGAAGGAAATCCGTTTCCGAGAGTTGTGAACTCTGAGTTCTGCTGAAGGAATGGTGACGGATCGGGTCCATGATCCAGTGGAAGCCGTCGCCCCTGTATGTCCTGCCATGGCTCCTCCAGAACCTTCTCCGGTGTTGTCCGGGAGCACTGACGTGAGTAAACACATTGGTTTGGTCCCTCCGTTTAAGGAGGATGAGGTGGATGGTTATTTCCCTACATTTGAGAGGATTGCCAGAACATTAAACTGGCCGAGGAGTTTGTGGTCTCTTTTACTCCAGTGTAAATTAGTTGGCAAAGCTCAGGAGGCTTGTTCAGCTTTATCTTTAGAACATAGCATGAATTATGAAGTAGTAAAGACCACAGTACTTAGAGCATATGTGCTTGTGCCTGAGGCGTACCGGCAAAAGTTCAGCAATGCCCAAAAAGCGTGCTGGCCAAACATTTCCATTGGATTAAGGTCAGGACTTCCAAAACATGAACTTTATTCTTCTTTAACCATTCTTTGGTAGAACGGCTTGTGTGCTTAGGGTTGGTGTCCTGCTGCATGACCCACCTTCATTTGAGATTCAGTTCATGGACAGATGTCCTGACATTTTCCTTTAGAATTCTCTGATGTAATTCAGAATTCATTGTTCCATCAATGATGGCAAGTCGTCCTGCCCAGATGCAGCAAAACAGGCCCAAACCATGATACTATACCACCACCATGTTTCACAGATGGGATAAGGTTCTTATGCTGGAATGCAGTGTTTTCCTTTCTCCAAACATAATGCTTTTCTTTTAAAAACCAAAAAAGTTCTATTTTGGTCTCATCCGTCCACAAAACATTCTTCCAGTAGCCTTCTGGCTCGTCCACGTGATCTTTAGCAAACTGCAGACGAGCAGCAATGTTCTTTTTGGAGAGCAGTGGCTTTCTCCTTGTAACCCTGCCATGCACACCATTGTTGTTCAGTGTTCTTCTGATGGTGGACTCATGAACATTAACATTAGCCAATGTGAGAGAGGCCATCAGTTGCTTAGAAGTTACCCTGGGGTCCTTTGTGACACGCCTTGCTCTTGGAGTGATCTTTGTTGGTCGGCCACTCCTGGGGAGGGTAACAATGATCTTGAATTTCCTCCATTTTGTACACAATCTGTCTGTCTGTGGATTGGTGGAGTCTAAACTCTTTAGAGATTGTTTTGTAACCTTTTCCAGCCTGATGAACATCAACAACTCTTTTTCTGAGGTCCTCAGAAATCTCCTTTGTTCGTGCCATGATACACTTCCACAGACACAGTGTTGTGAAGAGCAGACTTTGATAGATCCCTGTTCTTTAAATAAAACAGGGTGCCCACTCACACCTGATTGGCATCCCATTGATTGAAAACCTGACTGACTCTAATGTCACCTTCAAATTAACTGCTAATCCTAGAGGTTCACATACTTTTGCCACTCACTAATATGTAATATTGGATCATTTTCCGCAATAAATAAATGACCAAGTATAATATTTTTGTCTCATTTGTTTAACTGGGTTCTCTTTATCTACTTTTAGGACTTGTGTGAAAATCTGATGATGTTTTAGGTCATATTTATACAGAAATATAGAAAATTCTAAAGGGTTCAAACTTTCAAGCACCACTGTAACTCATGAGAAACTTGTGAATGCTCAAAAGAATGATGTAACGTTGAGTAAATGCTTGGAAATGTCCGTCAATTCCGAGTTGGTCAAGTCCTCATAGGAGTATTTTGTGAAAAGTGATTATTATTATATTATTATTATAAAAGTGATTATTATTTATTAATTTATTATTGGTATTATTGAGACGGTGGTCTGCTTCTTCTGTTACAGATGATCATTCTGATGTACACCAGGTGGTGGTGCCTTGGCCATAAAGATTGCAGGTCCTCTTCTTAGCTTATGATCATACCTGCCATGTTTAAGCAAGAGACTGACTACCTGGTGCAGCATGGACATGCTAGTCCCAGTTAAAGTCCCTTGTCATCTTCTTGCCTCCACATACCCAAGTCTGATGGTATTTATCATTTCTGTACAGATTTTAGGAAAGTCAATGCAGTGACGAAACCAGACTCCTATCCATTGCCGCAGATGGAGTATTGTGTGGGTAGGGTCGGTTCCGCTTCATACGTAACAAAACTGGATTTACTGAAAGGTTATTAGCAGGTATTGCTCACTCCACAAGCATCCAAAATCTCCTCATTTATTACCCCGGATGCTTTTCTACAATACTCCGTCATGTCATTTGGGTTACAGAATGCACGAGCGTCGTTCCAGTGGCTCATGATCATCGTACTGTCTGGTGTACCTAATGGCATGGTGTACCTGGAGGACGTAGTGGCTTACACCGAGTCCTGGGAGCAACACTGTCCATGTTGAAACTCGTACTCATTGGGTTGAGGGATGCCAACCTCATGTTACATCTAGAAAAAAGTGAATTCGGAAGAGGGGCCTACTTAAGTAAAGTTGTTGGAGAAGGACAGGTGAAACCACTTGAGGCAAAGATTCAGGCTATTCTGAATATCCCTGCACCCACCACTAAATGGGAACTGTGGAGGTTCCGTGGTAGGGCGAGATCCTATAGCTGTTTTTGTAAGAACTTTTCGGTTCTTGTAAGCTCCCTCAAAAACTTGTTGCATCCAGATGTCCCTTTCGTTTGGTCCTCAGACTCCCAGAGGGCTTTCTCTGAAATTAAAATTCTGCTTAGCAAATCCCCTGTGTTAGCGGCACCAGTTTTCAATCGACCTTTCAAGTTGGAGGTGGATGCTTGTAGTGTACAGTGGCGCTTGATAGTTTGTGAAACTTTAGAATTTTCTATATTTCTGCATAAATATGACCTAAAACATCATCAGATTTTCACATAAGTCCTAAAAGTAGATAAAGAGAACCCAGTTAAAGCAATGAGACACAAATATTATACTTGGTCATTTATTTATTGAGGAAAATGATCCAATATTACATATTAGTGAGTGGCAAAAGTATGTGACCCTCTAGGATTAGCAGTTCATTTGAAGGTGAAATTAGAGTCCAGTGTTTTCAATCAATGGGATGACAATCAGGTGTGAGTGGGCACCCTGTTTTATTTAAAGAACAGGGATCTATCAAAGGCTGCTCTTCACAACACATGTTTGTTGACATGTATCATGGCATGGACAAAGAAGATTTCCGAGGAGCTCAGAAAAAGAGTTGTTGATGCTCATCAGGCTGGAAAAGGTTACAAATCCATCTCTAAAGAGTTTAGACTCCACCAATCCACAGTCAAAAAGATTGTATACAACTGTTGAAAATTCAAGACCCAGGAGTGGTCGACCAACTAAGAGGTCACAAAGGACCCCAGTTTAACTTCTAAGCAACTGAAGGCCTCTCTCACATTGGCTAATGTTAATGTTCATGAGGCCACCATCAGAAGAACACTGAAAAACAATGGTGTGTATGGCAGGGTCGCAAGGAGAAAGCCACTGCTCTCCAAAAAGAACATTGCTGCTCGTCTGCAGTTTGCTAAAGATCACGTGGACGAGCCAGAAGGCTATTGGAAGAATGTATTGTGGATAGATGAGACCAAAATAGAACTTTTTGGTTTAAAAGAAAGTGTTATGTTTGGAGAAAGGAAAACACTGCATTCCAGCATAAGAACCTTATCCCATCTGTGAAACATGGTGGTTGTAGTACCATGGTTTGGGCCTGTTTTGCTGCATCTGGGCAGGACAGCTTGCCATCACTGACGGAACAATGAATTCTGAAAGATATCGGTGAATTCTAAAGGAAAATGTCAGGACATCTGTCCATGAACTGAATCTCAAGAGAAGGTGGGTCATGCAGCAAGACAACGACCCTAAGCACACAAGCTGTTCTACCAAAGAATGGTTACAGAAGAATAAAGTTCATGTTTTGGAATGGCCAAGTCAAAGTCCTGACCTTAATCCAATGGAAATGTTGTGGAAGGACCTGAAGTGAGGCAGCTAATGTGAGGAAACCCACCAACATCCCAGAGCTGAAGCTGTTCTGTATGGAGGAATGGGCTAAAATTCCTCCAAGCCGGTGTGCAGGACTGATCAACAGCTACAGGAAACGTTTAGCTGCAGTTATTGCTGCACAGGGGGTCACACCAGATACTGAAAGCAAAGGGTCACATACTTTTGCCACTCACTAATATGTAATATTGGCCCATTTTCAGTTTCCTCAATAAAAAATTGAACAAATGTAATATTTTTGTCTCATTTGTTTAACTGGGTTCTCTTTATCTACTTTTAGGACTTGTGTGAAAATCGTATGATGTTTTAGGTCATATTTATGCAGAAATATAGAAAATTCTAAAGGGTTCACAAACTTTCAAGCACCACTGTAGGTGCTGGTGTCATACTGATTCAAGAAGATGCGCATTGATCACCCCGTTTGAAACTTCTCAAAATTTCCCCCCAAAAAACCCACGATTGAGAAGACGGCCCTGGAACTATCTCTGGCCTTACAGCATTTTTCGAGGTCTACTTAGGCAGTAGTAAAACCATTCACGTGACCACAATCCATTGCTGTTCCTGAAGAGAATATTGCAGGGTTACAACCCTGACAGTGCACAAGTGAGGACCTGACAATGTGGTGACTGATGCTCTCTCTCGTGGAAGCTTGTGAACAACAAACATGCAGAAAGTTGTTCTTTTTCATTTAGTTATTATTGTATTCCTCATTAGAGGGTTTGTTTTGTGGGTGGGGGTGTTACCCTGCCTGTTGTTGGCAGCGTACTATTGTTGTGTTGTGCTGCATGTACTCTGCTTATTCTGCCCTCCTCCTACTCTACATAGTGAGCTCTCAACCAATGGATCACGTTCTGTGTGGAGGATCGGCAGGACAACCACCCAATGGATCACCTGGAAAACATCATCGCTGTGGATCCATGTGCGGAAACAGGACACAGAGACGGAGCTGGAGATGAAGGCCAGATGTCCTCACTACCTGCACAGTTGTGTGTCCGCTTGCTCGCTCGCCACCTTAGCCCACGGCTGAATTAGAGACTTTGTGTATATTTGGTGATTCAGAGACTGTTGGTTGGCTATACTCGTTAGTTTTGTGCTACTTACTTACACTGTACATATTTTCTGTGCCACTGTCTTTGTGTAACCCTGTTCTTCACATTCCTTTTGCACTGTAAATATAAAACACTTTACATTTATTCAATGAGGTTTGTGTCGTCTGTTGAACTCCCGTTACTGGCTAACCATACACCTAATCCACCCTTCCTTTTAAATGCTACAGCTTGCCCCTAGACCAGGTCCTAACATTTATTAGTGCTACACCTACATCTACTCCTAACCTTAACATCAGTAACCTAAAGCAAATGGTTTGACTTTTTTCGGTTTTTCAAAACAAAGTTTCAGTTTCTGTAAATATAAAAACAGTTTTCCTCATAGAGACCTGCAAAATGTCCCCTGTTAGAAATTCAGCTTCTCAGGAGTCAGGAGATGGGATCTTCAGCATAGGAGTTTATTTACACATACAGAGTATCATGTATGGGTACAGCTGTGTAGATCACCATCTGAAATACATACTTCTTAGCAAGCTTAATGTACCCTAGGTTTGACAGGAAGGGGGTAAGAGAAAGAGGTGGAGATTAAAGAGGTGTGATAGTCAGATGGTTGAAGACGTTTGATGTAGACCAAGGATGTTGGTGGATAGAATATACAAGAGACAGAATGGGAAGCCAAGAGGTGTGGGGAACAGGGTGATTTGGAGTTTGAGAGACAGGATGGGAAGATCAATGGTTATCAGAATGAGGCAGACGAGAGGGTATGAGACAGTGACTATATTATTGTAAGTAACTTCTTTCAATTCCAAACCGGAGTACCCGGGGAAAACCCACGCGGACACAGGGAGATCCTGCAAAACTCCACACTGACAGAGCCGGAGGACAACAAGGGTCACTGGAACTGTCTTTAAGGTGCAGGATCAAACTGTGATCTCTGGAGCCGTGAGGCGACTGTGCTAGTCACATACGCCACCGTGCCGCCCAAACCAATAAAAGGTCCATAATTATACATAACAGGCCAGTGCCTATTTTATGTTATGCCTAAGAATGTCTTAGAAGTTCATACAGCCAATTTCAGAACTTTGTGGATGAAACATGTATGGATGCAGGTCAGGAAGCTTGGATGATTTGCTGTCACATGGTGAGATGTCACATCGCTGTTGTTCGTCAGTTGACAGGGCATCTAGATCGTTGTGAAGGTACACTCATCTGTGGTTCGTTGGTCATGCCATCAGTTGGTTGTGCAGGTCGTTATGGAGACAGACTCAGCTCGCCCACCATCTAGCTTCTGTGTGTTCTGTGGGATACACAGAGAAACATCCGCAGTGAACTGTTCACAGAATTTTTAGCTTCTACCACTCAGTTCTGAGGAGCAGACACAACCTTACAATGAAAAACATGAATCCATGTGTTCTTTCCTTCACACTTTACCGCTGAATCAGAAATTAGCAAACCCTGATATGGACCATCCAATCTAGGTTCTAAGGACTGTTTGTCATGTTTCCTCACCATGACCCATTGACCTGGAATTATAGTGTGACCTCCTTCAGCTGGTTTATCCCAAGTGCTTTTGACCTGATTGTGAGCTGCTTGTGTGACTGTTTGGCAGTAGTTAAGAAATGCATCTGAGAACAAATGCACATCTGCTTTGCGGAGATCAAGCACACCTGGAACTAACATGGGTCTACCTGTCAGAACTTCATAAGGGCTAAGCCCAACAGTTTTGTTGCTAGTTGTCCTTGTACTACAAAGTACACCTGGCAAAGCCGCAGTCTACTCCATACCCTAAGTGTGAGGTTTAGTCAGTCGTTCTTTGATTATGCGGTTTGTACGCTCTACCTGTCCTGAGGCTTGTGGTCTGTATGGACAATGAAGTTTCCTGTTCACATTCAGAAGTTTACAAAATGCCTGTACTACCTGTCCAGTGAAGTGAGTTCCCTGCACTTGCATCCTAGCAGTGTGTGTAGCAGTACCTTTTGAAGTTGGATAGGCTTCAACCCCACAGAGAAAACTTGTCAATTACGATTAAAACATCTTGTTTTCCCTCACATTTAGGTAAAGTGATATAATCTATTTGTAAATTTCTGAAAGGGCCTGGAGGTGCTACTGTTTTAATGGAAGGAGTTTGCATCCGAGGTGCAGCATTAACTTGGTTACATGCAACACAATTTTTAAGAACTACTTTAGCTTGTTCCCTGAATTTAGGATTCCACCAGGAATGAGAAAATTGATTGACCATCTTTTCCACCCCAATGTGGCCTAAAGAATGTATCTGTGTAGCTAGGTAGGGAAGTAATGATTCAGGTGCAACAAGCTTTCCCCCTTTGGTCCAGATACCATCTGGAGCAACTTTTGCACCTGAGTCGAGCCATGTCCAGAGTTCCCAGTTTGGAGAGTCGGACTGTAGCTTAGGAATTGAAGAGATGTCCTTAGTATTACACTCTGTGTTACTAAGTAATGCAATGCTTGCTGGTGGTAAAAAACTAGCCCTTTTTGCCAAATCAGCAGCAGGTCTGTTGCCTTGTGCTTCAAATGTAAAGCTTCCACTATGCGCTTTCACTTTCACAATAGCTAGATCTGCGGGTAAATTAACAGCATCCAAAAGATTCTGCACCAAATCAGCATTCTTAACTGGGGTACCTGCAGTCAGGAAACCGCGATGGCTCCACAAGTGCCCAAAGTCATGGGCCACCCCAAATGCATAGCGAGAATCTGTGTAAATGGTAGCCCTCTTACCTGATGCAAGTTTACATGCATCAGTTAGAGCCACTAACTCAGCTTGCTGGGCTGAGCAAGAGGGAGGAAGACTACTGCTGGCTAAAATTAGGAAGCTGTCAGTTACCGCCCATCCAGATCTGCGTTGACCATCAGTGTGGGTTGAGGAACCGTCAGTAAAAAGAATCAAATCAGCGTTATCAAGAGGAGCATCCTTAAAAACAGGGTGAGGATTAGATAATTCAATGCAATCATGATCGTCCCCTTCCTCACTGGCATCAGTCAATGAAGGCATCATAAAAGAGGAAGGGGTTGTTCATAGGTGCATTCTGAATAACTACATTAGGAGCTGTCAAGACTGAAAGCCAGTTGCCCCATCTGGAGGCTGTCACTGACAGAACACGACCATTATTGAGCAATGCTGACACAGAATGGGGACTTTTGACTATGACTGTTTGCTCTAGCGCTCGTGGGGCAAATGCTAGAAGGGCAAGATGGGTAGCCTGTACTGCTCTTAAACATGGACCCATTCCGCATGCCACGGCATCCAATTTAGCTGAATGGTAAGCTACTGGACGTTGCATATCACCGTGTTCCTGCTTTAGGCAGGATGTCATGAAGCCACAATCTCCATGTAAAAAGATGGTAAAAGGCTTCTTTGGATCACAAAGGCCAAGAGCAGGTGCAGACACCAAGGCTGATTTTAGTTTCACAAAAGCAGTTGTGCTATCATCTGTGTGTACAACAGGATCATGATGTCCAGGATTACCTTTGAGCAGATCGTATAGTGGTTGTGAAATAGCAGAGCAAGAATCTATCCAATGTCTACAGTAATTACACAGACCTAAGAGAGCTCACAATTTGTGCACTGTAGTTGACAGTGACACTGCATTAGTTGCAGAACTTCTAGAAGGCACAATTCCTCTGGAACCCTGTGTAATCCATTGTCCCAATTATTGTACACTATCACAACACAACTGAGCTTTATCACAACTTGTCTTATGTCCTTTGCTGGCCAAAAATCAAGAAGTGGCCTCATGTCTTTGTCATGAGTTTCCTCATTCTCACTACTCAATAAAATGTCATCCACATACTGAATAATGGCAGATGACTGCAAAATGTGCTCTGCTTGAGAGAGATGTTTTCTGAGTGCCTGATGATAAATAGTGGGACTATTATGTAACCCCTGTGGCAGTCGTGTCCATTGATATTGTGTATTGCCAACTGTAAAAGCAAGCCATGAATGGCTTTCTGATGCTAATGGCACTGACCAAAAGCCGTTGGCCATATCAATGACAGAGAAAACTTTGTGGGATGTGGGAATACCATCAAAGATGGTAGATGGATCAGCAACCAGTGGAGTTAGCTTGTCAATATGCTGATTGATTCAATATGCTGATACTTCCATTAGCCTTACGAACTGGCCATACGGGACTATTAGACGAACTGTGTGTTTTGACCAAAATGCCTCTTTTCTCAAGCTGATCAATGATAGGCCGAATACCCTGCAAAGCTTCACTATTAATGAGATACTGTTTAGTGCAAGGAGGTTGCCGACCTGTGAGGACAACTGGTTCCATATCCAAAAGCCCACAATCATCCTTATCTTCAAACCAAATCATATGATCAGCTAAGTCAGACTGTTTAAAGAAGCAATGTTCCAAACACAAGAATCAGCAAATATTGACAAAGAGCAGTTCAGTTCCCTTAGAATATCCATCCCAAAAATGTTTTTAACTTTTCCTAATCAAAACTGCCATGAAATAGTTTTAGGCCCTAGATTAACATCTAAAGGAGCAGATAACCTTAAGGAAATACCAGCATTTCCTGTTCCCTCAGCTGTGATGTGTCTGTTAGTTAAAGGTACTCCTAAAGATTGACAAACTGTTTATGACAGCGTGCTAATTTGAACTACTGTGTTTACAAGAAATGAAAGATTTTGGGATCAGTGGTTTTATGGGGGCACACACACATGGTGAACAGGCTCCGCAAAGCCCAGACAGACCCCCAGTACAGAGGATGGTTTGATCCGCCAACAAACATGAGCAGCTCCCACAGTTTGGTTATCCACCATCCAGACACAGGGGCACCTTCACTACACACCCTGTCTCTGCCCGGAACATTTCCAGACATTAGCAGAAATACATTGTGTTGTCACGGAAACCATTACGTGTCCTGCCTTCGTTTGCAGTGAAGTCATGAACAATAAACCTGTTCTGTTATGGACTGGAAGCATTTGGGATCCTATGACGGTCGGGTTCGAGTATGGAGTCCTTGTAGTGAGCACTTTAATCCTGCCTTTGCTGGGGTGATGATCTGGGGAGCCATCGACTATGACAATCAATCACCCGTAGTAGTGACACTAGGGACACTAACAGATCAGTGATATGTGCAGGCCTGCAGAGCGACTGCAGCCGAATAAACAATAATTCTTTTTTATGTGTCAAGTCAAATCAAGTCAGATTTATTTATATAGTGCTTTTTACAATAGAGCATTGTCTCAAAGCAACTTTACCATGTGTTATAGCGTTGTTCATTTTGTCTACAGTTGTTGTTTGTACATATTACTTTTTTTTCTCAATCTATGCATACATGTTCATTTTAGGAACGCTGATATCTCGAGCAGATTATGTTTGTTCTATTCCCTGTAATACCTGTTCCTCCTGCTCTACAACAAAAGAATGAGTAGCCTTTACCAAACAGTAGCTCAACTTCTCACAAAGCACCTTTATTTTCTCTGCTGCAGAGAATTTAAAAGTCACAAAAGGTAAGAGGGTAGAACTGGGGAGAACCCTAACCACGCCTGATAGGCATGTCAATACAAGGATCACAGTCATCCATCTTTTTTCTCTACAACGCTCCCTAAAACAAACAAAATAACCCTATTACAAACAAAAATAAATCAATAACACATAAAAATAACCCTTTTAGAAACAAATAGCCCTATGGCTAAGGTCATAGGGTGAATGATAGGGTCTTGTAAAGTTGCTTTGAGACAATGCTCCATTGTAAAAAGCGCTATATAAATAAATATGACTTGATTTGAATGATGAACACTCAGATTTTGTTAAATGGAGTGATGAATCTAGGAGAAAGTTTCCATGCCTGATTAAGTTAGATGTCCCTGGTGGAGAGTCAGACCTGATCCCCGGTCTGGTCCTCAGGAGCCTGGCTGCAGGGCCATTGTGTCTGGTGCTTGTGTTGTTGTATTTCCTTCCACATCACTCAACGAAGGTGTTGATGACAGTCTTGTAGTCCTGTGTTCAGCTTTACGATGTTATAATGATAGTCATCGTTAATAGTCTGGTAAAGGCTGTGTTTATACAAAAATAGAGACAATCCTAAAGCTGATAAAACTGTTATTCCATATTCTATCACTAGGGGTCATCAAAGCAACGCATCAGTAGGCTAAGGGTTCTTACATGCTCATAGTGAACAAAGAAAAAGTACCTAGAAAGTGATTTTCTTTCGCAAATTTGTGCACTACTTTTTAAATGCATTTTTGCATAGATAATACTCTTATGGACTTTGTGTTAAAAGTTACCACACAAAATACACTGCAGTTTTTTTTGTCACCATCCATAAATGTATATAAATTTAAAAACGAAAAAAAAAAAAAAACGAAATTTCAATGATGTTGGTTTTCCTTGTAACTTAACTGGTTTTTTGAACCACTGTGTTCACTGGCTGTGCATTCTATTAGACACATCTAGGTTACTGCTCCACTTTGTAGATGTCAAGTCAGAGATAGCGCTCATCTGTTGTTGTACAGTTTGTGTTTGTCATTCTGTAATCCTTCATCGGGGCTCATAGGAGGATGCCTACAGGATGCTGGTGGCTGGACATTTTTGGTAGGTGGACTATTTTCAGTCCAGCAGTGACACTGAAGTGTTTAAAAAGTCCAGCAGCACTGCTGTGTCTGATCCAATCATACCAGCACAACACATGTTAACACACCACCACATCAGTATCACTGAGAATGATTCATCACTCAAACAGTGCCTGATCTGTGGGGCTTCTGTGGGGGTCCTGATCATTAGAGAGCAGAGAAAAAAGGGATGAACAAAGCATGTAGAAAAACAGATGAACCACAGTCTGTAATTGTAGAATTACAAAGTACATCTATTTGAAAGTGGAGGTGCAAAGTGCAGTGAGCACTAAAATTAAAAGAATATGCACAATATAAACTGAAAAATATAGAATGTCTAAGACTTTTGCACTGCACTGTAAATCAGTACAATGCAGTCTTGCAGACATACATGAACCTCTTCCTGTCTCACATTTGCCTTGCTTGCAACTGCAGTGGATGACCTGCAACACACTTTCACATTTCCCATGACCACATTTCAGATCTTCAGCAGCACTTAAGAGCTTCTATACCCTCTTTTACAGTCATGCAGAGGCACAGTTCTCCATGTGCTACAATTTTACAATGCCCTGAACCACTCCATGCTCACCCCCCTTACTTATGATGCATTATCTATACTGATCACTCCTTTGAACCAATCATAAATCGTAGCAGGGGACAACTCCCTCTTAGAACCATGTATAACTATGATTTTTTTGTCAGTAAACCTTCAGATGAGGAACGATACAGCCCTGGTCTTGTGTCTTTCCTTTCACCTTGCTGATCAGCTTCTTTCCAGTCTGAAGTAAGTGAGGTATATTTGCCACTTTTCCACCACTCCTGCTTATCAGGGGCTGAATATACGAGCCCTGAAAAAGGCAGTTTGTCTGTTTATAATTTATTGTTATTATTATTTAAGCGGTGTGTTTTTTTAGCAGAATTCTTTCCTTTCCAGTTCAGTCTGTGTAAATGTTCAGTTGAGGAACTTTGATTTCCTGAGAAGATTCATTTTTAATCTGTTACACATAATACATGCTCTTCCTGTTCATGTATAACAGAAGGGAGCCTTGGTAACTGGGTAGAGACGCTAACACTAGGTTTATATAAACACAAAACAGTTTTACTAGTTAGGATCAGGGTACCTGGGGATCCTTAAAAAAGTTTTCTGAATTTAGTTTTTCATATTCAAGGTCTAAAATGTCTGTAAAAGTCTGAAATGGTATGAGGGAAGGTATTCAATTATACCTGGG
>JAJAGP010001513.1:85000-184461 GCA_025084515.1 Ancistrus triradiatus
AGATACTTTGGTCACTGACTCTTCCAGCTCCTTCTCTGCTTATTTCACTGTTGTGTTTTAGTTCAGTTATTGTTTTGCTGACATTTTAAATCATAACTTGAACTTTTTTTCCAGAAGATCCACTGCAAAAGTGTGTTTGTATAAAGACTGAGAACTTAATGAGCTGGTTAATGGTTTGTGTTGCTGTACTTTAGGTTCTCCAGCTGTGTTCTTCTTCATCTTCTCGCCTGGCTGTTTTCTCTTTTATCTGTAGGTCAGTAATTATTTTTTTTTTGTCTCATGTTATTAGAACTGAAGAGAAGCTGTGAAACCGGGAATAGGATTCATTTCTGATAAAGTTCTGATGGTTTTTGGTTTATTACTCTACAGGTGATCTCCCCCCTGTTATTAAGTGTACTCCAATAACAGTACAAGCTGAAGATAATATAACACTAAACTGTTCTGATGCATCAGAGCAGACTGGCATCACAAATATAAAGTGGATTAAGTATGTAAATGCTACTTATGAGGAGTATTTAGGCGGACAATTCTCACTGATTCTCAGTAACATCACCAAGGAGAATGATGGAACATATTATTGTCAATATCAGATCCAGAACTTGGAGAAGACATGCATAAATCTCTCTGTTGGTAAGATCACACATAACTTCAAAATTCTGTACACATTAGTAGAACTGATATAAGCTTTACTTTTGTTACATTTTTAACATGTCCAGCTTTGATCTGGTGTTTATTATGTACCTGATTTTAATGTCAATGTATTATCTTACAGTGGAGAAACCAAATGTGACGCCTCCTTCAAATGAATCAGTCAACCAGCACCCCAGCCCCACCCCCAGCCCACCAGATCAGAGATTTACAGGTTCAAACATCATAACGTAACACTACATCCTGGTAGATTTATTCTCTCACCACTCAAACAGCTGGTTTATTAAGAACAATACCTTCGGTAACTCCTTTTTATGGCCTTCCAGCGTATTTGGCTCCTGTCAGAACCAAAACATCTCTTAAACATCTTTAAAAGAAACTGTTTTTCTGAGGAAGGTGGACACGGTTCATGAAGGCTTTATCAGTTGTGTGGAGATTTGCTTTATTATCTAATTGATTTTTATTTCCATTGGTAGATTATTGGACTATTGGAGAGGTGATTCCTGCTCTATTTGCCTTTTCTGTATTGATTGCTGTTTTCATCACTGTGGTGGTCACTGTGGTGGCTGCTGTGAAGATTATTGGTAGGGAGCTAATCTGGTGCAGATGTAAATCTGGTCGTACTCAGGGTGAGACTGGCAGTGGCACTACACTTTAGTTTAGATACATCTAAAGATAATCATAAAGATAGAAAATTAACTCCAATATTTTTCTTCAGGCAGGAGATCAGAAGGAAACACTGACGGTTCAGGTTCAGGCTCAGCACCAGCCAGGGTGAATGAAAATCAGGGTGAGTATTCTAAAAACATTAAACCTCACATTTTAAGAAGCTGATGTAGAAACTGTGTGAGCTCAGATGTTTTCCTCATACTTACAACACTGAGCTCTGGAAATGAAAATCAGGGTGAGTATCTCAGCACGATTAACCTTCAGCTTTTGATGAAACTTCATCAGATTCATCCTGATCAGGGAGCAATGTTGAAACACAGCCAGGAGAAGACCATAGTCCCTCACAACAATGCTGAGAGTGTGTTTTAAACTAAACAGATTTCTGCACTGTTTAATGAACCAGTACCAAGTCAATTTCTTTTTATTTTCTTCTTCTGTTCCAGCTTCTAGGGAGAGTAAAGATTCTAGGGTCCGATTCAGATCCAACAGGACTGGTCCTGATTATCAGTAACGCAGCACGCTGGGTTTGTAGTGAACTTTAGAAAGACTTATGAGCAAAATGCCGTCGTCTGCACAGCACGGGGCTCAGCGTCTCTCCAGATTTCACTTTCTAGTAGTTCATAGCCTACTGGCTTTCAATTTGTTTACTCATAATTGCCAGGAGAACATTTCATACAGCCGACAGACCCTGCTTGATATCAGTGCAAACTGTATAAACAGTTTATTTAATGACATAAAGGATGCCGTGGATCGCTGAACCGACTCCCACAAACGACAGCGCTGAGAACGTAAACAAAGGTGAGGAAAGCATGGTGGATTACAGACTAAGCTAAAGCTATGGATGAACTTCGACTCTGAACTTCACCACAGAGATGCATTATGGAAAGCCACATTGTGGTCCTCACAGAGATGTAGCTCAACAGTAACATCCTTGACAGCACATTGGAGCTGGGCAGATGCAGTCTGTTCTGAGCAGACAGAGTAGCAGAGAACTCTGGTAAGAGCAAGAGAGGGACATGGACAATAAAAACAGCTACATCAGGATGCTGTACATTGATTTCAGCTCTGCCAACAACACAATCATGCCCATCAGGCTGGTGTCCAAGCTCAGTGACCTGGGAATTAGCACCTCCACGTGTAACTGGGTATTGGATGTGCTTACAAACAGACCCCAGTTGGTGAGGTTCTGCAGTCACTCCAGCCTCACTCTGAACACTGGTGTGCCAGAAGAATGTGTATGGCGTCCTTTGGTCTTCTCCCTGTTTACCCATGACTGCGTGCCTCTGCATAGATACAAAATCATCATCAAGTTTGTAGATGACACCACCGTGGTCGGTCACATCAGTGACAGTTATGAAACTGCTTACAGGGAGGAGATCCAGCATCTGGCAGCATGGCGTTCCTACAACAACCTCTACCTCAACACAGAGAAAGAGAAAGAGCTCATTGTGGAGTACAGCAAAACTAAACACAAACACAGTCCTGTCCAGATCAGTGGAGCCAAGGTGGAATGTGTCTCCAGCTTCCTTGGGAGTCCACATCTCTGAGGATCTTTCTTGGACCCTCAACACCTTCTGCCTAGTAAAGAAGGCACAGCAGCAGCTTTACTTCGTGAGGAGGTTGAAGAAGGACCAACTAGTCAAGTCAGATTTATTTATATAGCGCTTTTTACAGTGGAGCATTGTCTTGAAGCAACTTTACAAGTTTAGATTATCTCCTAATATCTACGTCTAATCCCAAATTGAGCAAGGCTAGGGCGACAGTGGAAAGGAAAAACTCCCTAAGTGTTATGAGAAAGAAACCTTGGGAGGACCAAGACTCAAAAAGGGACCCAAGCTCCTTGGGCAGAGTAGATGATAAATCTAAGAATAAAACTAATTTATCTAAACAAATAAGTTTTATAGTGATAGTTCAAATAAAATAATGTAAAATAATAATGTTTTGTTGATTGTAAGGCCGTCATTAGGTTTGGCTGATATGTACAGCTGTGTATCATCTGCATAGCAGTGGAAACTAATGCCATGTTTACGAATAACTGAGCCTAGTGGCAGCATGTACAGAGAGAATAATAGCGGGCCAAGCACTGACCCCTGAGGCACGCCATACATCCCTTTTGAAAGCTTAATTTACTTTTAATTTACTTTACTTTAGCTTTTAGATTAATTACATAAACAAACTGGTACCAGTCAGTCAAGTAGGAGTTAAACCAAGAAAGTGCTAATCCCTTAATACCTACAGTATTTTCTAGTCTGTTTAGTAAGACATCGTGATCTATAGTGTCAAATGCTGCACTTAAATCTAACAGAACAAGAAAAGAAAAGAAATCAACTACACCCTCATATACTCACAAACTTTTACAGGTGCACCATCAAATCTATACTAACTAATTGTGTGACACTGTGGTACAGGAACTCCACTGTGGCAGACAGAAATGCCCTGCACAAGGTGGTGAAGATCGCTCAGCGTATCACTGGCACTCAACTACCCACCACTGACGATCTTCACCATCAGCACTGTGAGAGCAGAGCACACAGCATCATCAGGGATCCCTCTCACCCAAGCCACACCCTGTATAACCTCCTACCTTCTGGGAGGAGAAACTGGAGTATCCGAACAAGAACTTATCGGGTCTGGAATGTCCCTGTTGAACTCCTCACTTGGCATATGAACATCTACCCACTACATTACACTGAACC
Organism: Ancistrus triradiatus; assembly: GCA_025084515.1. Taxonomy (NCBI): domain Eukaryota; kingdom Metazoa; phylum Chordata; class Actinopteri; order Siluriformes; family Loricariidae; genus Ancistrus; species Ancistrus triradiatus. The sequence goes on from JAJAGP010001513.1 coordinate 89,014, forward strand.
CCACTTTATAACAATTAAACCACTGCCCACATTACAGACACTGGCCCATTCAACACTAATACTCCCAATATTTATTACCTTTTTTGGCATCCTGTACTATATTTGGACAATTCTACTATTTGCCCACTATGCTGTAATGCACTATGCTATTTTAAGTTGAATCTATCTATCTATCTGTCTGTCTGTCTGTCTGTCTATCTATCTATCTGTAATCCCTGTTTAGTGGTAGCTGTGTTCTCCTGTGTGCAGACAAACCCACCTTATTAACAATTAACAGAAAACTAAAGCATGATAGTGTAGCGTCCATAGCTGGATTGACAGCCATTCAAAATCTGGTTATTCTCTATCTACAATCTCTCCATCAAGTCACAAACATTACGGCACTTTGGAATGCAGGGGGCCACCATCTGGACAGACTCTTCACAGATTAATGGCCACAATAACCAACCTTTTTTCTCAAACCAACAAGAAATTGAGGATCTGGCCAAGCGGTCAGATAACCCCTGCACCTCGCCATCGTAAACTAAGCCAATGTGTTAGTCTAAAAAAGGATTTCTGACAGTCACCACCCCAGACTCCCCCCTTCTTAGGAGAAGTCTGGCCTAACTTTTGCAAAGAAAAACAAAGATGCCTGCCTACAATTCACTTTTACAGCACCCGGTCCCGCCAGGCCGGAGCCATGAAGGACACCCCTGGAATTTACGACCCAGGGACCTCAGCCTTTTTAAAAGACTTATTTTTAATAGTAGTATTGACTTTTGTTGGATATAGATTACCTCTGCAAGGACCACTCAATTAGAAAACACATGAGAACTGCTTCATAATGAGTCCAAACACCCACACACACGCGCACCCTATCTATTTCATACAAGGAATTTGATCAGGGATAGTCCTCGTACACCTATATATAATCATATATATGCATGTCGCTGATTTCTCATGTATTTTCATGTCTATTTGGCTAATGTCTTTAGTATAATGACCATTCCATATTCAATATGGTCCAGTTTTGTGTCGTTGTTAAGAAAATATTAGCATGTGATCTCTTGTATCGATCGGCTCGTGTTTTAATTCCTATTTACACTTATAGAGGACCAGAAATGTAAGTTGTTATTCAGAAGGTGTTGTATCCTACACCTGGTATTGATAGTATCATTATTTGTTTGAGGAATAGCAAATGTATGTGCTGTAGTTTAGAATGCATTAATGATGTCCTAGTTTATAAATTCAAGGTGCTCTTGACAATCGGAACCTCGTACCTGAACTCCCACAACTAAACTTGTAACTTTGAGGATTTGTGTTCTTATGTGATACTTTTAGACATCCTAGATATGTAAAAATATATTAATCCAAAGTTATAACTTCTGTAGCAGCCCATACCAACATATGGTGAAATTGAGGGATGCGCTCAACGAGAGGAGGGACTTGATACCGAGTCATCTTCTCATTGGCTGGTCCAGGGCAAACCCCTTTAGTTCACGCGCCTGATCGTTTACGTCAGGGCCTGTACAAAAACTTGGGCACCAGCTAGCAGTAGGGAGTTCTACGTTCTTCAGTTCTTTTTGAGTCTTTTTTTTTTAGTCGTTTTTTTTCTTTGTTTTAGACTTTTTGAAGCTTCCTTTTTGCGTTTTATTTTACGTTTAAGTTTTTCTTTGTCCAACAGTCTTAGCACTTCGGTAGTGCCGAGTTAGAGATTAAGCCAAAGAAAAGTAGTGAAAAGACCAACTAGCAAAGATCTCCTTCACGTTCGACGTTTTTGTATATCTTAGCCTTCCAAGTTTATTGAAGCGTGTTGCTCGCATCAGACTTAGCATTTAACTGTGGCCAGGGTAAAGATTTGAGTGTGCAATCTTCGAGGACCGTGAAACGCTCGCAGCCTAAACTGGGAAGTACGCCTAATAGTCAACTCCTTTGAATCACAGGCACTCGAATCCAAATGCAAGGTTTCCCAAAAACAAAAATAACATTTTGTTTCTAAATAAACTACAGAAAGAAATATCATCCATAATTGTACCTTTCAGATTTGTTTTGTACAGGTTTTACAATGTGGAGGATGTAATGTGTAAAGTAATCCCGTTACAATTTTAGCTAACCAGCGAGTAATCAGTAATGGATTACCTTTTTTTGAGTAATTACCCCAATACTGGACATGAGAAAGAGCAAAAAACCAGGAGAGAAGAATAAAAACAGAAAATCTGAATCTGGAACTGATCTAGAAATGAAGGAAACAACAAAAATAACCTGTCTGAAAAAAGGAAACAGATCCAGGTATAAATACACAACCACCACCATCACACCATCCTAACTATCCTGCTTTCCTCTGCCTGAAGCTGAAGAAACACACGTCTAAAAAATTATCCAAACAGATTACTAACGCTAAGCTAACAAACTGGACTGAGGAGCATAGCCAAACAGACCTACTGAGAATAACACACTGCCCCCTAGTTACTGGGAAAGATATGACCCTTTGTCTCATTATATTGAATGTGAGTCCCTTTGATAATGTAGCTCTCCTTATCGTCTCTCTGGTGGGACAGTTCTGTATTTCGGTTTGTGGGAGTTTAGCTCTGTTGAAAATTCCTAGAATGACTAAAACAGATCCGTGAGGTGAAATGTAGAATAAAAGAATAAAACTTTAAAGTTGATGAAAAGTGACTCCAGATTAGCACCACACGTCTTCATTAACATTGTTACATCTCTGATCCAGCCCCAGTTGATATAAAAGCAGATTCCACCCCTGTTTTTCTTCACTGAGAGTTTTATGAAGATGAAAGACATCTGGTCCACAGCCTCAAACAGTCAGACTCCAAGCTCAACCATGGCCAAGACCAAAGAGCTGTTGAAGGACACCAGGAAGAAAATTGTAGACCTGCAGCAGGCTGGGAAGAGTGAATCTACAATAGGCAAGCAGGTTGGTTTGAATAAATCAACTGTGGAGCAATTGTAAGAAAATGGAAGACATACAAGACCATTGATAATCTCCCTCGATCTGGGGCTCCACGCAAGATCTCATCCCGTGGAGTCAAAATGATCATGAGAACGGTGAGCAAAAATCCCAGAACTACACGGAGGGACCTGATGAATGACCTGCAGAGAGCTGGGACCAAAGTAACAAAGGCTACCATCAGTAACACACTACGTCGAGTGGGACTCAGATCCTGCAGTGCCAGGTGTGTCCCCCTGCTTAAGCCAGTACATGTCCAGGCCCGTCTGAAGTTTGCCAGAGAACATTGGGAGAATATCATGGGGGAGAATATCATGTGGTCAGACGAAACCAAAATAAAACTTTTTGGTAAAAACTCAACTCGTTGTGTTTGGAGTGTAACTGCCTAATGGGCAGTGCATAATTTAGAGTAACACATCATTCGTGTTTTGGTTCCTACCCCAGAACTGAACTACGTTAAGAACTGAGGCGGAACTATATGTCCGCAAGGGTTTCCACGGGGGACTTATTAAAAAATGCACAGACAACATAAGTAGCGGAAAGTTCGTTTTTCACGTCTTTTCCAAAGTTAAGGATTAAGTGATTAAAGGTGTTTTCATGCGTCAAGAAACGTTCCAAAGGAAGTTATACCCTCCCTGTGTTATTTAATGCAGCCAATGAGGTTTGTGTTCAGTGTTTTGTATGTTATTTGTTTAAGTTAGGTTAAATGATAACATAGCCGCTACTGTTGCTAATACGCACGTACATACGTAAGATAAACTGTTACTAGTTTTGTATGGAAAGTAATCTGCAATGCCACGATCTATGTGAAGCTAAGGGCTAAATTCATATGGTTTAAAAGGAAGTTAAAGGTCAATAGTGAACAGAGACAACCATTGTATATTTTGTATATTTCATTGTACATTGTTTTATTTATATTTGTGATCTGTGATTGTTACAGTTCTCACGTTTAGGAATAAATCCTAATCAGTGCAGTTAAGAACAGTTGTGCTGTCAGCATTATAACCACGGGAGGCACAGTGAGAACTCAGTGCTCAAGAAGACAGCACCAGAGAGCAGTGACTTATAGTAAGTGGAAAAGATGACTGAGAGTGAAGGAGTGTGTGCGGAGGTGCATTCGCAGCCAATCTGCATGGATGTGAGGCCACAACCAACCAGCACAGATGAGATGCAACTTTACTCAGATATGCACTCACCAGTGACTGACGGCATAAGAGGCTATGACTTCGTTCCCCTAGAAGAGCCACAAAAGGACCAAAGAGTTCGCAAGAGAACGGAGAAGGGTCAAGAACTGCACGATGAGCACGTAAGAAGAATTGAATATCGTTTCAGTGTGCGCTATAAGAAGTGGAAGGAGGTCACAAAGAAAGCCAACCAAATGCTCAGTGGTCAATGCTCAACCGACCTGCTGAATGAACATGTCACAAAAGTGAATGATGCTTTAAGGAGTTTGAATGCTGTTTATGAAGAGTTGAGACACATCAGTGTTCCTGACCATGATACGTGTCGTAGAGTTGACACCTGTGAAACGGTGACACAGAGCATTGTAAAGCAAGCAATGGACATTCTAGACACAATAAAGGGTCCAGGTCAAGGGAATGAAAAACAACTTAGTGAAGAGACAAGGTCAACCAAGACGAGCGTTAGCTCTCACAGCACTAAAGCTTCCACTCATTCCCGTCTATCTTCTGCCAGCAGAAGGAGTGCAGCTGCCGAAGTTGCTGCCAATGAAGCCACTCTACAAGTACTGCTAGAGCAAGAATGTTATATTGAAGAACTACAGAGGCTGGAAGCTGAAGCTGCCCAGCTAAAGGCTAAGCAGGAGGCTGAAAATGCAGAGAGACAAAGAGTTCTAGAAGCCAAGCGCAGACAATTAAAACGTCTAGAGACGATTAAAAGGCTGAAGGCTGCCAAGGCACGACAGCAAGTGTATGAACAGAGTGAATGCTCCAGTCGAACATCTAAACAGAGTCAATGCTCAGATGATGAAATAAATGAGCTGCTCCATCAACCTTTTCCTGTGAAGGTTAAAGAGGAAGTCAAGCAGGAAGTAAGCTCACCACAACACCATTCCCCATCACAACCTGTAACACATTTACCTGAAGACAACACAGCAGCTCTTGTCAGAGCACTTGCGGAATCCATTAGTGCCAGCCGTATTCCTATACCGGAACCTATGACGTTCAGTGGTGACCCACTCAGGTTCAATGACTGGAAGATTTCCTTTCAGACTCTCATTGACAGGAAGAACATACCATCTGAAGAAAAGATCTATTATCTACGGAGGTATGTGGGTGGTTCCGCGAAGAAGGCCATAGAGAGATACTTTCTATTAGGCACTGAGTCAGCCTATCATGCAGCATGGAACATCTTAGAGGAGCGATATGGCAGTCCTTTCCTTATCGCCAAAGCTTTCAGAGACAAGATTGACGCATGGCCCAAGATAAGTGCCAAGGGCAGTCTGGAACTTCAAGAACTCGCTGACTTCCTTCGCAGCTGTGAGTCGGCAATGTCTCAAATCAGAGGTCTTGAAGTGCTTAATGACTGCAACGAAAACCAAAAAATACTTGCTAAACTTCCAGACTGGTTGACATCAAGATGGAACCGGAAAGTCACAGAAGTGGAGGAAGAAAGTCAAATGTTCCCAAGCTTCAGCCAGTTTGTCAGGTTCTTTACACGCGAAGCCAAAATCACCCGTAATCCCATTACATCTCTCCACGCACTGAAACCAAGTGAAGGAGAGAAGAGTAAGGTTTTAAAGAACAGAAGTTCTGGAGCAAAGACCTTAGCAACAAGCTCAGATGAGAAGGCCAACACCACAAGCTGTGTTTTCTGTGAGAAGGTAGGGCACAGTCTACCAGAGTGTCGCAAGTTCATAAAGAAGACAATCACAGAACGAGTCAAGTTTGTCCAAGAGAAGAAGTTGTGTTTTGGCTATCTGAAGTGGGGCCATCGCTCAAAGGACTGTGGAGACAGGAACATCTGTAATACATGTGAGAAAAGACATCCAACTTGCCTTCATGATAATCGCACCAAGGAAGAAAGGAGGCAAGCAAGGACTGATGGAGCTAGAGATCATGACAAGTCAATTGAAGTGAAGTCAGATCAGCCACAAGATCCAGCATCAAGAACATCATGTGAAGCAACATCTCATAGAATCACTCAGAATGACAGGGGCACTAACACATCCACAATTGTTCCAGTGTGGGTCTCCGTCGCAAATGAGCCAAATCATGAAGTTCTTGTGTATGCTCTCCTTGATACCCAGAGTGACACTACCTTTATCCTTGAAGATACTGCAAAGGCGCTCAATACAAGGAGTGAATCAGTTCAGCTAAGGCTCTCCACGCTGGCTTCAAGAAACACAGTTGTGTCCTGCCGGAAACTGACTGGTCTACAAGTAAGAGGGTTCTACTCAGATAAGGTAATTCCACTTCCAGTGACCTACTCCAGAGAGTTTATACCTGCAAACAGAAACCATATACCCACACCAGAGACGGCGAAGGTATGGTCTCATCTTGAACACATTGCAGATGAGATCGCTCCTCAGCAAAGCTGTGACGTTGGCCTGCTAATTGGCTACAATTGTCCTCAAGCCCTCGTACCAAGACAAGTGTTAACTGGTGAAGGAAATCAACCTTTTGCTCAGAGAACAGATTTGGGCTGGAGTGTGGTCGGCTATGGCAATCCATTCCTCAATTATGGAGATGCAGTTGGAGTAAGCCACCAAGTCATAGTGAAGCAAGTGATGCCAGAGCTTCAGTTCTCTTCAGACCTCACAAGTGAAGTGCATTACATCTGTAGAACACAGATCAAAGAAGTCATCTTACCTACAGATGTCATCAAGCTGCTAGAATCTGACTTTGCTGAAAGAGCTTCTGAAACTAATCATGTCTCTCAGGAAGATCTCAGATTCTTATCAAAACTGAAAGAGGGCATCATACTTAACAGTGATGGTCATTATGAAATGCCACTGCCTTTCAGGAAAGGCAGACCAAACCTACCTGATAACAAGGTGTGCGCCATACACCGTCTGAAGTGCCTGGAAAGAAAGCTGAGAAGAGATGAGCAGTATAAAAAAGACTACAAGACCTTCATGCATGATACAATAAGCCGTGGAGATGCAGAAAGAGTCCCAGAAGAAGACATTCACAAAACTCCAGCATGGTACATCCCGCATCATGGGGTGTATCATCCACAAAAGCCTGGGAAAATACGCGTTGTTTTTGATTGCTCCGCCAAATTTCAAGGGACGTCCTTGAATGATCATCTGTTGACCGGTCCAGAGCTAACAAACACCTTGGTGGGAGTTCTGATTCGCTTCCGAAGAGGTCAAGTGGCAATCATGTGTGACATAGAGCCGCATGTTCCACCAGTTCACGTGAAGACGGAAGACCAAGGTTACCTTCGATTCCTTTGGTGGGAGAATGGAAATCTTGAAGCCCAAAAGGGGCGTCTACCTATCGAATGAAGGTCCAAATCTGGTTTCATGGCCTTGCAGCTTCATCACCTGGTTGTGCCAACTATGGAGCTAAACCAGCATTCGCATGTCCTGAATATTCGTTCGCAAGGGACTCAAGATGCTTCAGTTACACATGTTTAAACACATCGCAGCTGAAGGACAAGGATGTTCAGTTACGACACCATCAAGTTCATGCAGCGAAACTTCTATGTTGATGATGGCCTGGCAAGTGTAAAAAAAAAAGCATCCGCAAGTCAAGCAATCCAGTTGGTGGAAAGCAGCAAGAGAGCTTTGCAGCACAGGCAAAACTCAGACTGCACAAGTTCATCTCTAACAGCAAAGGAAGTCCTCGCCACCATACCCAAAGGGGAATGATGAAAATGCTGAAGCTGCTGTGGACAAAGACAATGGCATTAGGTGAACTGCAGATGGAACGAGCCCTCGGTGTGCAGTGGTGGCGTGGTTTCTGATGAGTTTCCAGTTCAGAGTGGTCATCAAAGAGAATCCATTTACCAGAAGAGTAGTCTTGTCTACAGTTGCTTCAGTCTATTGATCCTCTTGGATTCGTATGGCACCCTTCATTTCTAATTGAAAAGCAGATCCTACAAACAGATGTGTCGAGGGGACAAGCTCAGCTGGGATGATGCTTTTTAACTGACGATCTGCGTCTCAGTGTGAACGTTTGGCTCCAAGATCTACAAAACCTGTCTGATTTAAGATCCAAGATGCTACCTTACCCTCCATCAAAGCTTCAAGGCACAATCTATGAGCTTCACCATTTCCTCAGATGCCAGTGTCGTACACACGTTGGCTCCAGATCTACAAAAAACTAGGGCTGATGTTAAGATCCAAAGATGCTTACCTTCCATCAAAGCTTCAAGGCACAATTACTATGAGCTTCACCATTTCTCAGATTTGCCAGTGTGTTAGGATATGGTTGCATTGCATGGCTGCGTACCTCAGAGCAGTCAGTGATTCAGGTGAAGTTCACTGTTTCTTTAGTCATGGGGAAGGCAAGAATTGCAAGAGTTGCCCTACCAAGATCACAACCATACCAAGGCTTGAGCTGTCAGCAGCAGTGATAGCTGTCCGCACCAGTGAACATGCTCAAGAAAGAACTAGAAGTAGAGTGTCTACAAGAATTCTTCTGGACTGATTCCATGTTTTGTCCTGGGTACATCAAATAATGGCCAAGCCAGAAGATTTCACGTCTTTGTAGCAAACCGTGTGGGAACGCATCAAGCAAAGCACAGAATCCACACAATGGAAGTATGTAGCTTCTGAAGGAAAATCCAGCAGACCACGCTCAAGAGGTCTAACAGTAAAGCAGTTGTATCCGCTAACTGGTTTACTGTCTTTCTACCTTCAAACGAGTGCGCTGATTGCCTCGCTCTTTTGACACAGTCTTCGAGGGCCGAGGCACCCCCTGACTACTCGCCACGATGTGCGAGATGGTGGATCCGAGAAGATTTGTAACACTGTTGGACAGATTGCATTCTAGTGCTCCTGAACCTCAAGAAAGTGCCTTCGGTGGTTCCTCATTGACATCCAGGGATACATGCGTAACTGGTTTACTGGCTCAAGGTTCTCTGGCAGAAGGAGCTAACCAAGAGGAGAAGTTAAGATGGGACAGCTCGATTGCAAGTAGTGATCCTGAACTCAAGAAAGTGCAGGTCCATGACATCCAGGCGAAGGAGACAAAGTCATCGTTAGATCGTCTGCACAAGTTTTTTCTCAGACTGGTCCAGAATGGTAAAAAGCTATTGCCAGACTCAAACGCCATATAAGGGAAAGCAAGGGTCTTCCAAGCCAAGGTCCTGTGAAGCCACCAGTCTAGAGGAAAGGAGAGAGAAAGCAGAGCTGATCATAATCAAGATGGTTCAAGAAGCAGCTTTCTCAAAGGAGATACAGCATCTTCTCAGGAACAAAGAAGCACAAGTCAATGACAAGGTCAACAAGCTATACAGACTAAGTCCATTTCTTGACGAACAAGGTATCCTCAGGGTGGGAGGCCGCTTAACCCATGCTGCCCTACATCCACACGTTAAGCATCCAGTGATCCTTCCAAGGGACAGTCATGTGTCATCATTACTCGTCAAGCACTATCATGAGAGAATGCTCCATCAGGGACGAGGAATGACCATAAATGCACTCCGATCCAATGGCATATGGTTGCTAGGCTGCAGCAAAGCAGTATCATCCCACGTCTACAAGTGCACCACATGCAGAAAGTTCAGAAGAAGCCCAGAACAGCAATGGATGGCAGACCTCCCAAAGGACAGGATGGAAGCCACCCCTCCATTCACTTACTGTGGGATGGATTGTTTTGGACCGTTCTACATTAAGGTGGGAAGAAACGAGCTAAAGCGTTATGGGCTGTTACTTACTTGTATGTGTTCCAGAGCAGTGCACATTGAGATGTTTGATGATCTAACCACAGACGCATTCATCAACGCGTTGCGTTCGTTCATCGCTATTCGTGGAATAGTACGCCAGATAAGATGTGATCAAGGATCAAACTTTGTCGGAGCTAGACACGAGTTTGCTGAAGCATTGAAAGAGATGAATCAGGAAGAGCTCAAAGAACTTTGATGTGAGTTCATCATGAACACTCCAACATCAAGTCATATGGGTGGAGTATGGGAAAGACAAATTCGTACTATTAGAAGTGTTCTGACATCCATCCTGGAACAGTCAGCCAGACAACTTGACGGCTCCTCACTACGAACATTCCTATATGAAGTCATGGCAGTTGTCAACAGCAGACCTCTGACCACTGATTATCTCAATGACTCATCCAGCCCAGAACCCCTTACTCCAAACCACATCTTGACAATGAAGTCGAAGATTCTCGCTCCACCTCCTGGAAGATTCGTCAAGGAAGATCTCTACCTTCGTAAGAGATGGCGTCGTGTCCAATTTTTGGCTAACCTCTTCTGGAAGCGCTGGAAGAAGGAGTACCTCCTGAATCTACAACACAGACAGAAGTGGACCAAGGACCGCAGAGATGCAAGGGCCAATGACATTGTTCTCCTGCAAGATGATACCACACCACGCAACCAGTGGAAATTGGCAAAGGTCATCGAGGTATACCCTGGAAGGGATGGAAGAGTGAGAAGACTGGGAAATTGCTCATCAGTGACTCCAGCCTTGATAAGAAGGGAAAATGCGTCTCCAAAAACCTGTCTACCTTGAGAGGCCTATCCACAAGACAGTGACAACTGCTGGAAGCAGATTAAAGGGGCCCGGTTTATCTCCTGGTCACCATCCCTGGGGCTCACAAGACCTGAAAAAAAGACTGATGTTTGTTGTGTTTTGTTTAGTGTATTTTCACTTTAAGAAATCTAGAGTAAGGAAACAATAGATTTGGTGGGAGTGTAACTGCCTAATGGGCAGTGCATAATTTAGTGTAACACATCATTCGTGTTTTGGTTCCACCCCGAAAGACGTTAAGAAACTGAGGCGCCGGAACTATATGTCCGCAAGGGTTTCCGCGGGGGACTTATTAAAAAATGCACAGACAACATAAGTAGCGGAAAGTTCGTTTTTCACGTCTTTTTCCAAAGTTAAGAAATAAAAGTGTTTATGGTGTTTTCATGCGTCAAGAAACGTTCCAAAGGAAGTTTACCCCCTCCTGTGTTATTTAATGCAGCCAATGAGGTTTATGTGTTCAGTGTTTGTATGTTATTTGTTTTAATAAGTTAGGTTAAATGATAACATAGCCGCTACTGTTTGCTAATACGCACGTACATACGTTAAGATAAACTGTTACTAGTTTTGTATGGGAAAGTAATCTGCCAAATGCCACGATTTGTGTGAAGCTAAGGGCTAAAATTCATATGGTTTTAAAAGGAAGTTAAAGGTCAATAGTGAACAGAGACAACCATTGTATATTTTGTATATTTTGTATATTTCATTGTACATTGTTTTATTTATATTTGTGATCTGTGATTATTACAGTTCTCACGTTTAGGAATAAATCCTAATCAGTGCAGTTAAGAACAGTTGTGCTGTCATCATTATAACCACGGGAGGCACATGGAGGAAGAAGAATGCTGAGTTGCATCCCAAGAACACCATACCTACTGTGAAGTATGGGGGTGGAAACATCATGCTTTGGGGCTGTTTTTCTGCAGAGGGGACAGGACGACTAATCCGTGAGATTTTAAGCCAAAACCTCCTTCCATCAGTGAGAGCATTGAAGATGGAACGTGGCTGGGGCTTCCAGCATGACAATGATCCCAAACACACTGCTGGGGCAACAAAGGAGTGGCTCCTTAAAGCATTTCAAGGTCCTGGAGTGGCCTAGCCCGTCTCCAGACCTCAACCCCATAGAACATTTATGGATGGAGTTGAAGGTCCGTGTTGCCCCAAAACATCACTGCTCTAGTGGAGATCTGCATGGAGGAATGGGCCAAAATACCAGCTACAGTGTGTGCCAACCTGGTGAAGACTTACAGGAAATGTTTGACCTCTGTCATTGCCAACAAAGGTTATGTTACAAAGTACTGAGTTGAACTTTTGTTCAAATACTTTGGCATAATACTTATTTTCCACCATAATTTACAATTAAATTCTTTAAAAATCCTACAATGTGATTTCTTGGATTATTTTTCTCATTTTGTCTCCCATAGTTGAAGTGTAGCTATGATGAAAATTACAGACCTCTCTCATCTTTCTGTGTAGGAGATCTCGCACAATCAGTGGCTGACCCAATACTTTTTTGTCCCACTGGAGCAACGTCTTTAAACTTTTTACACTCCTCAGATTTGACACCTTTTGTTTTGTGGGTAGCGACCAGGTTAATTCGTAAACACACTCACATTCTGCTTTGTTATTATTGACACTCATGATCTGGATCTGGTTTATTTATAGAAAGACGGCTTAAATGTTTAAAACCTCGCTAAATCCGACATGTTTTTTGTTAGAGTCTGTATGTTAGAATGTATCCAAATATGTGATTGTGTTTAGAATCTAGAATTAGAACTCCTTTTTTTTTTATTTATCATATTTAAAAATACAGACATTTTACATGTTTAGTTTTATTACTTACATCTCTCAGTATTTGTTAAAATGAAGATCAAATGCCTGTATGTTTAATTATGTTAAAATGCGAAGGTTCTCATTTGGGTGTCATCATTTTTTGTTTGACAGATGAGTTAAAAGTCCAAGAAGAAATGCAGCAGTATTTGTTAATGTAGAAAATAAAATGATAATATTTATAACGACTGTTTTTTGACTGATTTAAATGTTGAAACCAGAGTTAGAGCTTCAGAATTTCAGTCCAAATTGAGCAAGCCTAGGGCAACAGTGGCAAGGAAAATCCCTAAATGTTAGAAGGGATAAACCTCGTTAGGACAAAGACTCAAAAAACACCCCAAACTGCTTTTGGTTCAGGGCCTTGTGATGATCACAGCCGTACTTCCACTTTGTTGTCTTTAAATTCTTTGTTTGTTTTATTGTGTAGGGTGATCGTCCTGCTGGAGCTTTTTCATAAAACCTTTTCATATTTTAGGTTCTCCAGCTGTGTTCTTTTCTGTCTCACCAGGCTGATTTCTGTTTTAGCCCTAAGTGAGTAATGTTAGTATCTCCTACAACAATAACTGAAACGATGAACTGGAATTTGTTTCTTGTTCATACGGAGTGTGTTCAACACTAAATGACATTTGTTATTCAGTCATTTATAACATTACAGTGCCTGATTCCGACAGTGGTTTGTCGACTCATTGCTGTTTATCGTAGACATAACGAGGTACTGCAAAGAAAATGACACAAATGAGAAAAAAACAATCCAAAACAGAAAAAAATATAAAAGGAAAAAGTTAAATAAGCAATAAATAAATAGGAAACATAACGTTTTAAAAAAAATAACAAGTATGCAAAAGAAAAAAGAACAGAAAAAAAGAAAATGTGTGGAAAGATAAAATGGAACAGATACAAAAGAAAAGCAAATTATACAAATGCAAAAAACAATCAAAAACAGAAAAAAAAGAAAAATATAACAGAGAAAATGATAGTAAGAAATATCTAAAAGAATAAAAGAAAGAAGTAAACAAAGAATGTAAACAAAGAAATAAATACCAGATAAAAAGGCAAAACAAGAGAAGAAAGAAAAAAAGTTAAACAAATAAAGAAAGGGAGAGAAAAAAAAACAAGGAAAGGAACAATGTAATAAGGACAAAACTATTATTGGAAAGAATGGAAAAAGGAAAACTATAATGAAGGTAAAAAAATAAAACAAAGTAGCAGGAGGGGAAAAATGGACAAGTAACGAAAAAGAAAGAAAAGCAGAAAAATAAAGAGAAAGAAGGCAAATAACAGAAAACATCAACAAAAAAGACAAAGCATGAAAATGTAAGAAAAAATAAAAAGTAAAAACAAAAAGAAATGAATGAACAAAAGAGAAAAACAGAAAAAAATATTTCTCTTATATATATTGTTGTTTATCTTAAATATATTTATCGTTAGGTCTTAGGAACGATGAGGTCATTTCCTGTAAATATTCGTTTGAAATGGTTTCAATAGCGCACCCACAGATAGCAACAGCTCCGCCTGCTGTGGCATTAACCTGACAACTAGACCCTTCGTCACTGCTTAAAAATATGTATATATGGATTTTACTAAATTCGTGTTCTATAGAGATTTGATCTGGTGTTTTATTTTATGATCACTTGAATTGAAAGCGATAGTGCTGCGTCCTTCAAATCCAGAACAAATCAGTCAATCCATTCCCACCAGTCCACCAACACCACCAACACCAACACCAATGCCGCCAACACTAACACCAACAACACCACCACCACAAGTTTCAAGAGATACAGGTTCTAAAATTATAAACTACACTAGATCCTCTTAACACTATTCACTCATTTATTATAAACAATATCTTTATGGTCAATTTGTTTTTCAATGTTGTTTTGTTTTGTTCTGATTCAGTGTTACTGGAAGGAGCACACACAGGCTTTATCAGTCATGAGAAGATTTGCTTCATTATCTAACTGATATTTATCTGCAGTGGTAGATTGGATTATCAGAGAGGTGATTCCTGCTCCACTTGTGATTGCTGTGGAGGTTGCTAATGGGGTGATAATCTGGTACAGACAGAAATCCGGTCGTACTCAGGGTAAGACTGAACAGTAGCACTATGCTCTAGTTTGGCTGAATCTAAAGAGAACCATGAAGATAGAAAATTAACTCCAAATAATTATTCTGACTGTAATATGATGGACTAACATAAATATTTGTTGCAGAAGGGAGATCAGAAGGAAATACTGCAGGTTCAGGTTCAGCACCAGCCGGGTTGAATGAAAGTCACTGGTAGTATTCTAGTGTTAGGGTTTTTGGAACTTATAAATGCAAATTCAACGCAAATTCAATATGGGAAGTTTTAACCACTAGTCCTTTGTTTAAAATGGCGCGCCCCTGCTTCACTGAGTAGGGAACCTTGAAATTCCCGCCTAAAGGGGGGGGGGGGGGGGCGGAGCCTGGACTTTCTAGCACATTTCATTGGCTCCACCAGTAGTGTAGGAGGAGCCTAGATGGTAAACAAAACGTTCGCGCACTACGAGCTCTCTGTCTTTCTGGATCTGTCGCGGAGGTGTTCACAGGGACTGCAGGAGAAAGAAGGGCATCCGTACGGTTTGACTCTAAGATTTATTCACAGACCACTTTGTGTTTTAAATAAATTGTTTGTATCAAGAGCCACCTAGATTTTCCGACTGTTCATTCAGGACCTTGCGAACCAAAGATTCGTCGTAACACTAGAAACATTAAACCTCTCATTTTAAGGTGCTGCTACGTTTAGAAACTGTGACGTTTTCCTTGTTTTGATCCTGCAGGCCCCAAGAAAAAAATGAAATAACTTAGTGTTTTGGTCACACATAAATTTAAAGACCTTTTTAAAGACACCCCCCCCTCCGTTATCCTCTCTGAAGGAGGACATGGTTGTGGATCTTTTATCCATGTCTTTTGCAGGGAGAATTAATACTGTGAATATTAATGTATTATCTAAGTTTTTGTATATGTTTCAGTGAATACCAGTATTTTTTACAAAGACATTCTTCAGTTCCCTATATTCCCTTCATTTTCTTTTATTTTTAATAATAAAAATCCATGTATATGGAAATCTATCTTGCAGGGGGAGGGATGGGAATTCCGACTATTCCAGCTATATTATTGGGCAGCAAATATCAATATGATCTTGATGCATGCTCAGTGATCCAGGTAAGAAAATCCAAGAAGTTGAATCTGTTCATCTGGACATAGATTTTGTTGGAGAAACGTTTCGTCACTTGAGTGAACAGATGAACAGATTCAACTTCTTGGATTTTCTTACCTGGATCACTGAGCATGCATCAAGACGTTTTGACTCAATTTGGCAAAGATTGCCTTAAACTCGTATGACAGTATGAACAAACGGCTGATTACAGGAACCACCTGAAATTCAACCTCAGATGCAGACAGGATGGGATCACTCCTAAGAGTCTGCAAATGAAATCTTCAGTAAAGGGCCACCGGACTAACAAGATCCTCCAGAAGGCACAGAACCAGCTGCTGAATGAACGAGTGAGGCAAACCAACTTTACCATTGATGCTTTGAAAGTCAGAGAGGAACACATCCGACAGAGACTTACATCTTGTCTAGACGAGACCATCCTTCAACGTCTGATCAACTTCACAGAAAAGGCTCGGCTAGCACAACATGAAAAGTCTAAAACTAGGCAGCAGAAGAAGTTCGATCTTCTTGCTGCACGCCAGAGACACCGGCGGACGGATGATACTCTCAAAGGCTGGATGAGAGACGGAGGACAGACACAACCGGTGGATGTGGACAAGTGGGTGAAGAACTTGTCTGACAGACAACTCACCCAGGCAGAGAAAGACATCTTGGCTAAGGGACTGAATTTTGCTGTCACACCGAGGCAAATACCACTAGTGGAACTGATTACAGCCACGGAAACAGCAATCCGCAACAACAACATTGCTGACATGGAAGCAGAACAACTGCGAATGAAAGTTTCAGCCTGCCTTAGCAATGCTAATCCACTGCCGTCCAACATCAGCAGAGAGGAAAGGAATGCACTCACGACTCTCAGTAAGGATAATGACATCATCATCCTTCCAGTGGACAAAGGCAGGTGCACTGTTTTATTAAACCAGACAGACTATCATGAGAAAGTTATGACTCTCCTTAGAGACACTAACACTTATGAGCCCCTGAAACGAGATCCTGATAGTGGGTACAAGAAGAAGGTGATAGATTGTCTGAAGCTTTTAGAACAGGACAAAGCTATTGACCGGCCTCTGTACCACAGATTATACCCGGGTGAGGCTACACCTAGTCTGTATGGTTTACCTAAGATGCGTAAACAGGATGTGTCATTGCGGCCCATTGTGTGTATGATCAACTCAGTGACCTACAACATCGCCAAGTTTCTGGCATCGATCCTCAACCCGTTGGTAGGCAGCACGGATCATCACATCCAGAACACCATGGATTTCATGGATAAGGTGAGGGACGTCATTATGGAGACGGATGAAACAGTGGTCTCGTTTGATGTCACATCTCTCTTCACGTGCGTTCCAGTTGCTGAGGCAGTAGAGGTAGTCCGAGTGAAACTACAGGATGACCCCACTCTCATCAATAGGACCACCCTTAAGTCGGACCAGGTGTGTTTGCTTCTGGAGCTGTGTCTTCAATCCACCTATTTCACATACAGAGAGCAGTACTATAGGCAGAAACATGGGTGCGCCATGGGCTCCCCAGTTTCACCTATCGTGGCCAACCTGTGTATGGAAGAAGTCGAAAAGAAGGCACTAATATCCTATTCAGGAACACCAGATATGGTTCAGATATGTGGATGACACCTGGGTTTAAAAATTAAATCTCAGGAAGTGCCACATTTCACCGACCACATCAACTCAGTGGACAAACACATTAAGTTCACGAGGGAGGATGTGAAGAATGGCAGGTTAGCCTTCTTGTATTGTGAGGTCGTGATTGGAGATGGGGGACGATTGAAAGTCGATGTTTACCGTAAGCCGACACATACGGATCAGTACTTAAGGTTTGACTCTCATCATCCACTGAAGCACAAACTAGGAGTCATCAGGAACTGTACCACCGAGCAGACAGCGTCCCCACTGACACAGCGGCCAAGGATGGAGAGAAATCTCACGTTAAGCAGGCCCTGGACAAATGTGGTTATCCGAACTGGGTCTTTGTCAAGGCCGGTAAGACACCCAAACAGTGCTCCAGCAGATCGACGAGAGGAGAACAACAACCACAGTCTAAGCGTAAACCAGTGGTGATTCCATATGTGGCAGAAACATCGGAACAATTGAGACTCATATTTGCCAACACCGCGTCTCAGTGGCTTTCAAACCCCAAAACACGCTATGCCAGAAACTGGTCCACCCCAAGGATCGGGTCCCCCAGCACAAACAGAGTAATGTAGTGTACGCTGTTAAGTGCCGGGAGGATTGCCAGGAATTGTACATCGGGGAAACCAAACAGTCACTGGCGAAACGGATGGCACAACATAGAAGAGCTACCTCATCAGGTCAGGACTCTGAGGTTTACACCAACCTACAGGCCAGTGGACACACTTTCAAGGATGAAGACGTGCAGATCCTTAATAGGGAGGAACTATGGTTTGAACGTGGAGTAAAAGAAGCCATTTTTGTAAAAAGGGATCGTCCATCCCTGAACCGAGGAGGGGGCCTCAGAGTACACCTCTCACCATCTTACAATGGAGCCATCGCAGCCCTTACCCAATCCTGTGTGAATGGCACACGTGGTCATTGTCGTTAATGGCTATGTCAATCTGCATATTAAACTGATCACCGGTCCCATTGTTATGCAATGGTGCTGGTACAAGTCGTTATGCAAAGGTGCTGTATATAAGATTGGGGAAGTTTTCCAACTAGCTGAGACTGAAGAAGTCACTTAGATGAGTGATGAAACATTTCTCCAACAAACTCTATATCCAGATGAACAGATTCAACTTAATATGATCTCTTATTGGATGGGAAAAGATGAAACAGTACATGCTCCAGACTGGCTAAACCTAGAAAGAAGCTCTTGTAAGAACACTATACTGTGTGCCTTACTATGTTCTAGACTGCCATATTCAGAACCAGTTACAAAATATACATCAAACCCAGTTGTTATTCATTCTTTAAAAACATGGAAACAATTTAGACATTTCTTTAAGATTAAGGAGTTTTCATTGCTTGCCCCCATGGTAACATGATTTCCTGTCCTCCATGATAGATACTTCGTACAGGATTTGGGCTAATCGTGGAATCTGTTCATTTAAAGATATGTTCATAAATGATGTATTTGTCTCTTTTGAACAGACTACTCAAAAGTTCAGCATCCCCAGGTCACACTTCTTTAGACATCTACAGCTTTATATCATCAATAGTCACTTCCCATCACACTCTTCTGTGCTTTTGGAATGTTAGTGTCAGATGAAAGGCTATTTTGTTATAGGCCCCTACATATACATTTACAGCATTTAGCAGACGCCCTTATCCAGCCTAGCCATTGGGAGTGCACATAGTGCATTCTTAGTACCGGTCCCAAACCCGGGTAAATAGGGAGGGTTGTGTCAGGAAGGGCATCCGACGTAAAACTTTGCCAAATCAACCATGCGGATCAAGAGTAAGATTTCCATACTGGATCGGTCAAGGTCAGGTTAACAACAACCACCACTAGTACTGTTGACCAGCAGCGTACCGATGGAAACTATGCTAGTGGGGCCAAGGAGGTTCTACGTATGATCTGCTGTGGCGACCCCTGATGGAATCAGCCGAAAGAAAAAGAAGAAAAAGCAAACGCCCTTATCCAGAGCGACTTACAGAAGTGCTTTGTATTTTTCCTAGTAGACAGAACCTCATGTTAGTAAAAGGGACTGTGGTAGCCTAGCGGTTAAGGTACTGGACTATGGACCAGAAGGTCAAGGGTTCAAATCCCACCTTTGCTAAGCTGCCACTGTTGGGTCCTTGAGCAAGGCCCTTAACCCACAATTGCTTTGGGTTATCAACTGTATAAACTGTAAGTCGCTCTAGATAAGGGTGTCTGCTAAATGACATAAATGTAAATGTAAGCAGTAGCTCAAGAACACAACCCAACTACAACTTGCTAGGATCTGCTGTAGATAAATCAATACACAAACAAAGTTTTTTTTTGGTGTTGTTATATAAATAAGCAGTTGTATCCACTTCAGTCTTCAGTGCTGGGTGAAGAGGTGAGTCTTTAGTCGCCTCTTGAAGACAGCAAGAGAGTCAGCCATTTGGACATCCAGTGGAAGTTCATTCCACCACCTGGGTGCAGGACGGAGAAGAGTCTTGATGCTTGTCTTCCTTTAACCTTATGTGGAGGATCCAGTCGAGCCATGCTTGGTTCAGATCCAGCAGGTCTGGTCCTGATTATCAGAAATGCTGCGGTCTCTGACGTGGTGCTAACAGTGGTTTGTCATTGAGGTTGAGACCCTGCCAATTATAGTGTGGTGCCATTGGCTCCCCTTGGCATCGTTCCCTGGTCCCAGTGTGCAATGCATGGTTCGATGGCCCGGTACATTGAGGTTATAGTGATGTAGTATAATTTAATGCTTACGGTTGTTTGTGCTCTGTTTATTGTACAGTGGTGCTTGAAAGTTTGTGAACCCTTTAGCATTTTCTATATTTCTGCATAAATATGACCTAAAACATCATCAGATTTTCATACAAGTCCTAAAAGTAGATAAAGAGAACCCAGTTAAACAAATGAGACAAATATTATACTTGGCGTCTAGATAAGGCATCTGCTAAAGGATTAAATGACCAGATGCAGACTAGAGGTGTTGTTTATCGGCAATAACTCATCGTCATGTGTGACCGCTTTGAAGCTACCAGTCTTTAAGATGAGGATCTGCCACATGCTTTCCTTCTTTTGAACCTGCTGCTCATTCAGTGTCACTGGTGCCTCCGTCTGTGTCGCTCTGACTGAGTTTGATAGCATTGAAACAGGAATTCCTTTCCATCAATCAGAGAGCAGTTATACTTTCTAGGATTATCAGCTACAGATGACAGTGACATAGAGAATGGTCTAAACAAGTAGGCTGTAAATGAAATAAAGCAAAGAATCTAGAGCCATGCACTCGGGTGAGATGAGGCAAATCAAAAAAGTCAGTGTCTTTACAGAGCGTAACAATGACTACCAGTGGACAGGACTTGATGGTGCGTGTGAGATTTCTTAAGAAGGACCAGTATATAGGGCATGCTTGATGTCATGGAATGCAACTAGAAGTGTCTTACCTTTCCGTACATGA
The DNA here is from genome assembly GCA_025084515.1 of Ancistrus triradiatus. Classification (NCBI taxonomy): domain Eukaryota; kingdom Metazoa; phylum Chordata; class Actinopteri; order Siluriformes; family Loricariidae; genus Ancistrus; species Ancistrus triradiatus. Next base: position 109,736 of record JAJAGP010001513.1, read on the forward strand.
CTGAACCCGAATGCATTCTGTGCATTTGCACGTGCACCTTCTGGTGGTGTGATGCTGTTTCGCAGACTAGAGCAGCAAGCCTTATGCATGAGCAGTTTTAAATATGGTTTGTTGAAAAGATCTCCAAGCAGGCCACATTCTTGTTCTGATTCTGTATATGAGTGCGAGATTCGATAAGAGAAGTTTCTCAGCTAATGACCCGGACAGGTTGTTTTCTGTGTGTGTGTGTGTGTGTGTGTGTGTGTGTGTGTGTGTGAAGTGTGTTTACTGGTTTGCCTCGGGTTGTCTAGTATGTGCACATAGGGGCTTATTAAAACAGCAGCACTGTGATCCTAAATACCTGAATGATTATTGTCGAGTGTCAGTGGGTGCTCGCCATCCTGTGTCGGATCCGTCCTGTTCCAACCTGTGCCAATCAAAACATTAGTTTTTTGAAGTGAAGTAGTGGTGACTAATTTGTTCCATTACTTAGAAGCCAGCCATTCAATCTTACATGGTGTCATGCTGATCTGTAGCTTCTAATGGGTTTCCGTTTAAAACTGCGGTGTTTTTATGGGCAACTTCTACACAAAACATCCCTTTAAAGCTACCCTGTGGTATCTGGCACCAAGACTTTAGTGGCAGGTCCTATACATTCAGCAAGCTGCCAAGCCGATGCAGGCCGGACTTGCTCCTGCACATCCTATCAATCTTAGATCTGATTGAGATGTTCAGGCCAGGGCAAGTTCCTCCGTCATGTTCGTCGTGTCTGATGGGGTATCGATATGCACATCTGGTACAGATTGTACACACAGTCATCACACACACATCGATGCAGATGTAGACAGTACAAATGACAAAGGCCGCTCCTGTTACTTTCTTATGTTTAAAAACGTGAACAAAATGCCACCAATGCTTTAAGGAAATAATCTCTGATTTATGTTATGTCTGACCTGGGTATAACAGATAACACACACGAGGCCTTTCACATGTCTGCTGTGTACCGTAGAGCAGTTGAAGTGAACATGTTCAAACAGCTTCCACCGGGGTATCAGATACACAACAGTCAACTGTAATACAGTGGAAGCTTGGAAACTCAATTCAGACATCAAACGGTCCTTTTGAATTATTTTTCTCTACAAATTCGAAAGAAAATTAAGACTTCGACATCAGCACCCTAAATAAAACACCCAGTGGTGCGATCTTCCAGCCATCACCAAAAATTAGAAATCGCCCAAAAGAAGAAGGAGGAATAGGATGTGATCATCAGCATATGATGTATATTATATGATTATTTTAAGTATATGTATTTTATATCAGTCTATGGGTGTAATTTCAGACACTCCCTCAGTCTCTGCGCTGCTGTCCCAGTGATAAGACATGCAGAAACTGTGTTCTAAGCTGTTTATAAAGTTTCACTTTATTTTCACATATTTCATGTCATAATATTTCAATTATGTCATATATTTACAGTGGTGCTTAAAAGTTTGTGAACCCTTTAGAATTTTCTATATTGCTGCATAAATATGACTTAAAACATCATCAGATTTTCAAACAAGTCCTAAAAGTAGATAAAGAGAACCCAGGTAAACAAATGAGACAAAAATATTATACTTGGTCATTTATTTATTGAGGAAAAAGTTTGTGGCAAAAGTATGTGAGCCTTTGCTTTCAGTATCTGGTGTGACCCCCCTGTGCAGCAATAACTGCAGCCAAACGTTTCCTGTAGCTGTTGATCAGTCCTGCACACCGACTTGGAGGAATTTTAGCCCATTCCTCTGTACAGAACAGCTTCAGCTCTGGGATGTTGGTGGGTTTCCTCACATTAGCTGCTCGCTTCAGGTCCTTCCACAGCATTTACATTGGATTAAGGTCAGGACTTTGACTTGGCCATTCCAAAACATGAACTTTATTCTTCTGAACCATTCTTTGGTAGAACGACTTGTGTGCTTAGGGTCGTTGTCTTGCTGCATGACCCACCTTCTCTTGAGATTCAGTTCATGGACAGATGTCCTGACATTTTCCTTTAGAATTCTCTGATATCATTCAGAATTCATTGTTCCATCAATGATGGCAAGCTATCCTGCCCAGATGCAGCAAAACAGGCCCAAACCATGATACTACCACCACCATGTTTCACAGATGGGATAAGGTTCTTATGCTGGAATGCAGTGTTTTCCTTTCTACAAACATAACGCCTTTCTTTCTCATCCGTCCACAAAACATTCTTCCAATAGCCTTCTGGCTCGTCCACATGATCTTTAGCAAACTGCAGACGAGCAGCAATGCTCTTTTTGGAGAGCAGTGGCTTTCTCCTTGCAGCCCTGCCATGCACACCATTGTTGTTCAGTGTTCTTCTGATGGTGGACTCTATGGAATGGATGAACATTAACATTAGCCAATGTGAGAGAGGCCTTCAGTTGCTTAGAAGTTACCCTGGGGTCCTTTGTGACCTCACCAACTATTACACGCCTTGCTCTTGGAGTGATCTTTGTTGGTCGACCACTCCTGAGGAGGGTACTCAAAGATTAATCAGATTAATCTGGAACTCAAAGATTAAACCGAAGGGGATTCTTAGAGTACATCTGAATATCCGGATACTTTGATGACCAGTAATATTCCAGCAAATGTGATTGATGTACCAGGATATATGTGCTACAGAAGAGACTGACTATCAAGACCAGGGGGATGGAGTGTTGATTTATGTTAGAGATACTTTTAAACGCTCTGAAATTAAACTGGATGTCTCTTTAGAATGCTTAGATTTAAATGTAGTGTTGTGAATTTTAATGTTGTAGTTTTGTATAATCCACCTTCAGATGAGGTTGCTTTTTATGATGACTTGGATGAATTGTTGTAAATTGATAAATAGTTGTAGGAGATTTTAACATTAATTTGTTGGATAAAATTGGCAAGCAAACGCTTAAGATGATTACATCAAAACATAAATTTAAAGCAATGGTGAAAGATCCAACTAGGATTACCAGAACGAGCAGAACTGATAGATTTGATATATACAAACAAACCTGAACATTTATTAACAGGTTTGTCTGACCATAATATGGTCATGATTGTCATAAAATTGACAAAACATTTACATTTACAATCATAATGTTGCAAAAATTTCCACACGTATTCCTAGGAAGATGTTGCATCAATTTCAAGAAGAGCTACGGAACATTAATTAGGATAGTGTGCTACAAACAAAGATTTGGATACATGTTCTAATCTTATTATGGATATTCTTACAAAACTCATCCAAAAGTTTACACACCCATTGAAACTATTTGGACGAAAGCCATCTCTGCCATGGGTGAATAATGAAATTCGCCAGCTAATGAAAGAGAGGGATATTGTGTTATCATTAGCTTCAAAAAAAAAAAAATATATATATATATACACATGTGCTCCGTTTTAAATGTCTGAGAAAAAAAAAAGTCATTAGTGAGTTGCGAAAAGCAAAAACAGAAAACAAAATTGATAAAATTATTGATCAATTAAATAATTCAAAAGCTAAAGATATATTTGATTTAGATATTAACTTTATAAAAAATATAGTGCAATCCTGATAAGGCCTATAGTGCATATGATAAATCTGTCCATAAAGGCAGGGAAGTTTCCTCAGAGCAGCTCCTGATCAGCTGTGTAACTATAGACCAATATCAATAAAAGTGGGGTCTTATTGTTATTTTAACCATATACACAGTACACAGTGAAAAGAAACAACGTTCCTCCAGGAAGTACAGGTGCTGCATATTGACATAAGATTACGGAGAACAACACAATACTAATACTGCTGCTAGTTGGTCCTGCAGTTGGTGATCCATCCCTGGGTATGCCAAGGTGATGTGCTCAGGCAGGGAGCATACGAATTGGATAGCTGAGCCTCATTCTCAAAGGGATAAAGAAGAAAGCCCAGCATGTGTAGTAGCAAGGTGGGGCATGGCCGTGATTGTTATAGAGTTCCCAAACGCTTATTGAGTTTTGTTAAAAGGAAAGGTGATGTAACACAATGGTAAACATGCTCCTGTCCCAACTGTTTTGGAACGTGTTGCAGGCATCACATTCAAAATGAGTGAATATTTGCAAAAATCAATAAAGTTTATCTGTTTGAACATTAAATATCTTGTCTTTGTAGTGTATTCAATTGAATATGAATTTGCAAATCATCATATTCTGTTTTTATTTATGTTTTACACAACGTCCCAACTTCATTGGAATTGGGGTTGTAAGATGAAAGGAAGATCAGCATCAAGACTCTTCTCCATCCTGCACTGAGGTGGTGGAATGAACTTCCACTGGATGTCCAAATGTCTGAGCCTCTTGCTGTCTTCAAGCGGCAACTAAAGACCTCTTCACCCAGCACTTACTGTAAGTAAAGACTGAAAATACAACTGCATATTAAAGAAAAAAATCTCTTTGCTTGTGTGTTTTGTTGATTTAGCTACATCAGATCCTAGCATGTTCTGGTTGGATTGTGTTCTTGAGCTATTGCTTATTGTTTTGTCTACTAAGAACAATACAAAGCCCTTCTGTAAGTCGCTCTAGATAAGGGTGTCTGCTAAATGCTGAAAATGGAAATGCACTGTATGTTCATGTGTATAGTTATGAATTTTTTGCAAATGAGTCAGCGCCATCTTTTGGTCACATGCTTCCAGCACTTTTTCAATAAAACCAGTTGAATTCTGGGAGATCCACAGCAGACAGACGGTAGCAGTGCTGTGGGTAAGCTCGTCAAAGCACTTTTAAATATATTCTTTTATTAAACTAGTAACTATTCGGTTCTGCTATATTTTGTTTAAATAACAATATGTAGATTAATATTCGTAAGCTGGTGGTGAATATAAGCTGTTTTACATAGTTTAAATCTAAGAGCCTGTTCTGGTTAGGCAGCCTGGCTGATCGTTGTGTTAACATTAAGTGGTTACCAAACTCATTGCAGGTGCGTTTGTTTGTTTGTTTGTTTTGACATAAAAAAATATATTAATTAGTTTTACATTAAGTTTATGTTGTAAAAAATCTTTTGGCTTTGTAGTATTTGTATCCGCCACAAGATGGCAGTGTTCATTGTAGTTTACTACATTTTTGTCATGAATACAAATGTGGATGGCGTGGTAATTAATGTGTATTAACAAATGTGGTTAGGCAATTATTTATTACTGTTATTATAAGTATTAAATTAACTTAGATTGCAATTGATATTAGTTATAACATGTACTATAAATTTTAATTAAGCACTAATACACGAGAGGGAGTGCTTTAATGTGAGATATTATCATGAGTGTGCTGCGGTTGTAGACATGAGTCCGCAGGCCGAGTACAGATCAGGACACCTGTGAGAGTATCTCACGTTAAAGCACGACCTCGAGTGTATCATTGAGTGTACTATTGTTATCACCATTTATTGTTAGATTTTAAGACAGAGGACAGAGAAAACGGTTTGTTTATCAGCCTTCCTGAGGTAAAATAGCTCCATTATATCGTTACCCTGCGGCTAAGCCCTTCAGTCATTAAAGTCAAGGAACAGAATGACCCATAACTGTTTATTATACAGACAATAAACACAGTTTTAATTCATTAAAAAGAAAGTTTATTTACATTCAGCAAATAAAATGGGTGGGGTTTATAAGGCAGGCTGTTACTAAGATCCACTGTTCTACCGACTGAAGCAAATTGGAGTGAGATCCCGGTGTTCTAACCAAAGTCTAGGATACAGTTTGATTAGCGATTATAAATGTGTATGATGAAGCTCTTAATCTGAATCTGCTCAGTCATAAATGTACCGGCAGACATACTGAGCATCAGCAGCTTCTCTGGGTTAGAGCTGGACTTACAGATAACAAACCTGCCAGATGAACGAAGCTCCGATCAGCCGCGGATGGGGTTTAATGACAGACTCAGAGTTTAAATCCAGCAAATGACGTGTGAGGGATGAAGCTGATTCATGTCATTTTTGTTGATGGGACTAAAACTGATTTTCAGTCTCGTTGCTCTTCAGTCGAGCTGTGAGTCCATTAAGAGCCGGACTTTGATTTAAAGGACTGACTTCGTTTTGCTTTTCCAGCTTCCAAATCCTAAAGGTGATAAACCTTTGGCTCAGGTTGGTCATTAATAACTTCATCTTCCAAATTTAAATCGTTTTCAAAACCATACATTAAAGTGTTCAAGAGTTACAAAGCTTTTTTAGTATTGGTCATCAGGCGTCTCAAAATAGGCCATACCCTCTAAAAATACAAATACAAACGAGCCTGCCACTATAGATCAAGAAGTTGCAAGATTTTTTATGTTTTCTGTAATAGAACAAACAAATATGAGAGTTATTTTACTGGGTAATCCCTGCCTGACTGTGTGTTTGTTCATTCATTCGTTCGTTCGTTCTGGCATTTTAAACTGCCACTCCCTCTTTCACTCTGGTGCAGAGAGATGTGTGAGATTTCATTCGAAAGCAGTATGTGTGTACTATTGGCTGGAAGAGGTGTCAATCACTCAGGAAAGTCACAGGAAACAGAGGGATCTGTTTTGCCTGGTAATAGCTGAGGTCTGTATTGGGACCCTAGACTGTATATAATATGGACGGTATGTCACCGTTGACACCCATTGTGAATTTTTGAAGCCACCAAGATGGCGGCCTGGGTGCTGACATATTGGGTGGTTACCCATACACACTGCGCTAAAGATGTTGCTTAGCTTCAACTCTGTCTGTAGAATGGATAAACTGTATTCTCCACATCTTCTCAGCTTCTCCTTTTCTCATTGAATTTAAGCTCACAGCGTGGCACAAATGAGCCAAACTATGCCCTTTATAAACATTTTGATATACATTGCGCCATATTCTGCTGAACTGAGTGCTTATATGGAAACAGAACTCTTGGTGCTGCGTTTCATGTGCAGTGTGAGCGCCCACATCATCAGCATGTAAGTCGGACCGACTATTTTTGTACAGTGTCAGCAAATAAATCACAGGCTTTTTCCTTTGTCCTGATTCAAATGTGCAGTATGAAGTATCACCAAAGAACAAGAATCACTCAGCGTATGGCTGGTTTAAGAGCGTGTTCACATCCTCAGAATGAGCTGTCAATCAACATGGCCATAGCTGTCAATCACCTCATCGCCACACACCATTAAGTATCACCAAATAACTCCCATAAAACCCATTCATCATAAAAAAAAATACTGGGAGAGATACTAGCATGATGGTAGCTTATAGAATTGACAGAATACAGTTGGCTGAAAAAATCATCGGATGTGTAATTTGAAATGAAAACTTGCCTCCTGAGCCGTTCAGTTAAATGGGAATGGGCAGGGTTAAAAGTTGTACTGCAGCCAGTCACGAGAGGGCATCAGACATGTCGTGGCTTCACTTTTCATCCGCTTATGTACTGTCCATTGTTATATATGGGGCAAAAACGTATTTAGTCAGCCACTGATGCTATGCAAGTTCTCCTACTTAAAAAGATGAGAGGTCTGTAATTTTCATCATAGCTACACTTCAACTATGAGAGACAAAATGAGAAAAAAGTCCAGGAAATCACATTGTAGGATTGTTAAAGAATTTAATTGTAAATCATGGTGGAAAATAAGTAATTTGGTCACCCACAAACAAGCAAGATTTCTGGCTCTCTCACAGACCTGTAAAACTTCTTCTTTAAGAAGCTCTTCTGTCCTCCACTCGTTTACCGGTATTAATGGCACCTGTTTGACCTCGTTATCTGTATAAAAGACACCTGTCCACAGCCTCAAACAGTCAGACTCCAAACTCAACCATGGCCAAGACCAAAGAGCTGTCGAAGGACACCAGGAAGAAAATTGTAGACCTGCACCAGGCTGGGAAGAGTGAATCTACAATAGGCAAGCAGGTTGGGTGTGAATAAATCAAACAGCGGGAGCAATTTTTAAGAAAATGGAAGACATACAAGACCACTGATAATCTCCCTCGATCTGGGGCTCCACGCAAGATATCATCCTGTGGGGTCAAAATGATCATGAGAACGGTGAGCAAAAATCCCAGAAACTACACGGAGGGACCTGATGAATGGACCTGCAGAGAGCTGGGACCAAAGTAACAAGGCTACCATCAGTAACACGCTATGGCCGAGAGGGACTCAGATCCTGCAGTGTAAGGTGTGCCCCCCTGCTTAAAAGCCAGTAACATGTCCAGGCCCGTCTGAAGTTTGGCAGAGCAGAGCATATGGATGGTCCAGAAGAGGATTGGGAGAATATCATGTGGTCAGATGAAACCCAAAATGGAACTTTTTGGAGGAAGAAGAATTCTGAGTTGCATCCCAAGAACACCATACCTACTGTGAAGCATGGGGTGGAAACATCATGCTTTGGGGGCTGTTTTCTGCGTGTTAAGGGAAGAATGAACGGGGCCATGTATCATGAGATTTTAAGCCAAAACCTCCTTCCATCGTGAGAGCACTGAAGATGGAACGTGGCTGGGTCTTCCAGCATGACAATGATCCCAAACACACTGCGCGGGCAACAAGGAGTGGCTCCGTAAAAAAAGTTTCAAGGTCCTGGAGTGGCCTAGCCAGGTCTCCAGACCTCAGCCCCCTAAAAAAATTGTGGAATGGAGGGAGTTGAAAGTCCATGTTGCCAGCGACAGCCTCAAAACATCACTGCTCTAGAGGAGATCTGCATGGAGGAATTTGCCAAAATACCAGCTACAGTGTGTGCCAACCTGCTGAAGACTTTACAGGAAACGTTTGACCTCTGTCATTGCCAACAAAGGTTATGTTACAAAGTATTGAGTTGAACCAAATTTATTGACTAAATACTTATTTTTCCACCATAATTTACAATTAAATTCTTTAAAAATCCTACAATGTGATTTCCTGGATTTTTTTTCTCATTTTGTCTCTCATAGTTGAAGTGTAGCTATGATGGAAATTACAGACTTCTCTCATCTTTCTAAGTAAGAGAACTTATATATATATATATATATATATATATATATATATATATATATATATATATACACACACACACACACACACACAAAAGAATTTACACAGAATCTCGTGTTGTGTACTCGGTACTCAGTAAACGGCTACAGAACGGCTACTCAGCTCCGGTTACATTGGAAATAAATAGATGTTTGAGATGACGTGAGCAAGCGAAAAAAGGACTTCACTGACATTTTATCTGCAGTTTAACAGTATCATGGAGTTGTTTAGATGGTAAGTGAATTATCTATGACAAAATCAAAAGTTCTTTTACATCCTAGGTGTATTTTAAAAGGTATGTGATTTCTGGCTGCATGTAGACATGAAAATCAGTATGCAGGTAGTCATAATAGTACTAATACATTTTAGTAGGTGTTTTGGACAGTGTATTGAGAATTTAACTTTTTGGGCTCGCTAGAGTGTGCTTCTGCAGTAAGGGGTGTGGTTGCTGAACTCATTGCAGATGAATAAAAGAAAACCTTCATCCACCAGCCAGTGTCGTATTATTAAGGACGGGACAAGAGACACTAAAGGTCACGTGCGGTATGCCCATGCAGCTGAAATGTTACGGCTAGAAGAGCACATGACAAGGTGGGCTTCACTTCTAACAGTTTACTTAGAACTTCCTGGAGCATTCCAACACTTCAAACACCTTTCCATTCATCTTGCATGCACACTTTACATCAATTTCTCCTCTGCTCTGCTGTGGTCAGTCACACATGGTTCTCTCACTGGACTTAGAACGGTCCTCGATCTTGGGCTCCTGGTGTCATCTGCACATAGTAGATATTTGGTAACTGATTCTTCCAGCTCCTTCTCAGCTTCCTTCACTGTTGTTCTGGGTTTCAGTTCAGAAATTGAATTGTTACAGCATTAGGGACATGGAACGCTACGCATCGTTAACATATTGCACAAATTCAAGTGTGAAAATAAAATAAGGAACTATAAGTTGAGAAATAAACAATACATACAGTGGTGCTTGAAAGTTTGTGAACCCTTTAGAATTTTCTATATTTCTGCATAAATATGACCCAAAACATCATCAGATTTTCACATATATAAAAAATACAAAGTAATATGGGGATCCAAATATTACTGTAGTCCAGTCCTATCGGGCAGCAGAACGTAGAGGCGACTCTGGCTCTTCTTGTAGACAGCATCCATGTTAGTAGTCCACTACAATCTGTCATCCAGGTGCACACCCAAATATTTATATATTACACCACTTCAACATCCACACCATCAATGCAGAGGGGGCTTGGACCTCCTGAAATAACCACCATCTCTTTGGACCTTTGGATGTTGAGTCACACCACTCGACAATGTCCCTCACCAAAGACATGTACTCCTATTCCCGTCCGTCTCTGCTACACCCTACAATGACCATGTCATCCGACAAATTCTGATGACGTGTTCTTTAGTCCATGATCCATGAAATAATTTGATCATCCAAACCCATCACCTGTAGCTTATCACCTAACAGCATTGGCTGAATGGAATGGTGTTAAATGCACTGGAGAAATAATGAAACAAGATCTTCAGTGCTGACGATGATGTCAAGGTGTGTATATGCTCTGTTCAAAAGGTAGACAATTGCATCATCTACTCCAGTGGCATCCTGGTAGACGAACTGCAGTTATTGTTTTGCTGACATTTTTAAATCACAAAGTGCACTTTTTTTTCAAGAAGATCCACTGCAAAAGTGTGTTTGTATAAAGACTTAGAACTTAATGAGCTGGTTAATGGTTTGTGTTGCTGTACTTTAGGTTCTCCAACTGTGTTCTTCTTCATCTTCTCGCCTGGCTGTTTTCTCTTTTATTTGTAGGTCAGTCATTTTTTTTATCTCATGTTATTAGAACTTAAGAGAAGCTGTGAAACCAGGAATAGGATTCGTTTCTGATGAAGTTCTGATTGTTTTTGGTTTATTACTCTACAGGTGATCTCCCCCCTGTTATTAGGTGTACTCCAATTACAGTACAAGCTGAAGATAATATAACACTGAACTGTTCTGATGCATCAGAGCAGACTGGCATCACAAATATAAAGTGGATTAAGTATGTAAATGCTACTTATGAGGAGTATTTAGGGGGAAACTTCTCACTGATTCTCAGTAACACCACCAAGGAGAATGATGGAAGATATTGTTGTCAATATGAGGTGCTCTCGAGGTGGATGTTTGCATGCAAAAATCTCTCTGTTGGTAAGATCACACGTTGCTTCAAAATTCTGTGCACATTAGTAAAACTGATATAAGCTTTACTTTTATTATATTTTAACATGTCCAGCTTTGATCTGGTGTTCATTATGTACCCGATTTAAATTTCAATGTTTTTATCTTACAGTGGAGAAACATAAAGTGACGCCTCTTTCAAAAGATTTGGTCAACCAGCACCCCAGCCTCACCCCACCAGATCAGAGATTTACAGGTTCAAACATCATAACACAACACTAGATCCTGGTAGATTTATTCTCTCACCACTCAAATAAATGATTTATTAAAAACAATACCTTTTTAGGGTACGTATTAGGCTCCTTTCAGAACGAAGCATTTCTGAAACATTTTCAAGAGAAACTGTTGATCTGAGGAAGGTGCACAAGGTTCATGCAGGCTTTATCAGTCAGGTGGAGATTTGCTTTATTATCTAATTGATATTTATTTCCATTGGTAGATTATGGGATTATCGGATGGGTGATTCTTGCTGTACTTGTGATTGCTGGGGTGCTAATCTGGTGCGGACGGAAATCTGGTTGTATTAGGGGTGAGACTGGACAGTAGCACTACACTCTAGATTAGCTGAATCCAAAGAGAATGAAAAAAAGATATAAAATGAACTCCAATATTTCTTTCAGGCAGGAGAGCAGAAGGTTTAGCACTAGCCAAGCTGAATGAAGATCACAGTGAGTATTCTAGAAACGTTAAACCTCTGACTTTAAGAAGCTGTTGTATAAACTGTGTGAGCTCAGACATCTTCCTCATTTAGATCCTGCAGATCCAGCAGAACAGCAGATGTTACCTCCAGCACCGAGCCCTGGGGATGACGATTAGGGTGAGTATCTCAGCACAATCAAACCTTCAGCTTTTGATCCAACTTCAGTAAACACGGCCAGGAGAGGCCACTAGCTCATCACAACACAGCCGAGAGTGTTCTGATCAGTTCAGTGCTGTGGTTGTTGACTCTCTAAAATGACCTTTGCATGAACAAATTTAAATAAAAGGTTTCTGCATGGGTTATTGAGACCTTAGATGTTAGATAAACACTTGTGGATCAGTTTTACAGGTGCTAAAAGCATTCCATAAGACTTTTAGTGCTCTGTGTGATTTCTTTTTAATCTCTTCTTCTGTTCCAGGATCAGACTGAAGATACTGTGGTCTGATTCAGATCCATCAGACATGGTGCTAACTGGTGTCTCATTGAGGTTGAGACTCAATTATAGTGTAGTGTGCTGTGTTGGGTGCTAAATAAAGAGTGCTATGAGCAAAGTTTGATTGCCTGGGGTGTTTTTTTCCACACCGGCACTACACTGGTGTCAGGATTGGGATCCTGAGCTTCAGAGAGTGAGAAAATCTCCTGTGGAGGCCATGTACTGAATGCTACACTTGCCCAGGCTCTATGGATGGAATTGTCAGCTGTGCCGCGCTATGCCAACATTGCTATCTTACCCAGTGCAACATAGGCATCACAAGGCTGCAGACTCGTCGAAGACGCATGACACCTGAATAAGAAAAAGAATGCTTGGCACCGCACCTGGAGTGGAATGAGAACAGCACAGCTTAACTTCACGCTGGAAGGGTTATGCCAAATCATCATCATGCTGGCAGTACCACTTTTGTGTCTTTACAACTCAAATCAAGTCAAGTCATCTTTATTTCTATAGCACATTTTACAGTGGAGCGTTGTCTTAACACAGCTGTACAACCTTGGATTACCTTCTAAATTATAAGGCCAATCCCAAATTTAGCAAGCCTAGAGCGACAGTGGCAAGGAAAATCCTTACATTTTAAGCCTGTCACACACCGAACACGATTTTTGTGTGATTAATTTGGACGACAGTAAATTCAAGCTTGTGTTTTACCCTTCCACAACAAAGGAAATTTTCCAGACAGCAAAAATGTGACATTATTGTATTCTGTTTGATTTTTGAGAACTTTCGCCGGCAACAGAAACTCACTGACCAATCACCGTCGCTTCAGGTGTTGGCATGTAACATTTAACAGTTATAAGATTTAGCAGACGCCCTTATCCAGAGAGACTTACAATTGATACAGTCTTACAATCCAAGCAATTGTGGGTTAAGGGACTGTGGTAGCCTAGCGGTTAAGTTACTGGACTCTGTTGGGTCCTTGAGCAAGGCCCTTAACCCACAATTGCTTGGATTGTAAGATTGTACCAATTGTAAGTCGCTCTGGATAAGGGCGTCTGCTAAATGCTGTAAATGTAAAATGCTGTGCGTCTGCTAAATGATGGAAATGGAAATGGAAATGGAAATGTTAAGGACCTTACTTAAGGACTGAGCAGTGGCAGCCTGGCAGAGGTGGGATTTCAACCCTTAACCTTCTGGTCCATAGTCCAGTACCTTAACTGCTAGGCCGCCACAGTCACCCACAGCTTTTACCAATGAAAGTTTGTGAATCCTTTACAATGTTCTATATTTCTGCATAAATATGAGCTAAAACATCATCAGATTTTCACACAAGTTCTAAAAGTAGATAAAGAGAACCCAGTTATACAAATGAGACAAAAATATTATACTTGGCCATTTATTTATTGAGGAACATAATCCAATATTACATATTAGTGAGTGGCAAAAGTATGTGAGCCTTTGCTTTCAGTATCTGGTGTGACCCCCCTGTGCAGCAATAACTGCAGCTAAACGTTTCCTGTAGCTGTTGATCAGTCCTGCACACCGGCTTGGAGGAATTTTAGCCCATTCCTCCGTACAGAACAGCTTCAGCTCTGGGATGTTGGTGGGTTTCCTCACATTAGCTGTTTGCTTCATGTCCTTTATCAATTAATTGTTCCATCAATGATGTCAAGCCGTTCCTGCCCAGATGCACCAAAACGGCCCAAACCATGATACTACCAACCACCACCATGTTTTCACAGATGGGATAGGTTCTTATGCTGGAATGCAGTTTTTCCTTTCTCCAAACATAATGCTTTTTCTTTAAACCAAAAAGTTCTATTCTGGTCTCATCCGTCCACAAAACATTCTTCCAATAGCCTTCTGGCTCGTCCACGTGATCTTTAGCAAACTGCAGACGAGCAGCAGTGTTCTTTTTGGGAGAGCAGTGGCCTTGTCTCCTTGCAGCCTTGCATGCACACCATTGTTGTTCAGTGGTTTCTTCTGATGGTGGACTCATGAACATTAACATTAGCCAATGTGAGAGAGGCCTTCAGTTGTGCTTAGAAAAGTTACCATGGGGTCCTTTTGTGACCCTCGCCAACCTATTACACTCCTTGCTCGTGGAGTGATCTTTTGTTTAACCAGTTTTACTGCATTTAATGCAGGAGCGGCGCCCGTATACGGGCCCGCTAGGGGCGCTCCCTGCAAATTTGCAGTTAAATAGTCTTAATTATTTAAAAACACAAATTCTTAAAAAAACACAATCTCAAAAGATTCAATTACTATCATGACTACCTGCATACCGATTTTTTCAACCGTCTACATGCAGCCATTCGCCCCGAAATCACGTACCCAAACACTTGTTACCAAACACGTCCGCCATCTTGTTTGCGCAAACATACAACTATTTTGCCTTATAAAACATACTTAGGATGTAAAATAACTTTTTATTTTATCATAGAAAATTCACACTTACCGTCTAAACAAGTCCATGATTCCGTTACATTGCCGCTAAATCGTCAGTAAAGTCCTTTTTTCCATGGTTATGTGGGGTGCGTAAAATCCATTCGCTCAAACGCACGCTCTTCTTTGGACGTTTTCCATTACACCAAAACACATTTTCCCTGAACGAGGCGAGGCCTCTGATTGGGGCTGCTTTATGTTCCCTCGATCCTTTTCTACGTCTTTACCGTTTGGTTCGTTCTTCATTCAAGAGTTTCCTGTAGCGGTATTGGGCGGGCAGCTGTTTACCGCCACGACCCACCTTCCTCACCAGCCAGGCCTATCCCTAGAACATATATGCAAATCTCTGGGTCTGTGTGCGAGCTGAGTGACCAAAAACTGTGCTCCAATGGAGAGCTAAGAGTCTACGGCTCAGAGATACAGACCAGCCCCAGCTCGCTCACACACACAGAGGGCGGGGGGGATGGGTGCTAATCCTCTCACTCCATGCGTCCTGCACAATGGAGAGGCCTTTCCTGCTGGATTTCTTTAGTTACAAACCCAAATAACACTGAATTGTGACTAATATTTGTTTGTTCTATTACAGAAGACATAAAAAAAAAACTTGCAACCACGTTGATTTATTAGTGACAGGCTTCTTTTTATTTGTCTTTTTAGAGGCTGTGGCAAAATTTTTGAGACGAAATGAGGACCCTTGATAAAAACCTGTGTAACTCTTGAAAACACTTTTGTTGTATCTGTTCCAAATTTTTTATTTAGCTTCTTCCAGTAGCCTTCTGGCTTGTCCACGTGATCTTTAGCAAACTGCAGACGAGCAGCAATGTTCTTTTTGGAGAGCAGTGGCTTTCTCCTTGTAACCCTGCCATGCACACCATTGTTGTTCAGTGTTCTTCTGATGGTGGACTCATGAACATTAACATTAGCCAATGTGAGAGAGGCCTTCAGTTGCTTAGAAGTTACCATGGGGTCCTTTGTGACCTCGCCAACTATTACACTCCTTGCTCGTGGAGTGATCTTTGTTTAACTGGGTTCTCTTTTAGGACTTGTGTGAAAACCTGATGATGTTTTAGGTCATATTTATGCAGAAATATAGAAAATTCTAAAGGATTCACAAACTTTCATTCACCACTGTATATGTGTAACCTATTTATTAGCATTGTGATGATCCGCTAGAGGGCACCGTTACCTGTGTAATGTAAATATAATGTATTCATGAAACATTTTAGTCTGGCTTCAGGCCCCATCATAGTATTGAAACTGAAACATTAATTAGGGTACTTAATGATTTATTAATGTCCTCAGATAATGGAAATGTTTATTTTCTTTTTCTGTAGATTTAAGTACAGCTTTTGACACTATAGATCATGATGTTTTACTGGATAGATTAGAAAATACTGTAGGTATTAAGGGATTGGCACTTTCTTGGTTTAAATCCTACTTGACCGACCGGTACCAGTTTGTTCATGTAAATAATCTACGGTGTAAGCTCTGCTCTAAGCACTGCTGTTCCTCTCATAGCCAGTGATTGCCCTGGACTAGTGGAGTTTTTAAAATGTGTTTTATTCTGCTGGGGTGCATCTACCTTGTCTCACTTGTGACACGTAATCTCCTCCACCTGAAGCTCATCTGTCCTGACAGACAGCATTATTTAAAGATTCAGATGAAGGACGGTGCGGGATCTTAAGACTCGTTAATGCTTCTTAACCAGTCTACCCTCGCTGTTTAACTCTGCTAACCTCAGCATAATGTAGGTTACTTTCGTATGTCTGCTGGGAACTCTGCTGTCCAAGTGTCATTTTCACTGGTTGGAGTCTACACGTTGGGTTCTGTCCAAACCTTTGAAACGTTGGTGTACAGGTGGACTCTCCTTCTCTATTCTGCCTCCCATTCGACCCTTGATCCGGTGTGAGCCTAAGTTAGGTCCTAGGCATAAAACAGGTGTGTTTTCATTATGTTCGAGGCCTAATACGTAACAGGTATCAAATTCATCCACAGCCATTCTTTAATCTACCTGGGTTACCTGATCTTTCAATAAATCTCAGTTTGTGGAGTGGATAAAATCCAGAAGCCTAGAGACGTCGTCTTCAGGTCATATCTTTACCAACATAAAGATGGGCTCAACAGTTCTAATTTTGATTGTGCCGGGGAAACAGAAAGAGTGCAAAATGGTCCGTCAAGTCCGTATGGGTGTACATTATCTTTATACGCATTTATTGCATTAGTTTAGACCTGGTCTAAAGTTTTATCTTCTCCGGTTGCATAGTTAACATTACGATGGAATTTGTGATATAACAAACACTGTTAATGCTGTCATACAGCTGTGCTAACGCTAACTTGGCATTAGATTAGACCATACTTTGATTATCAGCCTTAAACATCCACTACACGCTTAGATTTCATTTTATGCATTGGCATAAAAAGCCAGACTGAAATGTGCGGACAACACCAGGAGTTTTGGAGAACGGTTTTAAGGTTAGCTCAAACCAAACAGAAAGCTTTTGTCCATAATGATTAGCTCAATGCATGGAGAGAGTGAGGCTTCTATTAAAAACATAACTGAAAAAGGGAAGCGGGCGTGTATAAATATCTCAGAACAGAATATATCAGCTAAAAACCAGTCAGAACTGGATCTGCTGGCAGGACAACAAACCACAGAACAGAAAAAAATCTCATGCAAATCTCAACCTCACCCACACGTCCTGTAAATCATGTTTAATTCTAAATGCTCCGATACTAAATACAATTACATAGTTGCATATGTTCTATCATAGAAACGCTAACAAAAACATCCAATATGTTTTGTTAGGTAGATCCTCCACACTCGTTGGTTGCTAAAACTGGCATCTCACCTGGTCCCATAATTGCTCGATTAGTGATAAATCTGGCAACTGGGCAGACCAAGGAAGTGTTCCAATCTGGAGGCGACATTCCTATTAAAACACTTGTTGTGTGTGGGTCAGCATTATCCTGCTGAAAAATGCCAGTTGGAAGTCCTGCCATGAGACCCAACACAGGATGTCCTGCACATATCACTGAGTTGTTAGTGTCCCTCGTATCACTACTGGGCGTGACTGACTGAATGTCGTAGTCGATGGCTCCCCAAATCATCACACCAGCAGTTGGGGCAGTGTGTCGCTCCACAGCAAAGGCTGGATTGAAGCATCACGATGAGGCCTCCATACTCGAACCCGACCATCAACAGATCAAAAAACAGAACCTTGATTCATCACTAAAGACCAAACGGTTCCAGTCCAGAACAGTCCAGGTTTATCATTCATGACTCCATTGCAAACAGAGGTGACACTGGCTGGCAGGTGACCACAACACCTATACGCAGCATCTTGCTGGGGGTGACACGAGGTAGTTAACTTTTTGGAGTAGGCGTCCCATGTGATGTTCTCCAGTGGTGCTCCTGTGGTCGTTTTGTTTTTTTTTACTGTCGGTACTACAAAGTGCTTCTATATACATGTTGTAACCATCCTTTGTTCATGCCCCCATCGATCATTGCTCTTTAATGTCTGCATTCTCTTGTCTCTTGAATCTCGATCTTGACTCGGACTTGATTACTAAAAGTCTCGGGCTTGACTTGGACTCAAAATTTCCTTTCTGGACAGCCTATTAGAAATGACAGTGTCCAGAATGTCTTCTTAAATAGTTTAGTCGCCAAAGGGAGGGTTCAACCAGGGTGCCACACAACCTAGAACCTCCACCAAATACAGGCTACATCATGGGGATGAATCTTGTTTTGTTTAATTCTAACATTAAAATGTTTTTAACTCTGTTACACCAGAGCTTCAGACAGCTGAATAAAAAGAAAATGGAGAAACTGAATCTGTACGAAATGTGCTTTGTGAATGTGCTTTGCCCGTACTTGCTTTTGCATATGTTTATGCATATGGGTGGGTGGGCGTGTGTGTGTGTGTGTTAGACACTTCAGATTAGAGACTTCTTGTGTAGACGACAAACTCACATTTATTTACGTTATAAACAACACCCATACTATGGTTCTGTTTTATTTATGTAAAGACAGCTTAAATGCATGGACCATTATGTGTGTGTATGTGTGTGTGTGTGTGTGTGTGTTACCTCGGTCCTGGATGTTTTGTTTTTGAATTTGTGAGTTGGAACTTATGCAAGTAAGGTATTATGTTTAGAATCAGATCACCGCTGCACAACAGTCCACTTCTTCCCCCTGCTGTGATTTTATTCATTCTAGGAAGTAGACGAGCTGCATGCAGGTCTGAGTAAAGACAGAAAGAGACGTAAGCTGGTTTTAATTCAGGATAGAAAGCGAGTTTATAGTGTGTGTGTGTGTGTGTGTGTGTGTGTGTGTGCAGAGATGCAAACAAAAGATGAAGATGACTGATATCTTACCTTCTTCTAAAGATAGACAAAGCATGCCACGTTGGACACCGGATGTTACTAAAACTCTCAATCTTGACTTAGACTCGATTACTAAAAGTTTTGGACATGATTAGTAAAAGTCTCAGACTCAATTACTAAAGTCTCAATCTTGACTTGGACTCGATTACTAAAAGTTTTGGTCTCGACTCTGACTCAATTACTGAAAGTCTTGATCTTGACTTGGACTCGATTACTAAAAGTCTTGGACTCAATTACTAAAAGTCTCGGTCTTGACTTTGACTTGATTACTAAAAGTCTCGGTTTCGACTCTGACTCAATTACTAAAAGTCTCGGTCTTGACTTGGACTCGATTACTAAAAGTTGTGGACTCAATTACTAAAAGTCTCAGTCTTGACTTGGACTCGATTACTATAAGTCATGATCTTGACTTGGACTTGATTACTAAAAGTCTTGGACATGATTAATAAAAGTCTCATTCTTGACTTGGACTCGATTACTAAAAGTCTCAGTCTCGACTCTGACTCAATTACTAAAAGTCTCGGTCTCGACTCTGACTCAATTACTAAAAGTCTCGGTCTTGACTTGGACTCGACTTGATTACTAAAAGTCTTGGACAGGATTACTAAAAGTCTCTGTCTTGCCTTTTACTCGATTACTTTAAGTCATGATCTTGACTTCGACTTGATTACTAAAAGTCTTGGACAGGATTACTAAAAGTCTCGGTCTTGACTTGGACTCGAATACTAAAAGTCTCAGTCTTGACTTGGACTCGATTACTAAAAGTCTTGGACGTGATTACTAAAAGTCTCAATCTTGACTTGGACTCAATTACTAAAAGTCTCGGTCTTGACTTTGACTCGATTACTAAAACTCTTGGACATGATTACTAAAAGTCTTGGACAGGATTACTAAAAGTCTCTGTCTTGACTTGGACTCGAATACTAACAGTGTTACCTCGATTAACTACACATACTTGTGCTATGATTCGTACCAAACCAGGTCACTAAAAGTCTCAGTCTTGACTTGGACTCGATTACTAAAAGTCTTGGACGTGATTACTAAAAGTCTCAATCTTGACTTGGACTCAATTACTAAAAGTCTCGGTCTTGACTTTGACTCGATTACTAAAACTCTTGGACATGATTACTAAAAGTCTTGGACAGGATTACTAAAAGTCTCTGTCTTGACTTGGACTCGAATACTAACAGTCTTGGACATGATTACTAAAAGTGTCAGTCTTGACTTCGACTTGATTACTAAAAGTCTTGGACAGGATTACTAAAAGTCTCGGTCTTGACTTGGACTCGATTACTTTAAGTCATGATCTTGACTTCGACTTGATTACTAAAAGTCTTGGACATGATTACTAAAAGTCTCGGTCTTGACTTGGACTCGATTACTAACAGTCTTGGACATGATTACTAAAAGTCTCGGTTTTGACTCTGACTCAATTACTAAAAGTCTCGGTCTTGACTTGGACTCGATTACTATAAGTCATGATCTTGACTTGGCCTTGATTACTAAAAGTCTTGGACATGATTACTAAAAGTCTCGGTCTTGACTCTGACTCAGTTACTAAAAGTCTCGATCTTGACTTGGGCTCGATTACTTTAAGTCACGATCTTGACTTTGACTCGATTACTAAAACTCTTGGACATGATTACTAAAAGTCTCAGTCTTGACTTGGACTCGATTACTAAAAGTCTTGGACGTGATTACTAAAAGTCTCAATCTTGACTTGGACTCAATTACTAAAAGTCTCGATCTTGACTTTGACTCGATTACTAAAACTCTTGGACATGATTACTAAAAGTCTTGGACAGGATTACTAAAAGTCTCTGTCTTGACTTGGACTCGATTACTTTAAGTCATGATCTTGACTTCGACTTGATTACTAAAAGTCTTGGACAGGATTACTAAAAGTCTCGGTCTTGACTTGGACTCGATTACTAACAGTCTTGGACATGATTACTAAAAGTCTCGGTTTTGACTCTGACTCAATTACTAAAAGTCTCGGTCTTGACTTGGACTCGATTACTTTAAGTCATGATCTTGACTTCGACTTGATTACTAAAAGTCTTGGACATGATTACTAAAAGTCTCGGTCTCGACTCTGACTCAATTACTAAAAGTCTCAATCTTGACTTGGACTCAGTTACTAAAAGTCTCGGTCTCGACTCTGACTCTTACTAAAAGTCTCAATCTTGACTTGGACTCAATTACTAAAAGTCTCAATCTTGACTTGGACTCAGTTACTAAAAGTCTCAGTCTCGACTCTGACTCAATTACTAAAAGTCTCGGTCTTGACTTGGACTCGATTACTATAAGTCATGATCTTGACTTGGCCTTGATTACTAAAAGTCTTGGACATGATTACTAAAAGTTTCGGTCTTGACTTGGACTCGATTACTAAAGGTCTCGGACTCAATTACTAAATGTCTCAGACTCAATTACTAAAAGTCTCGGTCTTGACTTGGACTCGATTACTATAAGTCATGATCTTGACTTCGACTTGATTACTAAAAGTCTTGGACATGATTACTAAAAGTCTCGGTCTTGACTTGGACTCGATAACTAACAGCCTCGGACTCAATTACTAAAAGTCTCAATCTTGACTTGGACTCAATTACTAAAAGTCTCGGTATCGACTCTGACTCAATTACTAAAAGTCTCAGTCTTGACTTGGACTCGATTACTTTAAGTCATGATCTTCACTTCGACTTGATTACTAAAAGTCTTGGACATGATTACTACAAATCTCGGTCTTGACTTGGACTTGATTACTAAAGGTCTCGGACTCAATTACTAAAAGTCTCGGTTTTGACTTGGACTCGATTACTAAAAGTCTCGGTCTATATATCTGCACAAGCTTTTATCCATGCATACGGCCATAGGCACATTTTAGAGAGACCGGGAATTGGCGACACTCACTGGTTAAACTAAGAATTGTAGCTAAATGCGCAAAGGAAAAGTATCCTTTCATGCCAAATTAAGCTCCATTACGACCATTAAGTCAAAAATCATACTTAAGAATTCTTTTGTTTGATATATTTATGGATTTATTTTAGTATACCAGTTCATTATCCTGTTTTTATGTATTGACATTAATTGCTCTAAACAACTGCATGAGGATGTCTTATGCCGGTTGTGAATATCAGTACTCCAGTGCAAATGGTACATTTATTTTTTTTTTACATTTCTAAGTTAATTTAATGTTGTTGAAATTACAGACATTATACCTTTTATTTCTTTTAGCTCATTTTTGAGTTTCTCAATTGCTGTGGTATTAATTTGCATCTGTAACCTCCGCTGAAGGTGTGTGGGGATATAAAACAGTGAAATTTAGGTCTATCATTAATACAGTCTGAGTTTTATGTTTTTATTTAAAATGACTATTATTAAAATAAAATTAGATGTTTGAAATAAAGGCGCAGAACTCTATAGACTGTAGGCTGAGATTTTTTACTGACAGATAGAGTGGATATTTCATCTTTTGGGCACTGTGTGGGATGGCTGCCTCTCCAGTAGCTCTGTAGGTTTTTTTATTTTATTTTATTTATTTTATTTAGCTTTTTTTAGCTTTATAACCCTTTTTAAACCTCTTTTCTTCACAGATTTCCTATTTTACATAGATCCCATGGATATTTGTAACTTTAAGACAGAACCAGGAGCCATTTTTCTCACTTACAGGAGAGCAGAGCTGCTGGCCCTGAGATCAATGGGACGAGCTGGGATACGTCATCCCATTCCTGCAGAGCTGAGGTACGCTAACGGACAATCACTGGTGCTGTAAACCATCCATTCCCTCCATTATTATGGGGAATGTAAACTCACTGCCAAACAAGATAGATGAGGTGTCCACAGTAAACAACCAGCAGATGTACTGTGAGAGCAGCTTGTTGATATTTAAGGAGACATGGCTAACCCAGCTCGTGCTAGATCCTAACATAGATCTGCGGGGATTCACTGCTGTGAGAGCCGTCACAAAAGCAAAAACGTGCATGAAAACAAAGGTGGTGGACTCATCATCTATGTTAACAACCATTGGTGTAATCCGGTGTTGGTGACAGTCCTACGTTGTTCGGATCTGGAGCTGCTAGCAGTTAGCCTCCGGCCATATTATCTGCCGAGGGAGTTCAGTCACGTGACTGTCATGTGTGTTTACATTCCTCCGAGGGCAGATGCAGCCACTGCATGTCAGAGGATTCACTCTTTCACAGCAAGGTTGCAGACAGCACTGAGGCATTTATGATCATTTCTGGGGACTTTAATCATGATATGTTGGACTCTACCTTAGCTGCTTTCTACCAGGTGTTGTTTTGTGGATTGTCCAACAAGAAACAATGGGACAACTGAGTTACTGTATGCTAACATGAAGGAGGCATATGGAGTCGCAGCCCTCCCCCCACTAAGGAAGTCTGACCACAACCTGGTTCATCTGCAACCAAAGGACACTCCCTGGTTCAGAGGCAGCCTGCAACAGCCTGTTAGGAGATGGACCTCGAAAATGGAAGCTGCTCTCAGAGACTGATATAACACCATGGACTGGGATGTGCTGTTTAGCCCACATGGTGAGGACATAGATGAGATGACACACTGTCTGACTGATTATGTCAACTTCTGTGCAGAAGTGGTCTCCCCCATTAAGACTGTATGATGTTACCCTAACAACAAACCATGGGTAACAAAGGACGCCAAAGCTGTCCTCAACAGGAAGAAGGTCGCGATTCAGAGCATGAACAGGAAGGCAATGAAAGCAGCACAGCAGGAGGTGAAACATTCTGTGAGGGAAGCTAAGGACAGCTACAGGAGAAAGATAGAGCAGAAGCTGAAAAAAGAGAACAACATGAGGGAGGTCTGGGAAGGAGTGAAAACCATCACAGGCCACAAAACAAAGATCAGAGCTGTGGAGGGGACAATGGAGAAGGTGAACAAGATGAACGACTTCTTCAACCGGTTCAACCAATCCAGCCCCCCCACACTCTCTGCTTCACTGCAGCCATCTCTCCTCCTTCCCTCAACACACCCACAACACCTTCCCCTAGTCCCTGCAGCAGCTCCCTCCTCCCCCTCCCTATGCACCTCAACACAGACTACATACTTCAGTGCCGATCAGGCTAGAGGTCAACTGAAGAAGCTTCACTCCAGGAAAGCAGTAGCCCTGGATAAGGCGTGTCACCAACTACTGAAGACCTGTTCTGCTGAACTGAGTGAACCACTAAAACATATTTTTTAACTTCAGCCTGCATTTGGGGAGAGTACCCACCCTGTGGAAGACATTGTGGACAGTGCCAGTTCCCAAAAAGAACAGGCCCAGTGAGCTGAATAGCTTCTGACTGGTGGCACTCACTTCACATTTGATGAAGAAATTGGAGCGGCTCTTCCTTGGTCTACTCAGACCACAAGTGCAACACTCCCAGGACAGACTGCAGTTTGTGTACCAGGAGGGTGTTGGTCTGGAAGACACCATCCTCCACCTGCTACATCGAGCCCACTCGCACCTGGGTAAGGGAAATGGCAGAGTGAGGATCCTCTTTTTGAACTTCTCGAGTGCCTTCAACATCATTCACACCTTATACTTAGAGACAAACTGAATGGGATGCGAGTGGAACCCTGCCTAGTCTCTTGGATCTCCAGCTACCTCACTGACAGACCGCAGTATGTCAGGCTGAAGGACATCATGTCTGACACTGTGAATAGCAGCACTGGAGCACCCCAGTGCACAGTGCTTTCCCCTCTCCTCTACACCCTGTATACCACGGACTTCTGTTACAACTCGGAACAGCGACAGCGAAGAGCAGTATAGGAGCCTGGTGAGGAACTTTTCTGTGTGGTGTAACAAGAACCATCTGCAGCTTAACACCACAAAGACCAAGGAGCTAGTTATTGCCTTTGGGAGATTCAGACCAACACCACGACTAGTCCTGATCGAGGGGGTTGAGGTGGAGGTGGTGGATTCATATAAGTACCTCAGGCTGTGGCTGGACAGAAATTTGGACTGGTCCTGTAACACTAATCACTTGTATAGGAAGGGACAGAGCAGGATGTACTTCCTGAGGAGACTGCGATCCTTTAACCTCTGCACCCTTGTGGATGTTTTATCAGTCTTTGGTCGCCAGTGACCTGTTCTACACAGTGGTGTGCTGGGGGTCAGCATATCCAAAAAGGACACATCCAGGTTGGACAAACTGATTAGGTGAGCGGGTTGGTTGGCATGAAGCTGGATTCTCTGGTGACAGTGGCAGAGAAGAGAATTATGGACAAGCTACTGAACATCATGGAAGATGCCAGTCACCCACTTCACACCGTCATCAGCCACCAGAGGAGCCTGTTCAGTGACAGACTTCTCCATCCAAAGTGCAGGACCAACAAACTGAAAAACTCCTTTGTCCCTCATGCCATTAGACTATACAACTCCTCTCAGAGGGTAGTAGACGTAACAGGAGGACAGAGGATGGGAAGGAATAGTAGTAGCAGTAGTCTGAACCCCAACTCTAAACAAAACAAAACATATGTGTAATATTTTAACAATTTAAGTTTAAAAATTTAAACTTATAGAGTATATACAGGGGTTAGACAATGAAACTGAAACACCTGTCATTTTAGACCACAATAATTTATTAGTATGGTGTAGGGCCTCCTTTTGTGGCCAATACAGCGTCAATTTGTCTTGGAAATGACATATACAAGTCCTGCACAGTGGTCAGAGGGATTTTAAAGCCATTCTTCTTGCAGGATAGTGGCCAGGTGACTAACGTGATGCTGGTGGAGGAAAACGTTTTCCCTGACTCACTTCTCCAAAAAACACCCCAAAGTGGCTCAATAATATTTACTATTTACTAATAAACTGGTGACTGTGCAGGCCATGGGAGATGTTCAACTTCACTTTCATGTTCATCAAACCATCTGAACTCTGGTATGTCACGCATAATGTTTGTGGTGCATTGCAATATTTTGAGCAAAACTGTGCTCTTACCCTGCTAATTGTACCTTCACACTGCTCTTACTGGTGCAATGTGCAATTAATGAAGATTGGCCACCAGACTGGTCCAATTTAGCCATGAAACCTCCCACACTAAAATGACAGGTGTTTCAGTTTCATTGTCCAACCCCTGTATGTCACAATATGGATAAAATGCCCGTTTATTTCGCCTCTCCTCGCCACTAGGGGCGATCTGGACTGTTGTGTTTGTGCCGAGGCTAATGCTAACAAGCTTCAGTTGGTTGGAACATTTAAGCGGGACTCTAGCCCAGTCATATTTCAGGTTATTTTCTGTGCTTTCACTGTTGTCTGAATTAGTCATGTTGACATGTGTTTATACTCCTGGTTCCTGGTGTTTGCTACCTCGCTTCTGAAACTCTTGTACTTTCGCTCTGGTTCACTCTGGTTCGCGCTTCATGTTTTTGTGGTAAGCTCACATTTATAGTTCTACCATTGTTCTCGTTTCGGTCCAGTTCTCTCTTTAGTTTAGTTTATTATTGCTCCGTGTTTAGCGTTTTCTTCACTTCTCGGTTTAGTTTATGTTTGCGTTATGGTTGTGCATCTTTTTTTAATAAACACTCTATTTTGCAATTTAGTTAACCTGCGCTCGTCTCCTTACCAACACACCTACCTCCTTGTTACAAAATAACCCGACAAAGTAGGGAGATGGCAGGTTTTCAAGAATTTCCGTATTTGCCCAACAGGTTTGATGGTAATCTGGCCTTTGTTCGGCGTTTCGTAGATCAATGTACCCGGCATCTTTCTTTCCGTCTGAACATGCACAGATTTTGTTTATTTTTTCCACACTGGGCCACTGAGATTTGGCTGATATTCAAGGCTGGGACCGTTAGGGAGTTTTTTGATAACCTTGAGTTTAGTTTTGCCTCTCCCTGCGATCTGGTGGTTACATCTACCAGCCACCCTCAGTTGCCCTAGTTTCAGCCACAAATTGCTAGACCCCCAGTTCACCAGTTGTTGGAAGGGGTTGGCTAAGTACAAGCTAGCACCTCAGAGCTCTGTATCTGAGCACACAGCACCTGTTAGCTCCATTGATGAGCCATTAGCACTCTGTAACTCAGTACCTGAGCATGCTAGCTCCGTATCTGAGCACGCCATGCCTGTTCGCTCTGTTGATGAGCTGTTAGCGCCCTGTAACTCCATACCTGAGCACATTAGCTCCGTACTTGAACTGTTAGCATCAACTAGCTCCGTACCTGAGCACGTTAGCTCTGTACCTGAGTTGTTAGTGTTGACTAGTTCTGTACTTGAGCATATTATCTCCGTACCTGAGCCGTTAGCATCGACTAGCTTAGAGCCTGAGCATATTAGTTCCATACCTGAGCACGTCTGCTCCGTACCTGAGTTCAATATGCCATTTGTTTCCATTCCTGAACAACTTATAACTCATAACTCTTTGTCTGAGCCTATTGCACTACGGACTTTTGCATCCGTGCCAGCGCCGAGGACATCAGCGCCCATACCAGTGCCGAGGACCTCAGAAAAAGAGATAGTTTCTTCAAATTTTGATGTTTCGCCCTGTATTGTCGCCTTTTTTCCTGTATTGTCAACACTATGTCAATCAGAAATGAATGGGACACACTCTATTTAAATATTCATGAGGTAATTTGTATATCCATATATGGATAATTGTGAGCGGGAAGGAGATGGAGCAAGAGACTCATTCATCTACGGACATTTTGAAGAAGATCATGATTTATAAAGAGGAAAAGGCATACAGGTTTGCGTACGCAAGGTTTTATTGATCTAAATTTCTTTGTGCGCATGCCATTTTCTGGTTTATGCACACTTTCATGCCAAAATCCACTTAGAGCTTTATAAATGAGGCCCCAGGTCATGGTCCTGACTTGATGTCTAGACCAATGTCTTCTTCCAGTCAACAAAAAGGACACCAATTGCCATAAAGCAAGGTGTTATACGTTTAAGTCCATATCATCTACCCCATATGACATAGGGACAAAATTACCTTTTTTGCTGATTACTCATCTCAGGCCCTACAAAAAAGCCTCAAGAACCCATAATATCCACCCACTCAGATTTTAAGCTAATTTGCATAATATACAAAATCACACAAATATTTGAGTGCAAACTAGTCTCTGGGTTTTCAGCCCACATACACTAATCTGGTATTCTAAAATGTTTCTTTTTTCTTTACAGTTTCATTGCCAGATGCCAATAAAAAACATGAGCGGAGCCAACCAAGCAAAAAGCACACATGTATTGATGTAACTCATAAACCATTTCACAGATTGTCACGAAACTTCGGAGGCACATACCATAGGAGGTCCTTATGCTATAGCAAAAATATGCTGGAACTGCAATGCTAGGTGGCGCTATAACAAGCAATATTACTTTATGCACATACAGATTATCCGATTAACATGGAATTTGGCAGATTCTAAGCTCCTGACATCATATCCCAATAAACATGCCCACCACTGACCAATCAGTTTGCAGAAACTATTTGAGTTGTAGGGACATGACACTTGGTAAATAGGTAGTACTACCTTCCACAACTCTGGCGTTTGAGCTGCTTAACTGTGCAGTACCTCATCCATACTCGTACAATCAGCTCAGAGGTGCAAGATCGTGCTCGAACTCGCAAATTGCTGTTTGCAGCAATTTGTTTCTTGTTGGAATTTTTTATTGAACATAGCTATTTTGGTCACTCCCTCTCTGCTTATTTTGCTGTTGTTCTGGGGTTCATTCATTGTAGTGCTGACATTGTAATTCATAACTTGATCTTTTGTAAAGACTCAAAAATGTCATCAACTGTTCAATGGTTCATGGTCCTGTATTTTACGGTCTCTGCCTGCACTCCATCTTTTTCTCGCCTGCCTGTTTTCTTTATTAGTTACAGGTGAGTAATATTAAAAGTTTAGTATCATATGCTATTAGGACTGAAGAGATTGACTGGAATATGATTTGTTTCTGATGAAGTTCTGATGTTTATGGGTGTATTACCTCCCCTACAGGTGATAACTAATAATCATAATTGTACTACAATAAAAACAACAGTTGGAGAAAATGTAGTACTGAACTTCTACAGTGCCACTAACCAGACTGACAGAGCAAGTATAGGGTGGACTAAGTATGAAAATGGTACTAGTTTAAAGACTTTAGACAAGACAAGACAAGACAAGACAAGTTTATTTATATAGCACATTTCAAAGACAACAAGTGTCAACCAAAGTGCTGTACAGTAAAATTAACAGGTTAAAATAAACTCTAATAGAAAAGTCACTAGAATCACAGCAGTACATCAAACAAAACCACATTACCATCTAAGAGGATTCAAATGCCAAAGCAAAAAAAAAAAGTTTTCAAATTTATTTTAAAAATGACTACTGTCGAAGAGGACTTCATGTGAAATGGAAGGCTGTTCCAAAGTTTTGGTGCGGCAACCGAGAATGCTCGGTCTCCCTTAAACTTCAGTCGGGACCGTGGAACAGCAAGAATCAGTTGATTTGAGGAACGCAGTGACCGAGAGGAAGAATAAAACAAAGCATATCAGATAAATAGCTAGGAGCCACACCATGTAAAACCTTAAAAACAAACAGTAATATCTTAAATTCAATTCGGAATCTCACAGGTAACCAATGCAGGGAGGCAAGCACAGGAGTAATACTCTCTTTTTTCTTTAATCCTGTCAGGAGCCTAGCAGCAGCATTTTAAACCAACTGCAAGCATGCTATGCTGGATTGAGCAATGCTGAAGTACAAAGAGTTACAATAGTCGAGGCGAGAAGAAATAAATGCATGGATGACAGTTTCCAAATCCTTTGTGGACAAAATGTGTTTGAGCTTTGCGCTATTCCTAAGATGATAAAAACTACCACGTACAACACTGCTAATTTGCTTCACAAATGTAAGAGCGGAATCAAATTTAACACCAAGATTTTTTACACATGTATGTACATTTATAGTAAATGACTCCAGAGCATTTGCTACAATGCCATTAGAAACCGAGTTTCCAAAGATAATAATGTCAGTTTTGTCTTGATTTAACTTTAAAAAGTTATTTTACATCCAGCAACTTATATCTTGTAGACAGCTCTTGAGGAGATCAAGTGAAACATTTTCCCCTGGTCTAAGTGGAAGATATATCTGAGTGTCATCAGCATAACAATGATAAGAAATATTATACTTTTGGCAAATAGAGCCAAGTGGGAGCATGTAAAGAGAAAATAAAATAGGGCCTAAAATGGATCCTTGAGGGACTCCTTGAGGGAAGTAATGGTTGCATTTGTGGAGAAATTATTTCCCATCTTGACACAGAAAGATCTATTTTCCAAATAGGAAGCAAACCACTTCAAAGCAGAACCCTGAATACCAGCACAGTACTTTAGAGGGAAACGTCTCACTGCTTCTCAGTAACATCACCAAAGAGCATAATGGGATATATTTTTGTACATATCTGAATGAGAGGAAATTAGTAGGAAACAATGAAGGTTCAGGTTCAGCACCAGCAAGGGTGAATGAAAATCACAGTGAGTATTTTACAAATGTTAAACCTCTCATTTTAGGAAGGTGCTGTAGAAACTACGTGAGCTCAGAAGCTGATCTCTGCAACACCAAGCCCTGGAGATGAAGGTCACAGTGAGTATCACAGCACGATTAAATCGTCAGCTTTTGATCCAACTTCAGTAAGAGCTTCATCATGATCAGGGTAGAAACATGGCCAGGAAAGGGCTCTAGTCCACCACAACATAGCTGAGAGTTTCATGATCCATTCAGTGCTGTGGTATTTAAGTAATTAATTCTATGTAGTTCTGAGATGTTAGATAAACACTCGTGGATCAGTTTTAGAGGGGCTAAAAGCATTAGATAAGACTTATAGGTACAGTGATGCTTGAAAGTTTGTGAACGCTTCAGAATTTTCTATATTTCTACATAAATATGACGAAAAAAACTTCATCAGATTTTCACACAAGTCCTAAAAGTAGATAAAGAGAACCCAGTTAAACAACTGAGACAAAACTATTATACTTCATTTATTTATTGAGGAAAATGATCCAATATTACATATTAGTGAGTGGCAAAAGTATGTGAACCTCTAGGATTAGCAGTTCATTTGAAGGTGAAATTAGGCAGGTGTTTTCAATCAATGGGATGACAATCAGGTGTGAGTGGGCACCCTGTTTTATTTAAAGAACAGGGATCTATCAAAATCTGCTCTTCACAACACATGTTTGTGGAAGTGTATCATGGCACGAACAAAGGAGATTTCTGAGGAGCTCAGAAAAAGAGTTGTTGATGCTCATCAGGCGGGAAAAGGTTACAAAACCATTTCTAAAGAGTTTTGGACTCCACCATCCAAAGTCAGACAGATTGTGTACAAATGGAGGAAATTCAAGACCATTGTTAGACTCCCCAGGAGTGGCCGACTAACAAAGATCACTCCAAGAGCAAGGCGTGTATTCAACTTTGACTCCATGACTTTAGTTCGCTCTTAGATTTATCATCTACGCCGCCCAAGGAGGTTGGTCCCTTTTTGAGTCTTGGTCCCTCCCAAGGTTTCTTCCTAGAACTAGGGAGTTTTTTCCTTGCCACTGTCCGCCCTAGGCTTGCTCAATTTGAGATTGGACGTAGTTTATTAGGAGATAATCTATACCTGGTAAAGTTGCTTGAGACAATGCTCCATTGTAAAAAGCGCTATATAAATAAATCTGAACTTGACTTGACGTGTAATAGTTGGCAATTTCAGAAAGGACCCCAGGGTAACTTCTAAGCAACTGAAGGCCTCTCTCACATTGGCTAAATGTTAATGTTCATGAGTCCACCATCAGAAGAACACTAAATAACAATGGTGTGCATGGCAGGGTTGCAAAGAGAAAGCCACTGCTCTCCAAAAAGAACATTGCTGCTCATCTGCAGTTTGCTAAAGATCACGTGGACGAGCCAGAAGGTTATTGGAAGAATGTATTTTTTTTTGATGGATGAGACCAAAATATAACTTTTTGGTTTAAAAGAAAAGCGTTATGTTTGGAGAAATAAAAACACTGCATTCCAGCACAAGCACCTTATCCCATCTGTGAAACATGGTGGTGGTAGTATCATGGTTTGGGCCTGTTTTGCTGCATCTGGGCAGGACGGCTTTCCATCATTAATGGAACAATGAATTCTGAATGATATCAGAGAATTCTAAAGGAAATTGCCAGGACATCTGTCCATGAACTGAATCTCAAGAGAAGGTGGGTCATGCAGCAAGACAATGCCCCTAAGCACACAAGCCGTTCTACCAAAGAATGGTTTTGGAATGGCCAAGTCAAAGTCCTGTCCTTAATCCAATGTTGTGGAAGGACCTGAAGTGAGCAGCTAGTGTGAGGAAAAACACCAACATCCCAGAGCTGAAGCTGTTCTGTATGGAGGAATGAACTAAAATTCCTCCAAGCCGGTGTGCAGGACTGATCAAAAGCTGCAGGAAACGTTTAGCGGGGGGTCACACTAGATACTGAAAGCAAAGGCTCACATACTTTTGCCACTCTCTAATATGTAATATTGGATAATTTTCCTCAATAAATCAATGACCAAGTATAATATGTTTGTCTCATTTGTGTAACTGGGTTCTCTTTATCTACTTTTAGGACTTGTGTGAAAATCTGATGATGTTTTAGGTCATTTTTATGCAAAAATATAGCAAAATCTAAAGGGTTCACAAACTTTCAAGCACCATTTATGATTTGTATTGCTCTTTGTTTTCTTCTGTTCCAGGTTCTGAGAAGATTTAAGATTCTGTGGTCTAATGCAGATCCAGCAGGACTGGTCCTGATAATCAATAATGCAGCACACTGTGTGTGCAGTGTACTGTAGAAAGATGTCCTGAAGGTTGCACAGTAGA
Organism: Ancistrus triradiatus; assembly: GCA_025084515.1. Lineage (NCBI taxonomy): Eukaryota > Metazoa > Chordata > Actinopteri > Siluriformes > Loricariidae > Ancistrus > Ancistrus triradiatus. Next base: position 142,676 of record JAJAGP010001513.1, read on the forward strand.
TTCAGCACATCCAGCAGATTCAAACAAAACACAGTTCTATCATGCTTCTATGCTTTAGATTTGCTTTATATGTAAAGCCTTTTGAGATTTCAAACGATTATCATTATTCTTGCTTTGTTCTGAATCGTTCTGGGTCAGTCCATAAACACTTTCAATTTTGCATCTCCAAATGTAAAACCACTTCCTTTTTCAGTCCAGGTGCCACTGCTGTGGTTTTGTGTTAAATGTCAAGCTGCTTGTGTTGACAACCAAAACCATAGCCTCGTCGACTTGTAAACATGGCATTAGGTTGCAATGCTATGAAGATGATACACAGCTATACATATTAGCCAAACCAAATGACGGCCTTACAATCAGCAAAATTGAGGATCGTGTAAAGAAAATAAAAGATTGGATTTGGGCTACCATCTGCTCGAGTGCTAACTCAAATTAGAAAATTTGATCCTATCAGTCACCTTTTTGAGTCTTGGTCCTTTGAAGGTTTCTTCCTCATAACACTTAGGGAGTTTTTCCTTGCCACTGTTGCCCTAGGCTTGCTCAATTTGGGATTAGCCGTAGATATTAGGAGATAATCTAACATTGTATAGCTACTTTGAGGCAATGCTTTATTGTAAAAATGGTGTATAAATAAATCTGACTTGACTCCATGTTGAAACTAGCGTCCCTCCCTATCAAGTATGTGTACCAAAGAGTGGCCATTGGCCTGTAGGTGGGTGTAAACTGCGGAGTCCTGACCTGATGAGGTACCATGATGCTCATGGTTTGATTTTTGAACCCTGCTATATTTCTGACAAAATTAAATATTAAAATTAGGTTTGACTGAGATCTATCAAAATCTGATCTTCACAACACATGGTTGTGTAAGGGCACCATGGTATTTCTGAAGAGCTCAGAAAAAGAGCTCACCAGAGTGGAAAAGATCACAGGCTAGTTTCTAAGCAACTAGAGGTCTCTCTGATATTTGAGTCCAGCATCAGGAGAACACTGAACACCAATGGGTGAAAGCCACTGCTCTCCAAAAATAACATTGCTGCTAAACCGCATTTGAAAAACATTTCAACTTTAGAGGAAAAACATTTTGTGGATGGATGAAAAGTGCATTCCAGCATAAGAGCCTTATTTCACGGTGGTGGTAGGATCACGGTTTGCTGTTTTGCTGCATCTGATCCAGGATGGAAAATATCCATAGACATATCTCCATGAACTGCATCTCAAGATGACCCTATACCACACAAGAAAAATTACAGAAGAATAAAGGTAATGTTTTGGAACAGCCAAGCCAAACCTTGAAGTAAGCAATTCATTTAAGGATCCCTGCCCTGTCTCTCCACCCATCTTAAACTATAAACTGCTGACTGTATGCATATTCACTTCCTGCACCTCTATACTAAGGCTACTTCCTGCCCACTCTAGGGCACAGTGGTTTCATTCTATTTTAAGACCAGCGCTGTAACAGCTCTGATCAAACACTTCAGAGTTTTGGTCTTGCTGCTGGAAACAATCTAGGTTCTGATTTCACTCTAGATCTCCCATGATGGTTCTATAAAACAAAAAGCTACAGTTAAATTAATTTGACTGCTGGAAATATTTGCAACCCTGAATATTACTATCTGCTGGATCATGCTGATCTCTTGAAGTAGTATAGCCCATCAGAATTGCTGCTAATCTCATCGCTCAGTAAAAAACAACAACAAACAAACAAACAAACAAAAAAAAACCCATAATAATGATAAACGCAATCATAATAATTATAATAAAGAAAATAATACTGATATTAATAATAATTATGATGCTAATAATAATAGTAATAATAATAATAATAATAATAGTAATTTTATTAATTATCATTATTTTATTTTTGCTTCATAATTATCATAATTATTATTTTTATTATTTTTGCTTTTATCATTATTTTTCTTCTTTTTCTTCTTCTTCTTATTATTATTACTGCTATGCTATTATTATAACTTATATCATTATTATTATTATTTAATAATAATAATAATAATAATAATAATAATAATAATAATAATAAATATTTAAATATAGTTAATTCTGATATATGTAGTACCACGTTTTTTTTTTTTTACTTTTATGAGGCTAGTCAATGTAAATTAATTGTCCTGTTACATTGTCTTTAATTTAATTTTCATGGGAAAAAAAATAACAATTTCTAACTCAGGTTATAATTATAATTACTTTAAATAATTATTACTCTTATAATTAGAGTTATTATTAAGCATTAAAAAACAAGATATTATTTTAAATAGATTTTATTCATTTTTATTTGCTTTTACTGTACAAAACAATCTAAATACATTACTTTTATTTTTATAAATGTATTACTTTTTAAAATTTAATATGTATCTTATATACAGGTACTTATTAATACTTATTACTTTTATTTTTATATATAAAACAATAAAAAAATCTAATTTGAGAAGACGCAATAAGAGGAAGAAGAAGAAGAAGAAGAAGAAGAAGAAGACAAACAATAATAATAACAATAATTATTATTGTTATTATTATTATTATTATTGAACATTAAAAAAAACAACAAGACATTGGTTTAAATATATTTTATTTGTTTTTATTGTTCAAAATGATCTAAAGGTATTAAAAGAAGAATAAAGTTTTAAAGTTAATATATTTACTTTACTTTTTGTATTACATACTCAAGTTTTATGTACATATAATTGATCATTACAAAAAAGGTTGGTTCCCGGCTTGTGCTCTGTTCTGCCTGTTAGGCCCTGACTGAATTCACAAGTAAGGAAACAAAGGAATATTTTCTTCTTCATTCATTATTTATGTTGATTTCACATTTTTTTAAAAGTATTGACACTCCATCTTTGTATATCTTTATTGGTTTCTTTACTAATTGTGGATCTGCAGACACGTCGGTGTGTGTTTTTAATCTCTATGCTATAAGGTGTTATGATGACATGCTTCTGTATGCAGAGCGGAAGCTTCATTCTCGGTGGTTTTGTGATGTGTAACAGGAATGCTTACTTTTTGCAGGTCCATTTGCTCTCTGTGCTTGTTGAAGATGGGCAGCTTTGTGTTTTTCTTTCTGCTCTTCCTTTTTCACTCCAATTTACAAACCATTCCTGCTGGTATGTTAATTTGTTTATCTTATTCTTATTGTTCATGATTATTCTTTATAAACCAGGTTACAGGATCTATGCTCACAGAAAAATTATAGAAATATCTCAATAACAAATAAGTACTTAAACAAGAAGTGTTCATAAGTGCTTAATTACTCATTTAAAAATAGTACACTTCGTATTTGCAAATCAATTCATGTTGTCTTTGTTTCAGTTTTAAAATTAAGTTTGAACAAGATAAACATTGCTTTAATATGTTAAAACTTATTTCATATATTAAAATGTTTAATTTTTTCATTATTTTAACTCATACAATAACCTTTTATTTATTTAAATAGCTGTATTTTATACTAACTAAAGTTTTGTTTTTATTTAACATTTCTGTAAAACTGATTTAGCACTTTTTACCCAGTTATACACAATAATTTATTCAGTTACTTCTATTTAACTAACTATTGTATTAGTTTATACTTGTATTTATTTTGTTATTACTGATTATCACCGATTAAACCCTATTTACTTCATACTTATTACATTTAATTATTTACATATTTAAGTATTATTATTTTGAATAATAATAATAATAATAATAATAATAATAATAATAATAATAATAAATAGAGCTAAGAATTCTGATATACCTTTTTTTTCCTTTTATGGGGACACTTGAGTTATACTCAGACCAGCCCATGCTCTTTTTCAGACATGCCAGCAGTATCCCCCTCACCATCACCGCCTCACACTCTGACTGTCAGCCATTTGGGAAACGTTACCCTGCAGTGTGACATCACCGATCGTGAGCAGGTGACCTGGTACCTTCTCAGATCGTATGAGCTCACACTGCTCATATGGGCCGAGAAAACTCGCACTCGCAGCAGCCTTCCGTACCATTTTAACAAAAATGAAAGTCACTTCTTGCTGAGGACGGACTCCAGTGTGAACACGGCCATGATGACCATCGCCAAGATCACCGATGATGACCTGGGCCTTTATTACTGTGGAACTAAAGTCAACTTTATGGATCAGATCCGCTTTGGGAAACCGACCCAGCTGCAGTTTGAAGGTTTGATGCTCACTTCTTACGTTACTACATGTGTTGCTCTGTGTTACAGTGCCCCCTTGTGGAATAATCTGAAGTGTGAATGAATAAACCATAAGCATCTCGATGTCTTTTACTGAAGACTTTGGAATTTGGCCCGAGGCCAACCAGAGATTCCATTTCCAGCAGTTGGCTTTAACTAGAGGGCTGATCGGCACCACTGTCCTTTAACTGTCCATTCTTTAACGTCCCATAAATGCTCGATTGGTGATAAATCTGGCAACCAGACAGGCCAAGGAAGTGTTACCATCTATTGGAGACATACCTATTAACCCGTTAGTGTGTGTGGGTGAGCATTATCCTGCTGAAACATGCCATTTGGAAGTCCTGCCATGAGAGGACACACAGGATGTCCTGCACTCAGATTTGTTAATGTCCCTCGTATCACTGCTGTGCATACGTTGTACTGTTGTAGTCGATGGCTCCCCAGATCATCACAACAGCAGTTGGAGCAGTGTGTGAACTGGCCATTCACACAGATGCGCTGAATCGATGCAGAACCAGGAAGGCTGAGGCATGGTCTTTCTTCCAGCCAGCACCCTCGTTCACAAGCCCGCCCAGTTCCATACCTGAGCCTGCCCGTACTTGGGCACTTAATGCTGCCCAGCTCCGCACCTGAGCATGCCAGACCCTTAAGCTCTGTTCCTGAGCACGTGAGCTCCGTACCTGTGCAGCTAGCGCTGCCCAGCTCCGTACATGAGCTTGCCGTGCAAATTAGCACCATACCTCAGCACGTAAGCTCCGTACCTGAGGGCTAGCGCCGCCCAGCTCCGTACCTGAGTCCGCCGTGCCCATTAGCACCGTAGCTGAGCACATTCACTCTGTACGTGAGCCTCTTGCGCACCGGTTGTTAGCGCCGATCCCTGCGCCACGGTCTTCAGTACCGGTCTCTGCCCACCGGTCATTAGCGCCGACCCCTCCGCCACGGTCTTTAGTACCATTCCCTGTGCCGTGGTCACAACCGCTGACCCACGTGCCGTGGTCGTTTGTGCCCACTCCTAAGCTGTGGTCACCTTCATTGACCCCGGTTCAGAGCTCATTGGCATCTGTTCGCCCAGCCAGGTGACTCACGACTCTTGGGACTGGCCCTGTTTCTGAGCCACCAGTGCCGAGCTCCGACCCCTTTATCTACTTTGAGGACTTGTGTGAAAATCTGATGATGTTTTAGATCATATTTATGCATAAATATAGAAAATTCTAAAGGGTTCACAAACTTTGCCATGATCTTCAGTACCGATCTCTGTGCACCAGTTGTTAGCGCCGACCCCTGCGCCATGGTATTCAGTACCACAGGTTGTCGCAACATTGTCGTACCTTTCGTACCTGCCTTACATGTTGTAAGTGCTGCCATCCGTTCGTGATACTATATGGACATTTTTCACCCTCACCTGGCGTTATTAATCATGATGTGCTTTCATGTTGACAGGGACAGTAGTAAGCTGGTGATTTGTAGATTGCCAGCTATGGGCAGTCGGGAAGCTGTTCCAGTAAGTTAAGGCATACAAAATAGTGTAGGGTAAGCACTTTTTGTGTCCTAAAGCCGCTTTTTCCACGGCTGCCTTTTTGGGGCTCGCTTGCTCGTTGCGAGGCTCACCCTGCCTCCTCCCTCTCGTGCCGTCACCCCTCCTCCTACACAATTGGGGGAGAAGGAAACATTTCTCTCGCGATCGCTTTCAGAAAAGGACGCTAAATTACAGTGTCGTCCTTTTCTTTTCCCTCTGCTGCAGCATCCATCGCTGCTTTCGGTTTATCAGAGCCATGCCAACAGAAGCCTCTAAGGCTTTTAATACAGTGTCATCAGCAGCCATGAGGTGGTGCGTGGTGTTGAGTGTGTGAGCTCACACATTGGTGTTTGGAGTTCAATACTCACTGGAGGCCTTTTTCAGTGACCCACTGAGACATGTCTGTAGCTCAATTTAAACTGCACTCACACACTGCCATCCCATTTCACTCCCTTTTTTCCACTTTTTGGTTCACCCCTTCCATCTGGAGCTCACTGCATTTGGGTCCTAAAACCCTTATATTTTCATTTTGCACAGTTCGCCTACCATTTTAATATGGCGAACCATAACATTGTTTATTTCATTATTTGTTTCCTTCCTTTTCCTTTGTAATTATTTCTTTCTTCTGTTTCCCTCCTTGCTTTGTTTGCTTCTTTTTCCTTTCTTTCTTTACTTTATTTCTTTTTTCTTTCTTTCTTTCCTTTCATTGTTTTTTGTTTCTTTATTTCCTTCCTTCATTTCCTTCTTTTCTTTCTTTGTTGGTTTGCTTCTTTCTTTCATGCCTTCTGTCCTTTGTTTGCTTCTTTTTTCTTTCTTTCCTTCTTTCGTGTTCTTCCTTGTTTGTTACTTTTGTTTCCTTGCTTTGTTTGCTTCTTCTTTATTTCATTTAGCTCCAGCCCCACCATACCCGGGCCACTTAATGCCGATGTGCATACTTCACATTTTATTTGAACTATGACTCCATGACTTTAGTTTCGTTCCTAGATTCATCATCAACGCCGCTCAAGGAGGTTGGGTCCCTTTTTGAGTCTTGGTCCTCCCAAGATTACTTCGTATAACACTCAGGGAGTTTTTCCTTGCCACTGTCGCCCTAGGCTTGCTCAATTTGGGATTGGACGTAGTTATTAGGAGATAATCTAAACTTGTAAAGTTGCTTTGAGACAATGCTTCATTGTAAAAAGCGCTATATAAATAGATCTGACTTGACTATTTCTTTCTTTCTTTCCTTCTTTTGTCTGTTTACTTCTTTTTGTTCCTTTCTTTTGTTTCCATCCTTCCTTTGTTTGTTTGCTTTTTTCTTTCTTTCTTTCCTTCCTTTCACTGAAAGAGAAGGTGACAGTGGCTAGCTGTCAGTCAGGACACGTAATGGGGGCCGTGACAACACATTTCCTTCTGCTAAGCTCCTGTAAATGGTTCTGATTAGAGACAGGGGTGTGTAGTGAAGGTGCCCCTCTATCTGGATGATTTATAACCAAACTGTGGGAGCTGCTCAACACCTCCTATCAGCCATCTTAAACCATGTATTATGTTCATGTTTGTGCCTGCATCTAAAAGCCACTCAAAAATGAGTTTTGAAATACTTACCTTTTATTTCAGAAGAAAGAGAAGACTCAGAAGTAGAAGGTCAGAAATATAAACCATTTCCATTTAGCAGATTCTCTTATGCAAGGGAACATACAACACTAGTACATTAAATAAAGTTAAAACTGTGTGTGTGTGTGTGTGTGTGTGTGTGTGTGTGTGTGTGTGTGTGTGTGTGTAGATGTAGGTGTAAGTGGAACAAGCATGTGTGAGCTAGTGATAATGTACGGCGGCGTCACCCTATCGGCTGTGCTCCTCCTCATTGCTACGCTGATAGCATGCAGCATGATCCGAAAGTCCAAAGGAAAATATCATCCAAAGAATGATCGCTAATTATTATTATTATTATTTATTGTTCTGAGAGTTAATATAATCAATCATAAGAGAATGGAATTGACTATCTGTATTTGTTTCTGTTCTTACATAAATAAACTCGTCACCACTAGGGTTCTCTGTTCCTTCACTTCTTCATTCGTCTCTTCGTCTTTCACTTATTAATATGTTCCTAATCAGAGGATCTGCTTTAAGTGCATGCTGAAATGTCTAAAAGTTTAATAAGACATAATTACTAGTAAACATCCTAATGCAAAAATATAAGAACATTTTCATGGAAATGGAAAGAAACTATAGAATACAAGTAAAGTGTTCGACAGATGACACAACTTTAGTTTAAGATCGCCGGATTTTAAGTACAAACAGGTTAAACAAAACGTGCGGTCTAACATCGAGCTTGCACTGACATCTAGTGGTAGCATCGCAGTGCTACATCATTATATAAGGTTCATTCACCCATTTTCACACCTGCTTTTCCAAGTGAGAGCCAAGGGGGAGTCCGGGCCTAATCGGCAGCACAGGGTGTAAGGCAGGATCCAACCCTAGACGACGTACGAGTCCAATGCTGAGCACACTCGCAGAAACACTTCAGTTACCCTCAATATTTAACCATTTTGATTTTTTTTTTCTTTATTCAACTTGCTGATTTTAATGAAGAACCAAATGACCACATGCTTTGAGGGAGAAATGTAATTTAGTACGGTATCAAGCATGGCAAGTTTAGTCATATAACACAACTTTACAAATAATACATCTCATTACAAATGAGTAAATAAAGATAAATATTACAATGGAAACTTTAAACAGAACTGGTGCAAAGATTGATCCTTTAGGCACTCCAGGTTTAATGGAGTTTGTTCTGATTTGCAGCTGCAGATTATGATATTTGTACCTGTGGATTGGTGGAGTCCAAACTCTTTAGAGATGGTTTTGTAACCTTTTCCAGCCTGATGAGCATCAACAACTCTTTTTCTGTGGTCCTCAGAAATCTCCTTTGTTCGTGCCATGATACACTTCCACAGACATGTGCTGTGAAGAGCAGACTTTGGTAGATCCCTGTTCCTTAAATAAAACAGGGTGCCCACTCACACCTGATTGGCATCCCATTGATTGAAACACCTGACTCTAATTTCACCTTCAAATTAACTGCTAATCCTAGAGGGTCACATACTTTTGCCACTCACTAATACGTAATATTGGATCATTTTCCTCAATAAATAAATGACCAAGTATAATATTTTTGTCTCATTTGTGTAACTGGGTTCTCTTTATCTACTTTTAGGACTTGTGTGAAACCTTATTATGTTTTAGGTCATATTTATGCAGAAATATAGAAAATTATAAAGGGTTCACATACTTTCAAGCATCACTGTAAGCTCTTGATGAGCTGTTCTGCCTGACAAACGTGCTCTGATTGGTCAGCCTGATTTTACTAATGCAGAAATTAGAACAGGTTCCGATTAATCATGTTACGCAGCATTTTCTTAGTCCACAGAAATCAGATTCGGTGTGAACCTATATATCCTTCCGTGCTACCGAGCACGTTAAAATGATCCTATAAGCTATCCTAAGTTTACAGCTTCGTTAGAGCACTTGTGCGCCTTCAGCGTACTCCGATAAGCGAAGTTCTTTCCACAGTGCGAGCAGGGAAAGCGTTTCTCTCCGGTATGGACATTCCGGTGTCGTAGGTAAGTGCTCCGATGTGCGAAACTCATCCCGCACTGCTCGCACTGATAAGGCCTCTCTCCGCTGTGGACACGCTGGTGCACCAGAACGTCAGTCTTTTGGGCGAAACGCCTGCCACAGTGCTCACACTGATGCGGTTTCTCTCCGGAGTGGATGCGCTGGTGTCGCCGGAGGAGCCCGCTCTGGCCGAAGCTCTTTCCGCACTGATAGCAGCGGTGGGGTTTCTCTCCGGTGTGGCTGGTCTTGTGTCGTTCCAGAGCACTGTGGAGGGAAAAGTTCTTCCCACACTGTGGACACTGATAAGGTTTAACTCCGGTATGGGTGTGCTGGTGAACACTGACTTCGCTCTGCTGGGCGAAGCTTTTGCCACAGCGCGTGCATCGATACGGCTTTTCTCCAGTGTGGCTACGCTGGTGTCTCTGGAGGTGACTCGACTGATTAAAAGTCTTTCCGCACTGCCGGCACTCGTACGGCTTCTCTCCGGTGTGAATGCGCAGGTGCCGTTCCAGGGTGCCCTTGTTGGCAAAGGTCTTGCCGCAGTGCGCGCACTCGTGCGGCTTTTCTCCGGTATGAATTCGCTGGTGTCTTTGGAGATGGCTCTGTTGAGGAAAATGCATCCCGCATAGCAAGCAAGGGTACGGTTTCTCGCCCGTATGGACGCGCTGGTGCACGTGGAGTTGGCCGGCGTGAACGAACGTCTTTCCACATTCCGAGCACCGGTGCGGTTTCTCTCCGGTGTGGATGCGCTGGTGGATTTGGAGATGAGCCTTGTGAACGAACGTCTTCTCGCACCAGGAGCACCGATGAGCCGTTCCTTCGTGCTTGCGCTTGTGATTTTGCAGGCTGGACCGCCGGGTAAAGCTTTTGCCACACTCCGAGCATGGATATGTTTTCTCCGCGTGAACGCGCTGGTGCCTCCGGAGGCTGGTCTCTTGGCAAAACCTCTTTTCACATTTTGGGCACGGATACGGTTTCTCGCCGGTGTGGACGAGCTGGTGCCGTTTGAGATTGCTCAGCCTGGTGAAGCCCTTCTCGCACTGTGAGCAGGGGTACGGCTTGTCTCCGCCGTGAAGTTGCCGGTGCACCTCGAGATCCTTCTGCAGAGTAAAACTCTTCCCGCATGATAAGCAGCGATACAGTTTCTCTCCGGTGTGGAGGAGCTTGTGTCGAAGCAGGCTACTCTCTTGATTGAAACTCTTCTCACAGTGCAGGCAGTGATACGGCTTCCTTCCTGCGTGGATCCGCTGGTGGTGCTGGAGCGTTCTTTGGTTGGCGAACCTCTTCTCGCACTGCAAACACGGAAAAGGCTTCAGCCCAGCGTGAGCTCGCTTGTGTCTCTGCAAAGTACAGCAGTGAGCAAAGCTCTTTCCGCAGTGCGAGCACCGATACGGTTTCTCTCCGGTATGAATGCGCTGGTGTACTCTGAGGTGAATCGCTTGAGTAAAACCCCGTCCGCACTGCGAACACCGATGGGGCTTCTCTCCCGTGTGAATGAGCTGGTGTCTTCGGAGGTTGATTTGTTGGGTGAAACTCTTTCCACACTGAGAGCAACAGTAGGGCTTCACTCCGATGTGGAGTTGCTTGTGTCGCTGCAGAGTACTCAGGTGAGTAAAGCTCTTTGGACACTGCGAACAGCGATGCGGTTTCTCTCCCGTGTGAACGACTTGGTGTTTTCTGAGATTAATCCGGTGGTGAAAGCTCTTTCCACACTCTGAGCAGCCATAATTCTGGTAATTCGTAAAACTCTCTCCAGAATCTGAAGACAGAGGACCAGCAGAGCTTTCCTTGGTAGCAGATGTTGTTTTTGCGAGTGTCAACTCTCCTGGTTTTAGCATTCTCAAATAGTCCTTGTGGGGCAAACAATTCAGGTAATTCTGATGAAGAAAGTGCAGAAATACAGCAAATCAAAAACAGACACAAACAATAATACTGTATAGCCTTCATTTGTAATCACTATTCAGCGCAAACTGAATGACCGGAAAGAAAAGGTAAGATAGTATCTGGAAGAACCAAAAACTAACTGCATGGTCATCGTAAATCAGTAGGAACATGTATGGAGGTGAAGAAGACTCCAGACAGAGTAAGAACATAGGATCACCTGTTGCCTGCCCATGCCCCAATGAACCACATTGGGATGCCCACACAAAAAACTATAGTATGAGACGGGTATTACTATTAATAAGCAAGTCAGAACATGAGTGAGTTCTGTAGTGGAAGATGTAAGTATTGGGACACAATAACGACAACAATAATAAATAGTAATAATAATAACATAATAAAGTGTCTATAAATATAACTTCTTTATATATTTATTTTATAAACAAATTTTATAAACTATCTGACTTATTCAAAACAAGCTTAATTCCGTTAATATTAATCCGCCTGAACTTTAATAAACTCTCACCAGATAAACGCGATGGGTAACAGTATAACAGGGTACAGTCCTAAATCTCTCCATCTAGATACGAAGTGCACTTTTATATGGTGTAAGTAGCCCATATCTAATCCCTTACATAGTGCACTTCATGGGGAACTAAAAGACATTTGATTCAGCCCCCGTTAGCCGACCTGCTAACAGACTTACCTTTAGCGAATTTAGAGCAGGAAGGGGTTAAACCTCCTGAAATCAACGAACCGGATCAGCATCTTTAATTAACACCCGGTCAGGGTATGGACTTATAAATGTGAATGAATAAATTATTAAATAAATAAATACAGTTGCATCACGTTAAGACTGCAAGACAAATATCCGCGTTAGCACGGCTTCTTCTACTTCGACAGATTGGGCTTGAGTTTGAGCTCCAGCTGAAAGCCGCAATACCGCCATCTGGTTGTTGGCGAGTGAACGCATTCTCTTAATGCAGAACTAAATAAGGTAAACATCTATCAAATTAAGCACTTTTCAAGAGGTACGTCATACTATCCTCCTAAGTGTTACGGTTTTAACTTACACAGGCTCCTGACTGTACTTTACCATACATTTAAAAGAAGGTTTATAACAGTTACAACGGTGTATAACAGTTTAGGCTTCCACTCGTGATTCCAGCGGTATCTCTGATGCATTTGAGGTACAGATCGTTTGCACCCAGTTTTCTTGTGAAAATACTAGTGTTGTAGTCCCCGAGTCCGGCCTCGGTCTTGACACTGGTCTCAAGACCATAAACGAGCAGTCTCGTTCTCGAGGTCATTTGGACTCTGTATTATCTTGGTCTGTACCTCACTTGAACTCGGTCTCAACCTCATTTGGACTTGTTCTTGACCTCATTTGGGCTCCGTCTTATCTCGGTTTCTACCTCATTTGGAATTGCTCTCGACCTGATTTGGAGTCTGTCTTATCTATGTCTCGTCCTCATTTGGACTCGGTTTTGCCTTGTTCTCGGGGTAAGGTGGACTCAGTCATATCTTGGTCTTGACCTCATTTAGAATTGGTCTTGACCTCATTTGGACACTGTCTTATCCCAGGTTGAATCCCATTTCAGGGGCTGCATCCTTCGAAGGACGCGGCCTATGCAGGCATGCCCTTCGAAAGCTGCGTAGACCGCGGCAAAGGGCGACCCAAAATGACACGGTCTACTCTGCCTTGGATTTCCTGTTTGCGTCACAGAACCACTGTTCCTGCCTGCACCATATCACAAAACAGCTATAATCTTTATAAAATTTGAGTTTAGTTTTTATGCTGTTTTTGGTTTTTCAATTATTGGAGGAGGAGACGCTTCAACACAGGTGCTGGCATTCTACTTTTTATTCTTGCATGATGAAAAAAAAGACTCGACTACTAAAAGTGTTGGTCTTGACTTGGACTCAGCTGTAGCGGTCTTGACTTAACACTAGAAAATACCCTTTATACTTACATCAAAGTAGCATATAAAGACTGTGACTGTGGTAATGTTTGGTCAGTGACCATTTTGGGCGATGACCTATTTCACAGAACATAATGTGGACGTTAAATGGTGCTTTCCTGTAGTAACCCTGTAGTTTTGCAGTATTGGTTAGAGCTGTAGTTCAGACCATCTTTGTAGCGTTAAGTGCTTTAACGTGAGATATCGAACAATAAATGGCGATAGCGGAACTGTGTGTATAATCGCCTGCGGCCTCGTGCCTATGACAGCAGCCAACCCTGCCAGTATCTCGCGTTAAAGCACGACCTCGAGTGTATGACTGCAATTATACCACAGTTCCATTATCGCCATGTATTGTTAGATTTTAAGATAAAGGGGACAGCGAAAACGATTTGTTTATCAGCCTTCCTGAGGTAAAATAGCTCCATTCTATCATTACCCCACGGCTAAGCCCTTCAGTCATTAAAGTCCAGGAACAGAATGACCAATAACTGTTTATTATACAGACAATAAACACAAAGTTTTATTTTTTTAAAAAGAAAGTTTATTATGTGTGTATGCCACGGAGTAACACTTATAGAGTGTTGTTATCATCAATAATGTCTTGGGACAAATGTCTCTCAGCCAATCAGATTGCGGGGTCAGAACTAACTGTGGTATAATATATAATAATAATGTTTAGAATAATTGTTATCATTTATTGTTTTTAATGTATTTAATTAATCATTAACTCCATTAAGTATTTTATAATTACTTAATAATTATTTATTATTAATTTATAATTTAAAGTGATTTCCGAAGCTTGCTCTTACCTGCAGATTCACCTCGGCCAACATTAAACTACATAATTCGTGATGTGTTCAGCTGGAGTGATGCTGCCATCTAGTGGACACATGTAGTCAGAAAGGTATTAGTAGATCCATAAACACTAGAGATTCAGAGAGGCTGGTTATTGCCGGCTATTCCTTGAAAACAGTTGGCAAGTTCACATGTGTGCTCATCAAGAGAAAGCTTCTTATTCATAAAGTGATGTTTTAAATGAGGCTGCTATAATCAGCCTGAGATCAACATCTTTCTTTAGATGATGTTGCACCAGTTCATAGAGAAATAATTTAGGCAAACAGGCATGCAATATGGTATAACAACTACACTTACACATTAAAGTCAATGTCGGATTTATTTCTACAGCACTTACAACAGAGCATCGTCTCAGAGCAGCCCCAAAATTAGAGCAAACATTAGGGCAGCAGTGGCAGACGGGAACGAACGAACAAACGGAAGGAAGGAAGGCAGGAAGGAAGGAAAAAGTCCATGCCTGCCTGACTGTTATAATTAAAATTTGTTATCTGAAGCTCTTAATGTGAATGCTCTGAGTCAGAAATGTTAGAATCGGAGTTCTAGATCATCAGCAGCTCCGTCAGGTTAATCAGAGCTTGGCTTAATAGATCCATGAATGTAGCTCCGATCAGCCGGGGATGGTGTTTAATGAGAGACGCCGAGTTTAACACCACCAAATGCCGTGAAAGAAATCAGAAAGAAGGAGCTGCTGGAACCGGCGGAGCTGCTGATGCTGTATAAATCTCCCGGAACATTTCTGACTGATCCATCAAACCAAACCCAGCTAGAAGCTGCTCCAGCATTTCTGGTGATGAGACTCAAACTGATCTTCAATCGCGCTGTGACTCCATTAAGAGTCCAGGACCTTTGATATAAAGAAGGGAATTTAAGTAATAATTTAAGAAGAATTTCAGTAGTGAAAAAAGTGATTTACTTGTGTAACTTGGCTGCTTTTTAGGATGGGTGTTGTTGCTATGGTTACGTGTGTATGCCGCAGGGTAATCCCACAGAGTGTCGGTCAGAGTGCCATTGTCGGGCAAAAATGTCACGGCTAGAACTCATCAGGCCAGGACTCCACTGGGTCTTTTCATCTGTTTTTTAGATTTACTTTAAGCTAATATTTATGCAGAAATAGAGAAAATCCAAAAATGGATCTCAAACTTTCAAGCACCACTGTATCTATTTAGCTTCATATTCATTATTCTTCCTCTAAATCTGCATTTATAAATGCATTCAAATGAAAGTAACTAATATAAATAAACACATGAAAACAAAAACTAAGATCAGTTTCACTTACATATTTCTCACGTCACCCAAGAAGATCTGATGAGTTTGGACTTCAGTGTTTCTAACAGCACACCAATCAAATGTATGTAGCAGGGCAGGAATGTAAACAAACCAGGTTTTCAGGCAGTAATAGAAAAGCAAAGAGTGAAGCTCTTGGAAGAAATACAGATTATGGAGAGAAAACAATAATATACAGTGTCTATAGTAAATTTTTCTAGTCTTCAACATATCACCTTCCACTCTGAACATTACAATAAATTAAACCTAACTTGTTCCAGCTGTGTTCCCACATTATAACCTCAACACCAGGGTATAAATAACATTTAATAAATCTGATGAATGGTTCTGATGAATAATTAGTAAAATATCTGGTTTGTGTAAGAGATTGGAAAACATGTTTAGTTACAACCAATCACCTTCCTTCTGCCTTCTATGTTAAAAACAACGGTTACTGAGACTCATTTCTGAAATGACTTTTCTTGTTTTTCAGGAGATTAAGTAACACTCCAGTTGAAATACGGTTTAATTAGAAAGCCTGGAGATCTGTTGATGGATTTGACATGAGAAAATTATAAGTATCAAGGTCCAGTTAGAAGTTATTTCAGGTTTCGGATAAGGAGTTTGGTCATTCAGAGAGAATAGTTATCTTCACTACTACATAAAACAACTTTAGAGAATCAGATCAGTAATATATCTGCAGCTAACAGGAGGTTTATTCATAATTCATAAGATAAGTAATGCTACACCTCCACTTAACTTTAACGTCAGTAAACTAAAGCAAATGTTTGTTCTCTTTTGGTTTTGCAATAGAAAGTCGCAATTTTTTGAAAACAGTAAAAATAATTTTTTTCCTTATCAGAACCAGCTAAATGTCCCCACAATCACTCTCTACAGTCAGATCACTCTATATAATAAAGCTCTAATAAGATTTAATAAATGAGTGCTCACCATAAAGTTCCTGATCTGACCACCTGCTGAATCTGGATCGATTGCCGTCGGGTTAGTCCTGTGATTCTCTTTAAAAGCACATTATATGACACATTAGAGTAAGTCTGGGTGGAGTCCAGCCCTTGAATCACCAGTTCAGCTTTGTGTTTATTTTATCAGGACACATAAAGTCATTAAAAAGGACTAAATCAAGGCTCTGTTCAAGGTCCAATACGATATCTGTCTGTCTATCTGTCTGTCTGTCTGTCTGTCTGTCTGTCTGTCTATCTGCTGTAGCTGCCAATTGTAGCCTCAGTTGTCTGTTCTCGGTTTGATTCAGCAGCTCATTCAAAATGCATTCAGCTTGTTGATGCATTGACTTTCTGCCAGAGTTTCTGCCATGTGACTCGCTGATTAGATACATCTAGCAGGTTTGGGTCCAACTAATAAAAATTCAGTTTTATGTGAGTTAAGAAAAATACAATTAAATGACATCCAATTTTAAACTTTTACACTTTTTAAAATCCTCAGTTTTACTGACTGTAAGGACATAATTTGGTTTGTTCTTGCTTACCTCTGGTGGAGTGGGTCATGTGAAGTGTCGCTCTTTCAGAAACTCAGATTTGGTGAGAAGATCGGACTTGGGCCACTTTGCCCGCTGTGTGAACCTAGCAACTTTTGTTGGACTAGGGTGACTAGTGTGGCCACTGACACTCACCTCATTGTTAAAACAATTTGGCAAATGTTGTTAAAACGACCTTTTATCAATTGCAGATTTTTTCAGTATTCCCATCATGTGCATAACTACTAAAATGTAGTGAAAACTGAGCTCTACAAGGCATTGGTGGCTCAGGAGATTCTACCAGCAGGTAGGAGTTTCCCTCGGGTGTATTCCAGACCTTGCAAGCCCCAGACATGACTGAGCTTGAAAATGAAGGGACTTAGCTAATGGCTACAAACACACTAAACCCATAAACTTACTATCGATTAGTGGCAAAAAATATAATCCACCTATAATTCAACAGAAACGATTAAGAGATTATAAAAGTACTGTAAATATGATAGAAATGATAAAAAGTAAAAAGTAAAAAACTGCTAACATCTTTAAATCCTATTTTGATTCAAAACATTTGAGTAAGGATTGTCAGATCCTCAGAATCCCCAGGTCTTAATTTTGTCTTAATTAGTCACCATGTTACTTAACACCATGTTAGTTGTTGTGTTTGGAAAACATGAAGTGGATGCTTATTTTCCAGTTCTTGAGTATATTGAAATGTTATGGAAGAACCACATATATATATATATATATATATATATATATATATATATATATATATATATATCTATCTTTCGAAGTAGGAGAACTTGCGCAATCAGTGGCTGACTAAATACATATATACACACACAGTGAGGCAAAAAAGTATTTAGTCAGCCACTGATTGTGCAAGTTCTCCTACTTCGAAAGATGAGAGACGTCTGTAATTTTCATCATAGGTACACTTCAGCTATGAGAGACAATATTATATAAAGAGAGCAGCGGGAGTTTCAGCAAGGCTTTCTGTGGATGTGGGGTTTGGTGCTGTGTGCTCTTTTTATATGTGTATAGTTGATTGCCAATAAAGAAATCTTGAGACTGAATCTATATAAATATATGACAAGAAAGGTCTGTAATTTTCATCATAGGTTCCCTTTAAATGCCCTTTAGGGCTACATTTATGGACAGAGGCCACCTGAAACACTCGAAACATCTTAGCAATTTCAACTGTTACAATCCAATCAATGATGGGTTAAGGGCCTTGCTCAAGGACCCAACAGTGGCAACTTGGCAGAAATGGGATTTGAACCAAGGATCTTCTAGTCCATAGTCCAGTCCTTTAACTGCTAGGCTGCTGGAGTCCCACTAAGGAACGCTACAGACACCAGCCCTGAGGAGACTGGTAAGGACAGTGGGAGTAATCCCTTGAATCGTGCTCCCTTTTATTGAGAACTTGACCAGAAAATGGCACATGTTACCACTAGCAAGACTAACATTTGTCAATTCTGAGGACATGCCCCCTCCTCCTAGTAAACATCAAAGGACTATCAGCCAAACCTTTGTTATATAAGTGTGTTTATTTACACACAGGTGGCCAGTGGCAGTGTTGTACATCATGCTTGGGTTTGGTGCTGTGTGCTCTTTTTATAACTGTATAGTTGATTGCCAATAAAGAACTCTTGAGTCTTGAATCTTGATTATTAATTCTCATAATCTGTTGATCTGAGCCATTCATTTGTTACTAATCTAAATTGACTAAGATTGAATACTTTGAGTTAGACTTTACTTAGACTTTAAGCCATCAACAAGCTCAGCCCTGAGGTTCTTGTAGTCTGAGACCTGTTTACCATCTGGTCTTTGAACATCACTGAACTGTAGAGACTGAATGGCTGCCACGATCTCCACTGCACTGATGTACTGATGATGTGGAGCCATGGTGTTTAGCTGCAGCAACCAGAGGACTGTGATCTGTATCACAAGTAATGACTTCACATCTATTAACTGAGCACAATCTCTCCTCAGGCATGAAGAAGTAGTCCAGTCTGGAGAAGGCTGTATGCTCATTCTCTTTTCCTTTTTGTTTTGTGTTGTTACATAAGTGAAAAAGGTCTCATCCACGTGGTCACCATTTTTTCTTCTAAAGACATCGACCAATTGAAGATACCTCATGAATCTTTGGGCACACCTTCTGATTTTTAGATGTCGAGAATTTTCTTTGTCATAACGCTCCAACCCTGACCCTGGTACTCTCCTGATGCGGTCGTTCTGGCTGAAGGTGGGGTTGAAATCTCCTCCAATCACCAATGTTCAATGTTCCTACAGACATGTTCTGCAGATATGGTAAGAGCAGGTCTAGGGTCGTGATGTCGTCTTCATGGTTGTACACAGACACGAGTGTGTATTGTTGACCTCTCAGTTTACATCGCACAACCACGTAACGTCCGTTCCGATCAACTTCCTGATTATAAAGTTCAAAGTTCAGGTCTTCATCATTCTTGACCAATATGGCAGACCCTTTATCAGTGCTGCTGTATTTTGTGTAGAAAGTCCACCAACCATGTAAGCTGTCATTCAGACCAATCGCAGTCTCCTGGAGGAAAATTACATGAGGGCTGAGCAGGTGAAGTTCTAGCATGTTTGTTAAATTTGCCACATGTTTTTTTCCTGTTGATGTTCCAGCTGATGATTCTGAGTTCTCCAACAGAAGCCCTAAAAGTAAAAAATAAATCCATTAATAAATGAATTGATAATATCACATGACAAACCAGTGGTCTGTTGTCTTTGTAGCTGATTAAGATGAAGGCGTCTACTGTCAAGTTCTACTTATTACTTTTCTCAATATTTGCATAAATATGAGCTAAAACATCAAAAAAAAGATTATCACATAAGTCCTAAAAGTAGATCAAGAGAGCCCATGTTAAACAAATAACATACAAATATTATACTTGATATTTTATGAATTGAGGAAAAAGATCCAATATTTCAAATCTGTGAGTGGTAAAAAGTATGTGAACCTTTGCTTTCAGTATCTGGTGCACTCCCTTTTTGGGTAACTGTTGATCAGTCCTGCTCATAAGAACTGGAAGAATTTTAGCCCATTCCTCCGTACAGAACAGCTTCAGCTCTGGGATCTTGGTGGGTTTCCTCACATTAGCTGCTCACTTCAGGTCCTTCCACAACATTTCCATTGGATTAAGGTCAGGACTTTGACTTGGCTGTTCCAAATCATGAACTTTATTCTTCTTTAACCATTCTTTGGTAGAACGGCTTATGTGCTTAGGGACGTTGTCTTCCTGCATGACCCACCTTCTCTTGAGATTCAGCTCATGGACAGATGTCCTGACATTTTCCTTTAGAATTCTCTGATATCATTCAGAATTCATTGTTCCATCAATGATCCGTCCTGGATCAGATGCAGTAAAACAGGCACATACAACCACCATCATGATTCATAGGTCAGAGATGGATCTTATGCTGGAAGGCAGTGTTTCTTTTCCCCCACTCTTCTCATTTAAACAACAACAAATGGGATCATCCATGCAAAAGTGCCATGTACCAAAAGATGGGCATCAATATTCTTTTTGGAGTGCAGTGGATTGCTTCTTGCAATCCTGCTATGCACATCTTTTATGTTCATTGTTCTCCTGATGTTGGACTCATGAACATTAACATATGACAATGTGGGGAGACCTTAAGTTGCTTAGAAGTTTGTACAGAAGCATTCCGAGTGTCAGTTGGTGGAATCCAAACTCTTTAGAGATGAGCGTTACCAGCTCTCTAATTGCACCTTTAGACTAACTGCTAATTATATGTTTAATTAATGTTTTTTTCCCACTCACAGATGTGGAATATTGGATCACTTTGCTTAATAAATAATTGTTCAAGGATATCTGCCATCTGCCATCCATTTTGGCAGCGGATGTTTGGTTTCACGAATGTACTGTTAAGTGCCGGGAGGGTTGCCAGGAACTGTACATCGGGGAACCCAAACAGCCACTGCCGAATGGCATGACATATAAGAGCTACCTCATCAGGTCAGGACTTTACTGGGTTCTCTTCATCTACTTTTTAAATCTACATTAAGCTCATATTTACGCAGAAATTGACAAAATCTTAAAGGGGATCTCAAACTTTCAAGCACCACTGTATCTATTAGCTCTCTATTTATAAATGCATTCATATTAAAGTAATTCATCTAAATAAACAATCGAAAAAAAAACTAAAATCATTTTCACTTACATGTTTCTCACGGCGGTCTAGAATATCTGCTGAGTTTGGACTTCAGTCTTTCTAACAGCAAACCAGTCAAATCTCTGTAACAGTACGCCAACGTAAACAAACAATATTTTCAGGCAGTAATAGGGATGGAGTGAACAGTGAAGCTCTTGGAAGAACTAAATATTGTAGAGAGGAAACACTAATATACAGAGTCTATAGTAAATTATTCTAGTCTATAAAAACATTACCATTTATCACATTCCACTCTGAATATTACAATACATTAAATCTATCTACAATACATCTAATTTATTTACAATAAATTTAAGCCATGTGTCCATAAACAACATTAGGCTGCACTCACGATAGTTCTGCTGATGCTGAGTCAACCCTGCTCAGTTCCCGTGGAATCTCAGGACAATCCTCCATGGTAACAGCAGTGGCTGTTCTCGTGTGTAAACAATGGTGCCATAATTATACGGTAGTTCCCTTGATGTGAGTAAACAGTAGTCCCAAAAACGGTAGTACAGTATGTGGACCATGATTGACATATGTTAAGAATAAATTAAAGACAGTTAAGTTAAAGTTTAAAAATCAAGAAAGAGATGAAAAATCACATATTAAAGAGCATAAGAAAGAAGTAAAAAAAAAACACAAAAAAAAAACGACACGCTGCCACAGTAGGCTGTCACTCAAGCAGCACCGGAACCACTTGGATAAGTGATCAGCATTTTAAAAGTAACCTTTATCAACTTTTTTAGCTACAACCAACAACTTTTGTTCTCCCTTCCTTGTTAGAAACAACAGTTACTGAGAGTCATTTCTCAAGTTACTTTTCTTGTTCTTTTTTAGTAGATGAAGTACAATTTCAATTTAAATACTGTATAATTAGAAAGCCTGGAGATCTGTTGCTCGATTTGACTGGATTTGACCCCAGAGATGACTAAGCTTGACAAATGCTCATGGTCAGATGTGAAGTTGTGCTTGAAAGTTTGTGAACCCTTTAGAATTTTCTATATTGCTGCATAAATATGACGTAAACCATCAACAGATTTAAGTCCTACAAGTAGATAAAGAGAACTCAGTTAAACAAATGGGAGAAAAATATTATACTTTGTCATTTATTTATTGAGGAAAATGATCCAATATTACATATCAGTGAGTGGCAAAAGTATGTGAACCTCTAAGATTAGCAATTAATTTGAAGGTGAAATTAGAGTCAGGTGTTTTCAATCAATGGGATGCCAATTAGGTGTGAGGGGGCACCCTGTTTTATTTAAAGAACAGGGATCTATCAAAGTCTGCTCTTCACAACACATGTTTGTGGAAGTGTATCCTGGCACAAACAAAGGAGATTCTAAGGACCTCAGAAAAAGAGTTGTTGATGCTCATCAGGCTGGGAAAGGTTACAAAACCATCTCTAAAGAGTTTGGACTCCACCAATCCACAGTCAGACAGATTGTTTACAAATGGAGGAAATTCAAGACCATGAGTAGCCTCCCCAGGAGTGGCCGACCAACAAAGATCACTCCAAGAGCAAAGGGTGTAATAGTTGGTGAGGTCACAAAGAACCCCAGGGTAACTTCTAAGCAACTGAAGGTCTCTCTCACATTGGCTAATATTAATGTTCGAGTCCACCATGAGCCATCGTCAATGGAAAGTCAATAAAAAGTGACAGAAAACAAAGTCAGAAAAAGAAGGTGGGACAAGACTGTAAAATGTTATTAAACATATACTACAGCAAAAGATGAAGCCAAAATTAAGGGACTCTAATGTTTACAGACACACTATACTTGTAGACCAATAAACTTACTAAATTTCGATTAGCGACGAAAAATAATGCACCAGTAATAAAAAGGAAACAATTAAGAGATTATAAAAGTACTATAAATATGATTTAAAAAATGTGACTGGAATTAAAATGGCTAAAAAGTAAAAAAAAAAAAAAAAAGCGACTAACAGCTATAAACAGCCTGCACACTATACCAATGCAGAGTGACTGCCTCAGAGTTGCCAGATCCTCAAAATCCCCATGTCTTACTTTTGATATTAGTCACCCCTAGAAGTTGAATCTTCTCATCTGGAAATAAGGTTTTGTGGAAACCTTATGACCTTATGATGTAAATGAAGACCCATGAAACCTTATGTCCAGATGAACAGATTCAACTTCTGGGATTTTCTTACTTGGATTATTGAGCATGCATCAAGAGATATTAGTCACCATGTTGCTTTAGTTCCTGTGTTTGGAAAACATGAAGTAGATGCTTATTTTCCAGTTTTTGAGCATACTGAAAGGTTATGGAAGAGCCAAGTATATTTTTTTATCTCATTTGTTTAATTGAATTCTCTTTAAATGCCTTTTAAAGCTTCAGTTATGGACATTGTTATCAATGCTTGGCCACCTGAAACACCTGCATCCAGACCAACTGCATTCCAAAGACGAAACTGCACACCATCTGGGCAGTGATAGGTACAAAGGCCTTGCCAGGTGTCCATCCGCTGGGTTTGACTTCACTCGTAAACTATCTCCAGTCAGGGCCTGTAGCCCCAATGGCGGGGGTCAGAATCATGCAGAATGCAGAGAAAATGCTGAGAACGTCCTGTAACTCTGAATAGTCAGGAGGAACTGAAAACACAAGAGTAAAATTTGGCCTGGCCACCATATCTGGGGCAGCATCCTCTATACAGGCACCATTACACTGGGGCGTCGATGCTGACACCCACTGCTGTGTTGACCAGTCATTGCCACTGGTCTGCTTGGGCTACCACAACCACAGACACCTGATCCAACACCATCACATTCTTTTCTGCCAAAACAAGTGGAACTTAACATCTATCACTCAGCACACTTACTATGATAGGATATGATAACTTTATTAATCATCAAGAGGGAAATTATTATTTAACAATATGTAATGCAATAAATAAAGACCAGAACATTTAAAAAACCTTAAATACATAAGCCAATAAAAGATTGTAATCTGGGAATTGCTTCAGTTCCCAGCATGTACATTTAACACAGAACTCAGTCCGCATCTTCAGTTGCTCATAATTTTACAACTTTTAATTTTACTTCACATTATATGCCAGCAGTTGCCACTTTCATACCGGAAAAAAAACATTGGTCCCATTTGTTTAACTTTGTTCTCTTTATCTACTTTTAGGACTTAGATCTGATGATGTTTGAGGTCATATTTATGCAGAATATAGAAAATTCTAAAGGGTTCACAAATTTTCAAGCACCACTGTAGGCATTTAGCAGATGCCATTATCCAGAACAACTTAAAACTACTACAATCTTAGCAATTTCAACTGTTACAATCCAGTCAATGATGGGTTAAATGTGTCTATTTTCTCCCACACTTGTGAACTTGAACACACAGGTAGCCAGTGGCAGTGTTCCACATCATGCTTGACCTGGTAACAAAGTATTCATGGGGTCCAGAAAAGAGAGCAGCAGGAGTTCAGCAAAGCTTTCTGTGGATGTGGGGTTTGGTGCTGTGTGCTCTTTTTATAAGTGTATAGTTGATTGCCAATAAAGAAATCTTGAGTCTTGAATCTATATAAATATATGACAAGAAAGGTCTGTAATTTTCATCATAGGTTCTCTTTAAATGCCCTTTAGGGCTACATTTATGGACAGAGGCCACCTGAAACACCCGAAACATCTTAGCAATTTCAACTGTTACAATCCAGTCAATGATGGGTTAAGGGCCTTGCTCAAGGACCCAACAGTGGCAACTTGGCAGAAATGGGATTTGAACCCTGGATCTTCTGGTCCATAGTCTAGTCTCTTAACTGCTAGGCTGCTGGAGTCTCACTAAGGAACGCTACAGACACCAGCCCTGAGGAGACTGGTAAGGACAGTGGGAGTAATCCCTTGAACCGTGCTTCCTCTTATTGAGAACTTGACCAGAAAATGGCACGTGTTACCACTAGCAAGACTAACATTTGTCAATTCTGAGGACATGCCCCCTCCTCCTAGTAAACATCAAAGGACTATCAGCCAAACCTTTGTTATATAAATGTGTCTATTTTCTCCCACACTTGTGAATACTTGAACACACAGGTGGCCAGTGGCAGTGTTGTACATCATGCTTGGGTTTGGTGCTGTGTGCTCTTTTTATAACTGTATAGTTGATTGCCAGTAAATAACTCTTGAGTCTTGAATCTTTACATTTACAGCATTTAGCAGACGCCCTTATCCAGAGCGACTTACAATTTGTACAGTCTTACAATCCAAGCAATTGTGGGTTAAGGGTCTTGCTCAAGGACCCAACAGTAACAGCTTGGCAGAGATGGGATTTGAACCCTGGACCTTCTGGTCCAGAGTCCAGTACCTGAACCACTAGGCTATCTGAGCCATTCATTTTGTCTAAATTGACTAAGATTGAATAATTTGAGTTTGGAAAACAGCATTCTAGGATTTTAGCCCACCCCCACAGAGAGCCAGCAATGAAAACCAACTAAAGACCTATCAGTCATTGGTTATAGCTAACAATGAAAGTCTGTGTACTAAAATGTATGAGACATCTTCAACAAACTAATAAAGAAACAAATATTATCCTTTCCTCATCCCTGTTTGCTCCTTCATCTTAATCATCATCCATGCTGTCAATCCAGATACATTGGTTCTGTATGAGTTTATGCAGGATAGGGGTTAAAGGGCAACCCTTACAAAGCTTTTTATATCCTGGTTCCCCATTGGACAACAGGTGTTCCAGAATACTCAGCTCTGACAAACCTGGGTGATCCTTTAATTTTAATTGAATGGAACTACATAAATCAGTCCATCTAACTGGCCAATCTGAAGGCCGACTCTCACCTATCAGTTCCCTCGCTGTTTTCCCCCAGTCAGTTAAACGCCAAGCCAGAACTTGTGCCAAGATAAGGTACTCCACATTGAAGAAGTAGTAGCCATTTTGTGTTACAGCATCACTGAAACCCTGGGGTAAGGGGTTTATCCTCTCCTCTATTTGTTTGTGGATCATTTGATTGTACTTAGACTTTAAGCCATCAACAAGCTCAGCCCTGAGGTTCTTGTAGTCTGAGACCTGTTTACCATCTGGTCTTTGAACATCACTGAACTGTAGAGACTGAATGGCTGCCACGATCTCCACTGCACTGATGTACTGATGATGTGGAGCCATGGTGTTTAGCTGCAGCAACCAGAGGACTGTGATCTGTATCACAAGTAATGACTTCACATCTATTAACTGAGCACAATCTCTCCTCAGGCATGAAGAAGTAGTCCAGTCTGGAGAAGGCTGTATGCTCATTCTCTTTTCCTTTTTGTTTTGTGTTGTTACATAAGTGAAAAAGGTCTCATCCACGTGGTCACCATTTTTTCTTCTAAAGACATCGACCAGTTGAAGATACCTCATAAATCTTTGGACACAGCTTCTGATTTTTAAATGTCGAGAATTTTCTTTGTCATAATGCATTAGCCCTGACCCTGGTAGCTTCTTGATTCTGTCGTTCTGGCTGAAGGTGGTGTTGAAATCTCCTCCGATCATTAACATTCCTACAGTCATGTTCTGCAGATATGGTAAGAGCAGATCTAGGGTCGTGATGTCGTCTTCATGGTTGTACACAGACACGAGTGTGAATTGTTGACCTCTCAGTTTACATCGCACAACCACGTAACGTCCGTTCCGATCAACTTCCTGATTATAAAGTTCAAAGTTCAGGTCTTCATCATTCTTGACCAGTATGGCCGTCCCTTTATCAGTGTTGCTGTATTTTGTGTAGAAAGCCCACCAACCTTCTAAATGTAAGCTGTCATTCAGACCAATCGCAGTCTCCTGGAGGAAAATTACATGAGGGCTGAGCAGGTGAAGTTCTAGCATGTTTGCTAAACTTTCCAACAGATCCTTTATGTTTTTTTTCCTGTTGATGTTCCAGCTGATGATTCTGAGTTCCTGAACTGAAGCCCTAAAAGCAACAAATGACTCAATTAATTCAGAATTCAGAAATCAACATTTCTATTCAATTAATATTGCAGCTTTGACTTGGCCATTCCAAAACATTAATTTTATTCTTCTTTAACCATTCTTTGGTGGCGTAACTTGTGTGCTTTAGGGTTGATCTCTTGCCGTATGACCCTATGTTCTCTTGATATTCAGTTCATGGACAGATGTCCTGCTATTTTCCTTTAGAATTTGCTTCTGTATTTTAGAATTAATTGTTCAGTCAATGTTGGTGAGCAATCTTGGATCAGATGCAGCAAAACAGCAAAACGTGATACTACCACCACCATGTTTCACTGATGGGATACCGATCTTAGGCTGGAACGCAGTGTTTTCCTTTGTACATAACCTAACTCTTCTCATTGAAACAACAACAACAAAAATGTTCTGTTTGGAACCATCCACCCAAAAGCTTTCTGGATTTTCCATGTGCCAAAGATGGGCAGCAATGTTCTATTTGGAGTGCAATGGCTTGTTTCTTGTAACCCTGCCAGGAACACCACTTTTGTTCAGTGTTCTCCTGATGTTGGACTCATGAACATTAACATATGACAATGTGATAGAGACCTTTAGTTGCTCAGAAGTTTGTACAGAAGCTTTCTGAGTGTCAATTGGTTTAATCCAAACTCTTTAGAGATGAGCGTCACCAGCTCTATCATTTCACCTTCAGATTAACTGCTAATTATAGAGGTTCACATATTTTGTCCACTGACAGACATGGAACATAGGATCATTTTCTTCAATAAATAATTGACCAAGTATAATGTTTGGATGCATGTTCATCCGCCATCCATTTCCGGAGTGGCTATTTAGTTTCCCCGATGTACTGGTAAGTGTCAGGAGGGTTGCCAGGAACTGTACGTTTGCAAATGGATGCACATCATAGAAGCTACCTCATCAGGCCAGGACTCCACTGGGTCTTTTCATCTGCTTTTTAGATCTACTTTAAGCTCATATTTATTCAGAAATAGAAAAAGTCTAAAAATGGATCTCAAACTATCAAGCACCACTGTATCTATTTAGCTTCATATTCATTATTCTTCCTCTAAATCTGCATTTATAAATGCATTCAAATGAAAGTAACTAATATAAATAAACACATGAAAACAAAAACTAAGATCAGTTTCACTTACATATTTCTCACGTCACCCAAGAAGATCTGATGAGTTTGGACTTCAGTGTTTCTAACAGCACACCAATCAAATCTATGTAACAGGGCAGGAATGTAAACAAACCAGGTTTTCAGGCAGTAATAGAAAAGCAAAGAGTGAAGCTCTTGGAAGAAATAAAGATTATGGAGAGAAAACAATAATATACAGTGTCTATAGTAAATTTTTCTAGTCTTCAACATATCACCTTCCACTCTGAACATTACAATAAATTAAACCTAACTTGTTCCAGCTGTGTTCACACATTATAACCTCAACACCAGGGTATAAATAACATTTAATAAATCTGATAAATGGTTCTGAAGAATAATTAGTAAAATATCTGGTTTGTGTAAGAGATTAGAAAACATTTTTAGCTTCAACCAATCACCTTCCTTCTGCCTTCTATGTTAAAAACAACGGTTACTGAGACTCATTTCTGAAATGACTTTTCTTGTTTTTCAGGAGAGTAAGTAACACTCCAGTTGAAATACGGTTTAATTAGAAAGCCTGGAGATCTGTTGATGGATTTGACATGAGAAAATTATAAGTATCAAGGTCCAGTTAGAAGTTATTTCAGGTTTCGGATAAGGAGTTTGGTCATTCAGAGAGAATAGTTATCTTCACTACTACATAAAACAACTTTAGAGAATCAGATCAGGAAAATATGTACAGCTAACAGGAGGTTTATTCATATTTTATAAGTAATGCTACACCTCCACGTAACTTTAACTTCAGTAAACTAAAGTTGATAGTTGTGCTTTTTTGGTTTTGAAATAGAAAGTTTTTCCTTAAAAAAAATATAAATTAATTAAAAAACATACACAATATCAGATCACTCTATATAATAAAGCTCTAATAAGATTTAATAAATGAGTGCTCACCATAAAGTTCCTGATCTGACCACCTGCTGAATCTGGATCGATTGCCGTCGGGTTAGTCCTGTGATTCTCTTTAAAAGCACATTATATGACACATTAGAGTAAGTCTGGGTGGAGTCCAGCCCTGAATCACCAGTTCAGCTTTGTGTTTATTTTATCAGGCCACATAAAGTCATTAAAAAGGACTAAATCAAGGCTCTGTTCAAGGTCCAATACGTATCTGTCTGTCTGTCTGTCTGTCTGTCTGTCTGTCTATCTGCTGTAGCTGCCAATTGTAGCCTCAGTTGTCTGTTCTCGGTTTGATTCAGCAGATCATCCTGAGCATGTCTACATGTCAAAATGCATTGAGTTTCTGCCATGTGACTGGTGTACCTTTTAAAGTGGTTTTTGTGTGTGTGTGTGTGTGTGTGTGTGTGTGTGTGTGTGTGTGTGTGTGTGTGCGTGCGTGCGTGCGTGTGTGTGTGCGTGCGAGAGAGAGAGAGAGAGAGAGAGAGAGAGAGATGTGCAGGTGCAGCTCTTCTTTGAAAGCAGATTTTCCGGTTTGGTTGACTTGTCAGTACCTGTGTGTGCACTATGAGTGTATCAGTTCCATTGTGTACAAATTCATTTCCTCTATTTGTACACATTCTGTCTGACTGTGGATTGGTGGAGTCCAAACTCTTTAGAGATGGTTTTATAACCTTTTCCAGCCTGATGAGCATCAACAACTCTTTATCTAAGGTTCTCAGAAATCTCCTTTGTTCGTACCATGATACACTTCCACAAACATGTGTTGTGAAGAGCAGACTTTGATAGATCCCTGTTCTTTAAATAAAACAGGGTGCCCACTCACACCTGATTTGCATCCCATTGACTGAAAACACCTGACTCTAATTTCATCTTCAAATGAACTGCTAATCCTAGAGGGTCACATACTTTTGTCACGCACTAATATGTAATATTGCATCATTTTCCTCAACAAATAAATTGACAAGTATACTACTTTTCAAGGATTCAAGGATTCAAAGGATTCAAAGCTGTACAATGAAATTCTTATTTTGCTGTCCACACATGATGTAACAAGGTACAAATATATAATAATAAATAAAGTCAAAATAAAGAAATAAAAGTTATAGTATAAAAAAAAAAAAACACCCTGAATATAAGTTATTTTTGAACTTTTGTTATATTTTGTTATATTTAAACTTTTGTCTCATTTGTTTAACTGGGTTCTCCTTATCTACTTTTAGGACTGTGAAAATCTGATAATGTTTATGTAAAGGGTTCACAAGTGTTCAAGCACCACTGTACACCGTCCACAATGCCATACTGGAAACAATATGGTCGCGGACACACCCGAGACACTGACTCTTAGTTTAATTATTGCACTTGATTGCTAACCTCGTGCAGCTGGGTTTAGCGGAAATAATCTCCATACTCCCCATACTTGTGTTGTGGTTCCATCTGCTTTGGATTACTCGTATAGTGGTCCCATCCGTCCTGGATTACTTGGCGCTGGTTTCGCACAGGATACACGCTGTTTTGTAGCTGTTAGCAGTTTATTACCTTTTAACTATTTTAATTCTCGATCGCATCTGTATCGCATATATAGTACTCATATATAGTACTTTACAACCTCAAATCATTTTCTTCTAGTACCGGCTTCTAGTACTTCTAGTATATTTTTCGACGCTAATGGTTATGTAGTAACTTTACAGGTATACCGGCTTGTGTTTGCAGTAATTGGCCATTAGCTAATTACAAGAGTTGTGTCTTTTTTGCAGTAGTGTCTGTTTTTATAACTTTTTTACAGCCTTTTCCCACCTTTTTTTCTGAGACTTCATTTTTTGTGATGTTTTGTATTAACTTTCCGTCAACGCTTTAATCAAGCATTGCATTGGACCATCGGCTGCAGCTGGACCTTATCTTCACTCAGGACCCCACAACACCACTCGAAGCTAAGTACCTTTAACTCATTAATTGTACTAACATGGCTTCTGCTGTGCTTGTTCCCTGTGCCAAGTGTGGCATGTTCAGCTATTCTTCCTCCGTCATTAGTTTAAATTTTATTTGTGATAGGTGTAGGCTTGTAGCTAGTCTGACGGAGAAGATTGTAGGTTTAGAGGCGCGCTTCCAGACATTAGAGAAGGCTAGCTCAGCTCCTAGCTTAGCAGATCTGGATGCCACAGGTGAAGTTAGTGCCCCCGCCCCGGCAGAGCCCTCGCAGCAGGACAAATGGGTGACGGTTCGGCGACATAGTCGTAAGGCTAGCCCATGAGAGCACAACTTTTTACCTGTTCACGTGTCCAACAGGTTTGCCCTCCTCAGTGATGTGTAACGGTGTTAAAGAACTCAATGTGTATAGTTGTGAAATTCCTGCAAATGAGTCAGCGCCATCTATTGGTCACATGCCGCCAGCACCTTTCTATAAACCCAGATGCATGCTGGGAGCTCCACAGCAGAAAGACGGAGCACTGCTGTGGGTAAGTTCGTCCAAGTGAAGCTCACAAAGCACTTTCAAATATATAGTTTTATTAAACTAGTAACTGTTCAGCTCTGCTATATTTTGTTTAAATAACAATATGTAGATTAATATTCGTAAGCTGGTAGCGAATATAGGCCATTTTACACTATTTAAATCTGACTTGGCAAATCGCATGTGCTCGTTTATGAGCCTGTTCTGTTTAGGCTGATGGCTGACTGATCATTACATGAACGTTAAATGGTTGCTAAACTCGTTGCAGGTGGGTTGGTTGTTTGTCGTTTTTGTTTTGTCATAAATGTATTAATTGTTTTGTTGATTAACGTTGTTTTGTAAAAGTCATTATGTGTCCGCCACAAGACGGTGATGTTCTTTGTTATATGTTAAAAGATATACAAAAATGGATGGCGTGGTGATAATGTTTATGTATTTTAATTATTATATACAAATATACTATACGATCATTTTATAAAGAGAACTGTAGACAGTCACAGTAGAAAGACGGAGCACTGCTGTGGGCTGACGGCTGACTGATCATTACATGAACGTTAAATGGTTGCTGAACTCGTTGCAGATGAATAAAAGAAACCCTTCATCCACCAAACCGTGTCGTGTGATCAAGGACAGGACGAGAGACACCACAGGTCACATTGGTGCCGTGACTCGTGACTTCACTCAAGAACTGGATGTCGTTCTGTCATCACTTCAGGTGGAAGCTAAGCTCGAAGCATTAAGTGGCCTGTCACGTACATTTATTCTCTTTTATTTGGGTGTTTGTTGTTACCCTATTTGTCACAAGCCAGCAGTATGTATACTAGTCTTGGTACCCAACCTATTTTGAACACACCAGTGCCATCTCTTGGTAGAGGGAAGAGAAAATTTACACCTATACCTTTTTCTATAGGTAGCTCTGTCAACTACATTGATGTACCTGATCTCGAAGAAGTGCCTGTAGCTAACAATGTTTGCATACCCTCTGTAACTCGCCAAAGTAGTGTCTCAAATCATTTGAACCCTGTAACCACATCTACACCAAACTTAATGCATGACTACTCTGGCTTAGTTGATAGTATGGGCAGCATAATTCAGCAGCTTGGTGAACAGTTAGTTGATAGCATCATAGCTAACATTGCATCTCCTGGCCCACCAGCTTCGCGTTCTGCCAATAACGATAGTCTCAAGTCTCAGTCCACAAACAGTCAGGTTATCGATCTGTCTCAGGTTCATTTAGTCACACCTAGGAAAATTAAAGAACCTCCAACTTTTAAAGGTGATGGCTCAGACACCGTCTCTGTACTAGAGTGGGAGGATCTTATGAGAACCTTCATTAAAAGAACCAATACAAGATTGGAGGAGCAAGCCGAAGAGATCATTATGCACGAGGGAAAGCAAAAGATGTAGTGAGGTTTGGAATTCGTAACAGTAATCTTGACATTCGGAGTCACCCTGATGTGATTTATAGTGTCCTGAGGAAACACTTTAGTTGCACTAAGTATTCATCTGTCCCTTTGGCTGACTTTTATACCACATTACCTAAGGACAAGGAAAATCCCTTTGACTACTGGTTACGTCTGAACAAAGCTGCTGACACTGCCACAGAATGTCTGCGAAAACAGGGTAAGACACTCGATAACCCTGCATTGGAAGTAACATGCATGTTTATCAGGAACTGCCCAAGCAAAGACTTGACCCTTACCTTTCGATCCAAGCCCATTGATAAGTGGTCAGCAGAAGAAGTACAGGAAGTGTTGGATGAATACCATTCCGAAACGAGCTTTTCAGCTGCTGCACCTGTGTTCACTGGAGGAAAGGTGAGCGTTGCCATAAACAAGGCAGAGGTGGGTCCTAACCCAGTTAGGAGTGAGAACTGACGCGAGCGAACGCTGAGGAACTGACGCGAGGATTGCGAGGATCTGGCAACCCAGACTCATTCTCCGAGATTGTACACAGGACGCCCGCCCTTTCGTAGCTGTTAGCAGCTTATTACCTTTGAACTATTTTCATTCCCGATCGCATCTGTATCATTTATAATCGTATATATAGTAGGTTTTTACAACATCTAAATCATTTTATTCTCGTACCGGCGGATTATATTTTTTGCCGCTAATCGTTATTTAGTAACTTTACATGTATACCGGCTTGTGTTTGCAGTAATTAGCCATTAGCTAAATACCAGAGTTGCGTCTTCTTTTGCAGTAGTGTGTGTGTTATAACTTTTTTACAGTATTTCCCACTTTCTTTCTGAGGGGACTTAGTTTTTTGTGACGTTTTGTTTATTACTAACCTTGTAAACCTAATCGAGCATTTGAATTGGACCATGGCCTGCGCTGAACCATATCTTTCACCGGCACCCCACAACACCACCCGAAGCTAAGTATCTTTAATTCATTAATTGTACTAACATGGCTTCTGTTGTGCTTGTTCCCTGTGCTGAGTGTGGCATGTTTAGCTATTCTTCCTCCGTCATTAGTGTAAATTTTACTTGTGATAGGTGTAGGCTTGTAGGCAGTCTGACGGAGAAGATTGTAGTTTTAGAGGCGCGCATCCAGACATTAGAGAAGGCTAGCTCACCTCCTAGCTTAGCAGATCTGGATGCCAAAGGTGAAGTTAGAGCCCGGGCAGAGTCCTTGCAGCAGGGCAAGTGAGCGACGGTTCGGCGACGTAGTCTTAAGGCTAGTCCACGAGAGCACCACTCTTTACCTGATCACGTGTCCAACAGGTTTGCCCTCCTCAGTGAAACACCTACTGAGCAGCCTGTTGAAAGAGCTCTGGTCATAGGTGACTCTATTTTATGACATGTGAAACTTGCTACCCCTTTAGGGACACCAGCAGCTAGAGTTCTCTGTATCCCCGGAGCCAGAGTGCAG
The DNA here is from genome assembly GCA_025084515.1 of Ancistrus triradiatus. Taxonomy (NCBI): domain Eukaryota; kingdom Metazoa; phylum Chordata; class Actinopteri; order Siluriformes; family Loricariidae; genus Ancistrus; species Ancistrus triradiatus. Next base: position 176,953 of record JAJAGP010001513.1, read on the forward strand.
GACATTGTAACGAGTCTTAGTGAACTCGAGAGCCGCAGATTCTCTAGGATAGTTATTCATGTAGGGGCTAATGATATACGCCTTCGTCAGTCAGAGGTTACTAAGGCTAATTTTGTAGAGGTGGTTAGCGTGGCGAAGGCAATGTCCGATGCTGTAGTCTGCTCTGGCCCCATCCCAATGAGGCGAGGTGACCAAGCCTACAGCAGGTTATGGTCGCTGAACTGCTGGCTGTCCAACTGGTGCTCTGAAAACAACGTGGGCTATATAGACAACTGGATAGCCTTTAAAGGTAAGCCTGGCCTTTTAGGATGGGATGGTGTGCATCCCACTCTGGAGGGTGCTGCTCTCATCTCCTGCAACATTGCCCATAGTCTTATGGCCCAATTGGTTAGGGGCTGACTATCCAGAGCAGGGGTCAGGCAGCAGACAGACCGGCTTAACCAACTCTCTGCTGGTAGCCATGCACTGTCAACCAGAACCCACATTATTGAAACTGTGTCTGTTACCCGCATCTGCCCTAAACGTAAACACTCTCAAAAAGTCTGTTTTAATAACCTCATTTGTATAAACACAGATAGCTGCCAAAGAAATAACAACATTAGACTAAAGCTAGGATTACTTAACATTAGATCACTTACAAACAAAGCAGTGATTGTAAATGAAATGATCACTGATAAACGCTTACACGCTCTCTGTCTCACTGAGACTTGGATTAGACCTGATGAATATTTAGCCTTAAATGAAGCTTCCCCTCCTTGATACAGTCATGCTAGTCGCCCTTGTCCTAATGGTCAGGGGGGAGGCATAGCTACATTTTTTTGACAAAGAGTTAGGTGTTACAGCTAAATCCCAATACAAGGCTAATTCTTTTGAAATACTGATTCTTAATGTGACTGATCCATCATTATGGAAGTCAAAACCACACTCTTTTCAGCTTATCACTATTTACCGCCCTCCTGGTCCCTATTCAGAATTTCTTCAGGAATTTGCTAACTTTCTTTCCTGCTTACTACTGTCAACAGATAAGGCTTTAATTGTAGGTGATTTCAATATTCACTTTGACAATGAGCAGGATCCACTTATAATTGCTTTCGAGTCCATCTTAGAATCCATGGGTATCACTCAGAATGTGATGGGACCAACCCACCGCTGTAATCATACTTTAGATCTAATATTAACATTTGATATCAAAATAGATAACCTTGATGTTTTCCCCCAAAGTGATTCGATTTCAGATCACTATCTTTTAGTATTTGAGCTATCTCTAATAAATAAAATCCTTCTGCCTCGTTATCACACTAAGCACACTATCACATCTGCTACTCCAGCTGCGTTTATTAAAAACCTACCAGACTTAAAATTTAATACACCTATGGAGATAAATCATCTTGTGTAAATGAGCAATTAGAATGTGTGCTTCGCTCAACCCTGGACATGACTGCCCCTGCTAGGGTCAAACGTATTAGGGAAAAAAGGCTAGCACCATGGTATAATGACCACACCCCTACCTTAAAGCAAAGAACATGGCATTTAGAGCACAAGTGGAGACATAGTAAATTGGAGGTGTTTAAGCTTGGTTGGAGGGACAGCATGACAGAGTATAAGCATGCCCTCACTAAAGCTAAAGCTGCATACTTCTCTTCAATCATAGAGAAAAATAAGAATAATCCAATATTTCTTTTTAATACAGTCTGCAAATTAATAAAAATCCCCACAGAAAGTGATTCTCCCGTTCTGTGTCATTTTAATAGTAATGATTTTCATGACTTTTTTTAATGATAAGATAGAGAACATTAGGCATAAAACTCAATGCTCATCACATCACCAAACTATTCAGCCACCTTCCAGATGCAGCACTAGTGAAGACATCTGTTTAATGAGCTGTAAATCAAGATTAGAATCTTTTACCCCAATTACTAATACTTAACTATCCGCACTGATCAGCTCGTCTAAGTCATCAACATGTTTATTAGATCCCATTCCTACACGTTTACTCAAACAAGTAATACCTAGTATTATAGAGCCACTGTTAGTTATTTTAAAGTCATCCTTTACCTTTGGTTATGTGCCCAAATCCTTTAAAGCTGCCGTTATCAAACCACTGATTAAAAAAGCCACTCTTGACATTTGTGTGATATCTAATTATAGACCAATTTCAAATCTACCGTTTCTGTCCAAAATCTTAGAAAAAGCCGTCTATCAGCAGCTCTGCAGTTACCTCCAAAGGGATGAAATTTATGAAACATTTCAGTCTGGCTTCAGGCCCCATCATAGTACTGAAACAGCATTGATTAGGGTACTAAATGACTTGTTAATGTCCGCAGATAAGGGATGTGTTTCTTTTCTTGTTCTGTTAGATTTAAGTGCAGCATTTGACACTATAGATCATGATGTTTTACTAAACAGACTAGAAAATACTATAGGTATTAAGGGATTAGCACTTTCTTGGTTTAAATCCTACTTGACCGACCGGTACCAGTTTGTTCATATAAATAATCTAAGGTCTAAGATCTCAAAAGTGAAGTATGGCATGCCTCAGAGGTCAGTGCTTGGCCCGCTTTTATTCTCTCTGTACATGCTGCCACTAGGCTCAGTTATTCGTAAACATGGCATTAGTTTCCACTGCTATGCAGATGATACACAGCTGTACATATCAGCCAAACCTAATGACAGCCTTACAATCAACAAAATTGAGGACTGTGTAAAGGAAATAAATGGATGTTATTAGTTCCTTTTTAACTCGATAAACTGAGGTTTCTATTAGTGGGACTCAAGGCTGTGAGAGAACAGGTTGGCTACAATCTATCCTAAATCTAGCTGGCTGTCCAGTATTGCCCATCCATCTGTAAAAAACTAGGCGTCACATTGGATTCAGATCTCTCCTTGATGCGGCCCATTAGCAGCATCACTCGAATTGGTTCTTCAATTACGTAAAATATCGCAAAACCTAGACAAATTATCCTCTCTTTTAATGATGCAGAAAACTTGTTCAGCGTTTATAACTTTCACGGTTGGATTACTGTACGGCTCATTAACTTATGGATGCTCTAGTAAATCTATGACTAAACTTCAGTTCGTTCAGAATTGCAGGCTGCCCGAGTGACTAACTCGAACTAGGAAAAATTTGATCAATCACTTTTTTTATCATCACTACACTGGTTTACCAGTTCACAATTCCGCATTGATTACAAAATACTTCTTATAATATGAAGCTCTACATGGCCTGGCCACATTTCTGAGTGACAACTCTTAGAGTTTTACAGTCCAAACTCGTCTACTTCATTCGCAGGGTACAGGACGACTTTTAGTTCTAGAATCAAAAAGTCCAGGCAGGGGGAAGTTTTCTCATTAAATGGCCCCCCAACTATGGAATAATCTTCCACTTTTAGTTCGAGACTCAGACCACTCTACAATTTTTAAGTCTAGACTAAAGGACATACCTATTACACAGGCTTTGCCTAGATTTAGCCAGGATGCATTGCTTGGTCACTGGGCCGGAGTCTGGAGTCTGTCGGCCTGCCTTGCCGTGGCGTTTAGCCAGGAGTGTCGACGTGGGAGGTCTTCTGACTGACTGGGATTTCAGTCTCGTGGATCTTGACTGTGCATATTGCCTTAGAATAGGGCAGAGCTTGGGGTATCATAGTCAAAGAGTCTTATGGTGATCGGAGACGTTGACTTGCTGTCTTCTGCCTCCTGTGGGGTTGCCAATGTCTCATGTGATCCCTCTTGGCTGTGTTTCCTACCAGTTCTCCTCTTTCTAGTTATGCTGCTATAGCTAATGCTGCCGGGGTCTCATGCTACACATGGCATCAGTGATTGACATGGCATCAGTGATTGTTAATAGACACTGTGCTCTTAATCAATAACTAATTACATTTTCTGTTTTCTCTCCGAGCCGTGTTCCGGCAGTTCCAGCCCCACACATGATGTTCATCCGCTGTAGCTCCACTCAAGCTGCTTCCGTCATCAGCTCCAGCCCCACCATACCCAGGCCATTTAATGTCGATGTGCATACTTCACATTTTATTCGAACTTTGACTCCATGACTTTAGTTTCGCTCTTAGATTTATCATCTACACCGCACAAGGAGGTTGGGTCCCTTTTTGAGTCTTGGTTCTCCCAAGGTTTCTTCGTATAACACTCAGGGAGTTTTTCCTTGCCACTGTTGCCCTAGGCTTGCTCAATTTGGGATTGGACGTAGTTATTAGGAGATAATCTAAACTTGTAAAGTTGCTTTGAGACAATGCCCCATTGTAAAAAGCGCTATATAAATAGATCTGACTTGACTTGACTTGATTTTGTTTGCCACCGCAATAATGTTATGGAGCCGATTTTTATTCTGAATGTTTAAGCTCCCAAACCAAGCAATCATGGAAAAAGTTAAAACAGATTCAGTAAAAGTGTCATGATCTTCCAATCCATCTTGAATTATTTAACTTTCTTAAAAAGTATAATCTCTGCTGACCCAGTTTTTACAAATCACATCCGTATTCACAGTAAAGGCCACCCTACATCAATTCATTTCTATAGTCAAATACTCATTATATTCATTCATTTATACTCTACCATCAATCAACACAGGTGTTGGAGACTGAGGGACTTTATGGAAATCAATTTTCATGTTGTTTTTTTTTTTGTGATGTTTAATTTCAAGTTCATATTCATACACCACTGGAAAAAATCCTCAACTACTGGGCCAAGTTCAGTCTCCTCATAATGTAGCAGACTAACAAGTACAGTGTCATCTGCAAATTTTAAGAATATATCTATCTTGTTATTGACTTCTACAATCATTTGTATAAAGAATACACAAGAGAGGAGACAGAACAAAACCCTGTGCTGAGCCAGTAAAAGAACGGAGAATCTGATAGAATTCTTAGTTTATGTTTGCATGGTTTGTTTGTGTTATTCAGTATGTTCACTGTAAATAAACCATTTCTGTACCATTTCGATATATTTTATGTTTCTTAATTAGAAGCCCCTTAATGTTATTTGTGAATCATGGCTTACTATTTGGATACAGTATCACTATCTTCATAGGGACAACAGAGTCTTCACAAAATGAAATATAGCTAGATACAACATCAGTCTATTCATTTGTATCTAAACATGAATCCATAAAAATTGACTAATGTGTACTGTCAAAACAACCCTGCAGACACAGAATCATCAGACCAAACCTTGACCATTTTAGACAGTATTTTCCCCCTCTTCGGAAGAGGTCTATATACTGGAACCAGCTGAATAGTATACAGGTCAGATGCACCTAATGGGGGTTTCCTGAACACTTTGTAGGCACTTTTTTTTTAAGACCCATACAGATTCAGGATTTTATCTCCCCTTGTTGGACAAGTGATGTATTGCTGAAAACTGCTCAGAGTCTTTCTCACGTCACAATGGTTAGCATCTCAAACTTGTGTGTGACTCCGTAAATCACTTGCACAATCAGTGGCTGACTAAATACTTTTTTGCCCCACTGTATATTATTGCATCAACATTGATTTATGTACAGGCAGACCCCTCCGCCTTGTCGTTTCCCCGTAACACTTGCATCTCTGTTCAAACCAACAGGTTCCCCAAAGCCTGTTGTTACCATGTCTGAATCAGTGTCTGTAGCTGTAAGCCAAGTCTCAGTAAAGGCCATAACACATTAAACAACTTTATTTCTTAAAGACTGAGCCTTCAGAAGAATGATAGATGGGAGCGGAATGTGGCTAAGGCCCAGTTTTTTAAGACTCAGCTTAACACCGCCTCTTTTTCCGCGTTTACACATTTTAGATCCAACTAGGAGGCATTATGATCTTACAATTTGGTGGAGAATGTGGGCAACTCAGTAGGTACAGTGGGGCAAAAGAGTACAGTACAGGTAGTCCTCGACTTACGATGCAGATCCGTTCCTAGGTGGCGTCGTAAACCGATTTTCGGTGTAAGTCGGAACACACGTACATACTGTACATAAATAACATCATAAATAACATACTGTAAGCACTTATCCTATCCTAACACCTATTCTAACACAGTACCCTACATAATTATCAAAAAAAACACCTAAAATACATTTAATAATGAAATGAAACAGTAATAAAATACAATAATAAAAAAGAGAACAATTCCTTACCTTTATTCCTATGGTTGGCTTGCACACTGGAACCAACCCCTACTAGCCACAAACTCTTCACTTTCACTTCCTTCCCCCTTCTCTTTTTTCAACGCCTCAAACAATCTTTTAGCCTTCTCCTGAATCACCATAAGGCTCACTGGGACACGCCGTTGATTTTGGTCTTCCAACCAAAGCACTAATAATTTTTCCATCTAAATAATAAGACCACTACGCTGCCTAGTTATCACTTTCGATTGCATAGGAGCAGATCCTTTCACATGTTCAAGGATGCGAACTTTATCCTTGATAATGGTAGCGACCGTCGAACGACTAAGTCCGAGCACCCGGCCAATGTTTGCCGGTGTTTCCCCCTTATCGTATCGCTTAACGATATCTAATTTCACTTCCATGGTGATGGCCTTCCTCTTCTTCGATGCACTGCCATCAGCAGAGTCTGCCTTATGCTTGGTTAACAAAAAGTTAACAAAAATAACACACACTTGACAGACAACAAGCCACAATGGCGTACGTACAATGTTTACAAGCCACTGGGGTGACGCACCGCCGCCTCAGTCCCGAGCCGCGTTACCGACCGTCGTGTCTTCCTCCGCCGTCAACACAAACACGAAGTCACGACATTTTACGATGCATAACCACTTAAGTCGAAACAAGGCTTATGGGAGATGCGTCGTAACCACGAAACGTCATAACTCGAGACCGTCGTAACCCGAGGACTACCTGTATTTAGTCAGCCACCGAATGTGCAAGTTCTCCTACTTAGAAAGATGAGAGAGGTCTATAAGTTTCATCATAGCTACACTTCAACTATGAGAGACAAAATGAGAAAGAAAATCCAGGAAATCAAATTGCAGGCTTTTTAAAGAATTTAATTGTAAATTATGGTGGAAATAAGTATTTGGTCAATAACAACAGTTCAACTCAATAATTTGTAACTTAACCTTTGTTGGCAATGACAGAGGTCAAACGTTTCCTGTAAGTCTTCACCAGGTTGGCACACACTGTAGCTGGTATTTTGGCCCATTCCTCCATGCAGATCTCCTCTAGAGCAGTGATGTTTTGGGGCTGTCGCTGGGCAACACGGACTTTCAACTCCCTCCACAAATTTTTTATGGGGTTGAGGTCTAGAGACTGGCTAGGCCACTCCAGGACCTTTGCTTTTTACGGAGCCACTCCTTTGTTGCCCAAGCGGTGTGTTTGGGATCATTGTCATGCTGGAAGACCCAGCCATGTTCCATCTTCAATGCTCTCACTGATGGAAGGAGGTTTTGGCTTAAAATCTCATGATACATGGCCCTGTTCATTCTTCCCTTAACACGGATCAGTCGTCCTGTCCCCTTTGCAGAAAAACAGCCCCAAAGCATGATGTTTCCACCCCCATGCTTCACAAT
>JAJAGP010001514.1:0-184342 GCA_025084515.1 Ancistrus triradiatus
AATCACTGATGCCAAGTGTAGCATGAGACCCCGGCAGCATTAGCTATAGCAGCATAGCTAGAAAGAGGAGAACTGGTAGGAAACACAGCCAAGAGGGATCACATGAGACATTGGCAACCCCACGGGAGGCAGAAGACAGCAACCCAACGTCTCTGATCACCATAAGACTCTTTGACTATGAACCCCCAGCTCTGCTCTTCTTCTAAGGCAAGGATGCATGAGTCAAGATCACGAGGACCGAAGCCTAGTTCAGCCAGACCGCCCACTCGACACTCCCGGCTAGCGGACAAGGCAGGCAGGCCAGACATGACTCCAGACTCCGGCCCCAACGACCCAAGCCATGCATCCTGGTCTAAATCTAGTCAAAAGCCTGTGTAAATAAGTATGTCTTTAGCCTAGACTTAAAACTTTGGAGGGTGTCTGAATCTCGAACGAAAGTGGGAAGTTTATTCCATAGTTAGGGGGCCATGTATGAGAAAGAATTTTCCCCTGCTGTGACTTTTTTTAATTCTAGGAACTAAAAGAAGTCCTAAAACAAGAAACAAGTCCTAAAACAAGAAAACCCTTCCGTCCAGTCACTGTGAGCTTTATCACCATCATTCTCCAGCCTTAGTTCTATTCCACCAGATCTTTTCTTTAATATCCATGTTTTTATAGCCAGCATGTTGCTTGTCCTATAAGTTCTTATGCTCTGCTACTAGCAGGATGATGTTCTGCCTGATAACCGAGCTCTGATTGGTCAGGCTGATTTTAATGCATCAGAGCAACGCAAAAATTTGAACAGGCTGCGATGAAAGATTTTCAGTGTCATAGTACGTCCGTTTTGGATGTATTGGAAATTATTATACGTGTGTACTTTTTCAAAACTTGACGTGCGTTCTTTATGTCTGTAAAATACGTAAGATGTGTACCTTTATTGCGCTTGGTCGGAGAAGGAACAGGGACAGAAGCAGATGTAAGAGAAGAGTTTATTGAAACCACTTGGCATAGTGCAATAACAAAAAGACTCTCAAGTTAGCATCTTGCCTCAAGCTTCTCCTGCCACTGTATGGTTATCTATGAAATAACATCCCTATAACAGTAAAGACTATGGCTACCAAAGTTCAGTTCACACATTTCATAGCTAATCTTTTAAGCCTCACTAAATTAAACCAAGCACACCCTCTTTGTAATATCCTCCAAAACTAAAAAGCCAATATAAGTTTTTTTTTTTTTTTTACCTATAAACTTTCATGGTTGATCTCTCCATGTTTCTCATGCAACATATTGATGGTAAGCTACACTTATTGTGATCTGCACCATAATCTAGTTCAGGGCCATTAACCATTGCAGCCGCCGAGTGTCTGACGAAGGTAATGGAAATGATTGCTCTCCATTTCCAATAAATGGAACATATGGCGAGCCAGAAATGACAGTACCTGCTCACACACTAATGCTCATATCCTGTGCTGTTTCAGATGTAGATTTGTTGAGCATACACTCCCTGAGCTCTTAATTAGGGACACCTGTACACCTACAGTACTGTGCAAAAGTCTTAGGCCACCTTTAGATTTGTTGATTTACCAATGGTATTAGGATCATATATAAGATACTGTCCCAAAAACTGGACCCAAAAATTTCAATCTCGTCTTCGTCAGTCCATAATCCTCTTTTCCACTGATCTTCAATCCCGATCTTACTGGGCTTTAGCATATCTTGTTCCTTTTCAACAAGATATCTTGAACAGTGTTCCTTGTCTGAAAAAGTGGTTTCTTGGCTGCTCCCCCTTCCAAAAAGACCATTCCTGATCAAGCTTCTTCAGACTGTAAAAGGGCCAACTTGGCATCCTATAAATCCCCGATAAAGCTGCCAGATGCTGCTATGGCTGAAGTGTAAGAGGAGATCACAGTTAATACTGCATACAAATCTCCAAATGCCTTGTTGGTAAGAGAGATCAATGGAGAATGGTTAGACTGAACAGGAATGCTATGGTATCTCTGATAACCACTGTTCCCACTTTGTGGTGAGCTGAAAAGCATCTCGGACGGCAGAAATAAGTTGAACCTTGAGGCAGATGGGCTATGACAGCAGAAGACAGAGTCAGGTTCCACTTCTGTCAGGCAAAAACAGAAAACTGGCTCACCAAAACTGAACCGGCTCGTGTTGCTTTGATGCTGTTAATTTCATGCTGTTAATTGCAACCAAGCAGTTAATAATTGTGAGTCATTCCAGATTTAAGCGGGAATGAACTGATTTGATGGGTGCGCTTTAAAGCGAGCCCTTTCACACTTTGTGTGTGTTAATTAAATGAGTCATCACATTAAGCCTGTCCACAGATGAAAGTAAGGAATTAGCGAGTGAATTGCTTAGATTTTTACTGTGGCTGCATTTATTAAAGTCATTGAAAAATGAGAGATGACTAGAGTGCTACTGCCGAAGAATATAATATTTTTTAACATTTAATACATTTATTCCATACATTGCTGGCCAGTATGGTAAGCAGTAAATGCAGTTTCCATTTGCAATCAGTAATATTGTTCATAAATCCATATATAAGTACAAAGTTCCCAAAATAGGGACTGCAGTCACTGGGACTGTGGTAGCCTAGCGGGTAAGGTACTGGACTATGGACCAGAAGGTCCAGGGTTCAAATCCCACCTCTGCCAAGCTGCCACTGTTGGGTCCTTGAGCAAGGCCCTTAACCCACAATTGCTTGGATTGTAAGACTGTATCAATTGTAAGTACATTTACAGCTAAATGCTGTAAATGTTAATGTTAAAATATGCTGGGTAAACCCAAATCCGAAGTGAAATCCACTTGGAAGTCTGATGTTTATCATTAATCGAAAGCAGCTGTGTAAGCGGTTACTAGCCGAGCAATGCTTTAATCCGCTGCTGGCTCTGAATTACACTTCATTCATCATCATTTCTTCTTTGCCACTGCTGGGAAGTTTGCATTACATACATTCCACCACTTTTTGACATCAGTAATCATGGTTTCCAACACATCTCCTGACATCACTACACGTTCATTTTCTGAAATTCTCTTCACTGCTGTCTTGGAGCACCACAGACTGGATGAGGAGTATGGGAGGTCTCGCTTACCCAAAAATATAATAGGTTCATTATCGCTGCTCCTTTATAATTGCTACTTTCCCCGCATAGGCTTATAATGATCGCTTTCAGAACTGTCAGCGCTGCACCGCTCATGTATTTTAGTCTTGGTCTTAAAGTTTCATTGGGTCTTACATAATCTCACATTTCTCTGAAGAATAAACTTTAATGAAGTCTTCTGGAAATCTTAACAAGAAACGAATTATGTGCTTGTAACACAGAATATTTGACTGCGAGCAACAAAGAAAGCAGCTTGAGTGACACTACATAGTGCTTGCTCTCACGTGCTGAAGCTTCTCTACAGGCTTCACTGTTCTTTGATTGCGAATGCCACGCTTTCTCCATTGGCGTCCTCGTGATGTCTGTTATAGATACTTGAATGCCATGTATTTAAATGCTTTCAGAGTGCAAAGCGTTCAAACCTCTGTTTCTTCAGCTTTGATCTACATGAACATAACTCTGCATTGAAAGATATGTATGGAACAAATTAGGAATGGTAAACAGTACTGTGCAAAAGTCTTAGGCCACCATTGGATTTGTTGTTTTAGCAATGGAATAACAGCCATATACAATAAATTGTCGACAACTGGACCCAAAAATTGCAAACCTGGATTTGTCACTCCATAATACTGTTTTTTCATTATTTAATATTTGTATTTCTTTTCACTATTGTCTTATATGCTATAGTTTTGTATTCTCTATTTGATTATACTCTTCAGAATATCTCATTTTCTCTAAGATATTAGTCTGCATATTATTTGATTTAAAATATGTTCTCTGTTCATTTTTTAGCTTCTCTTTATTTAAACTATTACTATAAACTTATTCATTGGATAACTTTGTTTAATTCTTACATATATCATCTAGGCCACCCAAGGAGGTCAGGTACCTATTTGAGTGTTGGTCCCCCCAAGGTTTCTTCCTTATAAAATTTAGGGACATTGCTCCATTGCAAAAAAAACCCAAAAAAACTCTATAGATATCAATCTTGACTTGGCTCTTCCACTGATCTTCATTCCAGTCTTTGTGAGCTTTAGCATATCTTAGCCTTTTCACCCTGTTCCCCTTCTGAGAAAGTGGTTTCTTGGGTGCTACTCTTCCAAAAAGACCCTTCCTGATCAAGCAGACTGTAGAAGCATCAACTTGGCATCCCGATGAAGCTGCCAGATCCTGCTATTGTTCAAATGTAAGGGGAGGTCACACTAAATACTTGCCATTGTAGCCTATAGAAATATTTTCTGGTTGCATTCTAATAAAGAGACTGAAAAAATTATAGATGGTCAGTATACCATTGCTAAAACAGTGGTATATCTGATCTAACAGTGGCTTTAGACTTTTGCACAGCACTGTATTTCTGTAAATTCTAACGATTCATAGATAAATCAATACTAAGCCTTACAACATAACAATTTTCATGCTTTTCTCTTAAATCTGTTTTAAATATATGCATTCAAATTTGTAGAAATACGTTATATTTAATTGTTCACTGCCGAGGTTGTTTACTTCTTTTCACCACTTTTGACCAGTAGTGCCGAAACCTTTGCATTCGATTGCATCATGGTACTGATGTGATATGATACATGACTGGACATAAACTGACAGGGGCTCTTTTTCATGACTATCACCCTTTCAAAGCTATGGTACTGCAGTGAGTGCTTGCTGTCAATAATTTGCCAATCAAAATAGTTCATTTTCCCAGCGGCTTCCAGACACTGCTTACTTACAGATGCAAATCAAAGAGTCTAACTTTAGCCGAACTGGCAGACCAACACCAAAATAGGCAATCATGCTACCCGCTGGACTCCTGAAAGACTGTTCTGTTTGCAAAGGTTTAAATGTTTATATTTAGAGGTACTGTGGCTGGGTTTTAGTAAGTCTAGACGAGAGAGTGTGAGCAAAAGACCATGACAAAGAACAAAACTCAAAAATTATGTAATGTCTTTGTATAGATGTGTAATTTGTAATGATTTTCAGATTCTGAACTAAGGTCCTATAGATTGCTATGTGAACTGGGAAAGTTGTCGTTGCAGACTGGGTGCCATTAAGCGGTAGCACCCCACTATAGCTCTGCGGGGATCTCCTGTTTACCAGTTCATGATGTCTTTTGCAACTTCCCTTTGCAATAAATAATGCATGCTAGTGAGTTACCATCTGTAAGCCACTGTGTGTTCATTTGGGAAGTTCCTAATGCAGATGGTCTAAGCAATGTGAAATTTATGTACTTTTTTTAGAGACATATAAACCATTACTTTTGCCTGAAAACAGCAGGTTATAATGGATTCGATTAAAAGAAATCAATACATTTTGTCAGGCTTGTTTAAGCTCAAGGGCAAACTCCAATAACTTTGAAAAACTAACCTTGATGCAGATGGGCTACAACCCACATCCACTTCCACCTATGTTAGCCAAGAGCAGTGGTGAAACCTCACTCAAGAGCTGACACAGTGGCTGAAAAGCCAAGAATCTTCCAGTCTAACCTTGAGGCAGGTGGGAATCCATGGACCCAAAGTGCCTTGAGTTTACAGAGAATGATGATTAGGAACACACTGCCATGTCTAATCCATGGACACTTGAAGTGGCCGGTGCTCAAACAATACTAAAATACCAATGAATATAGACAAAATCAAAAGTAGAGAAACTGCATGCCTGTAAGTTATTCATTAGTATGCCGAGTTCTTAGGACAGGAATCTGAAGCTTTTGGGTAGTGTACCTCTTGGTGAGAGATCATTCTCTGCTAGACATGCCTCTACGATACACTCTTGCCTTTTGCCCAGTTGACAGACTTTGAGAGGGGGAGCAATATTGGACTGAGAGAAGCAGGATGACTGTTTTGACCATTCTGATCTAGCTTTTAGTTGTTGAACAGGCTCCTGATGGCCCACACAGACCACCAGTAGAGAGGATTGCTTGATCCTCTAACAAGCGGGAGCAGCTTTAACAATTTATTTATCCACCATCCAGACACAGGTGGCATCTTCACTACATGCAGTGGGGCAAAAAAGTATTCAGTCAGCCACTGATTGTGCAAGTTTTCCTCCTTAGAAAGATGAGAGAGGAAAATAAGTATTTGGTCACCCACAAACAAGCAAGATTTCTGGCTCTCACAGACCTGTAACTTCTTCTTTAAGAAGCTCTTCTGTCCTCCACTTGTTACCTGTATTAATGGCACCTGTTTGACCTCGTTATCTGTGTAAAAGACACCTGTCCACAGCCTCAACCATGGCCAGGACCAAAGAGCTGTTGAAGGACACCAGGAAGAAAATTGTAGACGTGCACCAGACTGGGAAGAGTGAATCTACAATTGGCAAGCAGGTTGGTGTCAATAAATCAACTGCGGCAGCAATTGTAAGACATACAAGACCACTGATAATCTCCCTCGATCTGGAGCTCCATGCAAGATCTCATCCTGTGGGGTCAAAATGATCATGAGATTTTTGATTTTGATCATGAATTTGTTATCACGGCGCCCATCACGTGTCCTGAAATTGACAGCCAGCCAATGTCACCTTAGTTTCCAGTGGTGTCATGAACGAAAACCCTGCATCTTGTTTAGAGACAAATCCAGATTCTGTTTGGGATCTCTCACTAAGAGGTAAACTACCCAAAAGGAGCCTCTGAGAGCCTTTTTATAGACAGCAGAGGAAGCACTTTTATGCCTTTTTGTGGCAAGACCCAGTGTGTAATCAGAGCACACCTGTAATCATTTACATATCTGTTTGAGACAGAACTTAGCCATATATTGTTGTTTTAATACTCAGTAGTGATACCTTTTTATACAACAATGAGTTGTCTGTTTAGTATTTGTAGCAAAACTCTACAACATTCAGTAGGCTTTAAATAAAACATTTAATACACACATTACATATTTTCTCATTTAATCTTGTAATGTAAAATTATTATATTATGATTTTATTACTTCACTGATTTTGACTGTTATGTTAAAAAGAATATAAAGATCCTAACCCTAGATATAATGTTAAAAATTTATATCCGGAGCTATACTCAAAACATTTGATTGTATTAGGTAATATATATTATATAATATTAGGTAATGTATTAGGTAATATGGCCTGGCTCTGACCTGATCTCGACTGAAATGCGTTTTCATTACAAACAGAACTCTCTCCCATCTCTTGTTTTGCATTTCAATGTAAGATCATCACTGTCCAAACTTTTGATAGACAGTGTATGCTTGCTTGTGGGATTGAACTTTTTCTACCCAATTTCCTGAGAACGTATCCCAGCCGTTCCCTCGGGATGTCCAGGTTTATTATAATGGGTTATCATTGTTTGTTTCAGGCAATAATGGGATTTGCTATTGACCAGAACTCTCTGATATGCTGTAGGGAGAGTTCATAAATGGCAAGCCTAATTGGATCTACATTCGATTGATGCTACCAGGGGAATGTTTTTTTCCATGACCCGGGACACGCTGTACAATGAGAGTTGGGAGCAATGAGGCAATACTGTCTGTAATGGAATGACCTGTCCAGTCACCCAAACGTAACCCAATCGATCTGCTCTGAAGAGCCAGAAAGCTCAGGGGAACACAGTATTTAGCCATCTTTATGTAAATTCAACACAATTAGATAATGCTGTCCTATGTTGAATGACATCATCTTAATGTCATTAACTCATTTTCTCCTCATGCTGTATAATATCGCCCCACTAAAACATAACGAACGTTGGAAAACTACATGTATTGGATATTTTTAGTTAATTAACTAAAGTTTATAATTGGAACTAAGTAGCTTTTATTTAGATAATTTAAGTAATATCTAGGAAACTTGGACATTCGACGTACAAGTAGTTAAACTGTTTAGAATATATTTTCTCTAAAATATTTGTCTACATATTATTACATTTAAATATTTTATCTCTGTTAATAGTCATTTAGGGCACCACGGTGGTGCTGTGATTAGCACTGTCGCCTCACAGCTCTGAGATCCCTTGTTTGATCCCGACCCTGGGCTCCGCCTGTGAGGAGTTTGCATGTTCTTCCACTGTTTGCATGGGTTTTCTCCGGTTTCCTCCCACATTCCAAAGACATGTATGTTAGGTTAATTGTAGGTAGACATGTAAGTGCCCCTTAGTGTGTGAGTATGAGTGTGTGAGTGCATGTGCCCTACGATGGCTTGGCGCCCTGTCTAGGGTTGTTTCCTGTCTTGTGCCCTGTGTTGCCTGCTAGGCACCGGCTCTCCCGCGACCCTGTATAGGATAAAGCAGGTAAGACAATGAATGAATGAATGAATATTCATTTAGCTGCTGAATATTTAAACTATTGCTATAAAACTACAGTTTAATTCTTACATATAACATCCAAGCCCTGCCCAAGGAGGTCGGGTCGGTTTTTGAGTCTTGTTCCTCCCGAGGTTTCTTCCTTATAACAGTTAGGGAGCTTTTCCTTTCCACTGTCGTCCAAAGCTCACTAAATTTGGGATTATTGGTCTTAGATAATAGAAGCTCATAGAAAACTGTAAAGCTGCTTTGAGACGATGCTCCATTGTAGAAAGGGCTTTAGAAATAAATCTGATAATCCAAGCAAAGGTCTTGGTCAAGAACCCAACAGTGGGAGCTTGACAGAAGTGAGATTAAACCTTGGACCCCTAGATCACTAAGCCACCACAGTGGTTGAGGGTCCTGTTGGAAACAGGCTGAGAATGAGATTTCTTTATCCCCAGTCAAAGATCCCAGCTTCTCTTGGGGGATTCCTAGATGTTCCCAAGCCAACTGTGAGATATAATCCCTCCAATGGGTCCTGGGTTTGCCCTAGGGTCTTATTCTAGAGGGATGTGCCTGGAACAGCTGTAGCTGACTGGTTTGTCATTTATTTTAATGTCACTGAGATCCAAGCATGTCAGAGATTCACATAGGTGTTTTATCATTCAAAATCCTTATTATGTATTTCCAAGTGCATCTAATTCCAGATCTAATATGTTACCACTACTACAGGAACAATGGTTCAAGTCCTGGTTGTGTCTTTTTGCCACGTTGGGTGTCACATGAAGACACAAGTGACTGTGTCTCAGGGAAGGGAGGGCGGGTAGTGGGTTCATTTCCTAGCCCTGCATATATTAATATTATATTATATATATATATATATTAATATATATATTATATATGATATAGATATATATATATATATATATAATACACAGATCCTTCAAAAAAAAGTAAGCAATTGTGATAAAGTTAATTAATTTTCCGTAAGTCATGATAAAAATTACTTTCATATATTTCATATTCATTGCACAACTCAACTGAAATATTTAAGTCTTTTTATTGTTTTTAATACTGATGATTTTTGGCATCAGCTCATGAAAAGCCAATCTCTCACAAAATTTAGCCTATCTGCAAAGGTTCTCTAAACGAGCTATTAAAATAACCTAATTATCTGAATCAACGAATTAACTCTAAACACCTGCAAAAGATTCCTGAGGCTTTTGAAAACTCCCAGCCTGATTCATTACTCAAAACCGCAATCATGGGTAAGACTGCCGACCTGACTGCTGTCCAGAAGGCCATCATTGACACCCTCAAGCAAGAGGGTAAGACACAGAAAGAAATGTCTGAACGAATAGGCTGTTCCCAGAGTGCTGTGTCAAGGCACCTCAGTGGGAAGTCTGTGGGAAGGAAAAAGTGTGGCAGAAAACGCTGCACAAACGAGAAGAGGTGACCGGACCCTGAGAAGGATTGTGGAGAAGAGCCGATTCCAGACCTTGGGGGACCTGCGGAAGCAGTGGACTGAGTCTGGAGTAGAAACATCCAGTGCCACCATGCACAGGCGTGTGCAGGAAATGGGCTACAGGTGCTGCATTCCCCAGGTCAAGCCACTTTTGAACCAGAAACAGTGGCAGAAGCGCCTGACCTGGGCTACAGAGAAGCAGCACTGGACTGTTGCTCAGTGGTCCAAAGTACTTTTTTCGGATGAAAGCAAATTTTGCATGTCATTCGAAAATCAAGGTGCCAGAGTCTGGAGGAAGACTGGGGAGAAGGAAATGCCAAAATGTCTGAAGTCCAGTGTCAAGTACCCACAGTCAGTGATGTTCTGGGGTGCCATGTCAGCTGCTGTGTTGGTCCACTATGTTTTATCAAAGGCAGGGTCAATGCATCTAGCTATCAGGAGATTTTGGAGCACTTCTGCTGAAGAGCTTTATGGAGATGAAGAGTTCATTTTTCAGCACGACCTGGCACCTGCTCACAGTTCCAAAACCACTGGTAAATGGTTTACTGACCATGGTATTACTGTGCTCAATTGGCCTGCCAACTCTCCTGACCTGAACCCGATAGAGAATCTGTGGGATATTGTGAAGAGAAAGTTGAGACGCGCAAGACCCAACACTCTGGATGAGCTTAAGGCCGCTATCAAAGCATCCTGGTCCTCCATAACACCTCAGCAGTGCCACAGGCTGATTGCCTCCATGCCACGCCGCATTGAAGCAGTCATTTCTGCAAAAGGATTCCTGACCAAGTATTGAGTGCATAAACATAAACATAATAATCTGAAGGTTGACTTTTTTTTATTAAAACACTTTTTCTTTATTGGTCGGAAGAAACTATGCTTATTTTTGTGGGATAGGAAATTTTGGGTTTTCATGACTGTATGCAAAATCATCAGTATTGAAACAATAAAAGACTTGAAATATTTCAGTTGGTGTGCAATGAATCTAAAATATATGAAGGTTTAATTTTTATCATTACATTACGGAAAAGAATTAACTTTATCACAATATGCTAATTTTTTGAGAAGGACCTGTATATAGGATGTGATTGCAGGTTTATGGTACAAGAGTATAATGGGCTATGACAAAGAAGTGTACATTATGCAAGACATAGTGTTTGAACAGGAGGGAAAACGTGCTCAGTATGCAAACATACAAGTGTATTGTCAAGCAGTGCCATCAAAGGTTCCTTTCAAGAGGTATACCATACCATCTTTGACATTGTCGGAGACGTGATGAGAGGTGACAGCTTTCTCTATGTTATTTATAATGTATATTTCTTTGGGCTTTGCTTGAAAGTTCTGGAAATTATTTAGGGCAACTAATGTCAGATGTTTCAGGCTATAAGCTGTACCTGAAAATGGAAATGTCTGACAAAAATCCCTTAGAGATTGGCTTTTTCTCATAAATGAAGCAAGTATATCAGGGGTCCCATTGCAGATCTCCAGCAAATAGCTAGGAGCCGCCTGCTATTGTCCAAGACCAGAAATGTTTCAGACTTTCAAAAGTTTGTGCTCAAGTAACATACTGGTCTAATAAGCGAGCCCACCACCACTGACACACGAGCTTGAATCTAGGTGGTGTCTACTGATGTCCGATCGACATGTCGGCAAAGATGGTGGTCGAATACTTGGAGTGTAAAGTTTTCCTCTGTGTTCGGTCATTCTTGCCACCCGCTGATGGAAAGAAGCCACTGGTGGTGTACGACCCCCCCATGTAGAGGTCTCACATGTGTCAGGAGACCGGGCAGGACTAAATTAGGAAGCAAAAAGAGGGAAAATCCAAAATGAAAAGCCCTTCACTAAAAAAACCAAAAGTAATTTATATCAAGGCAATAATTCTTGTTTTTTTTCTCCGATAACAATTTTTGTCTAACAAGTCACTGAAAGTATGAGTATTTTGCTTATTTTTAGAAAAAAAAATACTTTGATCACCCTCACTTTTACCTCATTTTAAGTTATTTTGGCAACGAATTACTAAAAAATTCACCGGTCAAGTTATTCTGATTCTTCTATCTTTAATTTAAGATATAATCAGGGCTTTTTCACTTGATTTAGGAATTAGTATTAGTATTATTAGTACTATTATTTGCTTTTTTTAAGAAATCTTACTAAGTAAAATTAACTTCCCCTTTTGTGAGATTGTTTTCTTAATATAAGCATTTTCATTTTTCATTTTCTAGTTTTTGCAAACTGATTTTTTGCAGTGTAAAATCCAGGATGGTTATCAGAAGCAATTCTGACAAAACATTCTAGGGATTCTGGAAGTGTTTGGACATTATACTGTATTTATAACATTTAAAAGTCACATCTGTTCAGAATGGCTTAAAATTGAGATAGGTGATTGAGTTTAATGCCCCAGTGGTGTGAATGTTCAGTGTCTTAACCACTGAACAACAACAGTTGTAAATTAATGAAAAGCAATGTGTACAAGTTGATTTTTGACTGGTTTGCGACAGGGAGGCAGTGCCATACCAAGAGATGAGCGAAACCTGAAAATACAAAAGAATCAACTGTGATCAAGGAGTATAGACAAATGAAATACATCTAAATAACACATCTACATAGCAGTGCAATCCTCAGTGAAGGACAAGAGAAATAAAAAGGCTATATACTAGGACTTATGAAGTCAATAACAATAAACAGTTATGGATTTTACAGCATTTAGCAGACGCCCTTATCCAGAGCGACTTACAATTGATACAGTCTTACAATCCAAGCAATTGTGGGTTAAGGATCTTGCTCAAGGACCCAACAGTGGCAGCTTGGCACAGGTATGATTTGAACCCTGGACCTTGTGGTCCATAGTCCAGTACCTTACCCACTAGGCTACCACAGTCCCATCACAGTGGATAATAACATAAGGACCAATAACAAGACATGGGATGGAGGCATGATCAAAAGAGATGATTACTTTTCCATTTTATAGGTAAGGATTGTATGCAAGTGACAATGAATCATCAAAGGCAACTAGCTGTCACCCAGGGACAAACAAAGTAAACATACACTCACTAAAATAGGAGTGCTAATATGTCAGCTTCTTGCCACTGTGGTGTTACCCTCAGGTGGTACCACCTGCATGAATCTTTTAATCACAATGTCTTATACAAAATTAAATTTTATCCTTTTGTCTGGTCTCACTCAGAGGAGGAATGGCTATATTTCAGCTTAGGTTATCTCAAGCTTTCTTCGTTATGAGTCTCAGGGAGTTTTCCTTGCCAGCATCACCTCAGTTTGCTCATTTGGGATCCAGACTAAGCCTTTTTGTGAAGCTGATTTACAAAAGTTCAAAGTACTGTATAAATAAATTAAACCAGTAAACCCATTTAGGTAAAATGCTTGTAAATTGTGCAAGTGTATAACCCTAAATGAAATTTTACATCCCAGGTTAAAATACTCAAAAAGTACTAACACTACTAGTGGATCAATTACCAAATCAGATTTAAAATGTTGCGTTATGTGATGAAACATTTGGATATTAGATTTAAACGCGTTCATTTCTGGAAGTGTATAAAATTCGCTTTAACGACCCAGGTCTTAAAAATGATACAAAACTATAATAGGAAATAAAAATCTGTCTTTTAGCTCTGGACAGCTGTTCACCTCAATAGCCAATCAACCCTGTGGATCCATGAGCAGAGGTGGGAGTTAAAGAGTGGAAGTCCATCATTCATGTGTGTGTAACTGGTTTTGTGCTTGCTGGCTCATTAGCTCACGTTTGGATTAGAGACTGCTCTAACTCAGTTGATGTGCAAGTTATGTATGACTTTCCGCTATTTATTTGTAACAAGCTGTAAATAGCATTCGAAACTGCATGTGCCTGTCCCATTGGGAGTAGTACTGCGTTGTTTGCCACCACTACCACTACTAAGTATCAGGTCTGTCATAGCTTTTTCATAGGTGTTACGGCCATATACAAGGTCGTAACAGAGCATTTCTGTATTTTCTGTACTTATTGTGAATTCCCATAAATTAAAAATATGGTGGCATTAGGGCTGCTGTGTAGATGGTAGCGTTCCGCTTTGTTTTCAGCTGTATCTCTGATGTATTTCTCTATCATTTGTATGCAGTTTTTTATGAATATACTCTTTTTATTTACATTACAGTAGCATAACATGACTATGTGACTATGGTACTTTCTGGCCAGTGTCTCTCACAGAACATAATGCAGACATTAAATGGTGCATATCTGGTGGATCCACAGCTGGCGGTAACCAAGGATGTCTTGGTTGAGTAAAGGAATGAGCGGTTGAACGAAATTGAAAAGACAATCCTGACTTCTTAAGGCAAGTTGTTTGAAACAGACTATGGATTGGATCCAGGTTGGAAGTTCATGTCTCTTTCGTCTTAATTTGCCATCTAAAGCTTTGACATTCACTGCAGAGAGCAGTCATTAGTGGGAGGACACCAGCGGAAACTGATTGCTTATTAATGCCGGTGGAAACAGAGTGCATTAGCAGTAATTATATCAGAGCTGTGTAATGAAAAGGACAGACACTCCTGTCTGGCAATTGATTTATAAAGTGCAAATTAAACCTCTTGTTATTATCAGGCCTAGAGTTGGACGGTTTTGTGACTGTATCAGTCCATAACTGGTGCTGTTATTACCATCTGCAATTTTGCGTCTCTGTTGGAGTTATGCAGCCAGGCTATAGGAGTGTATTATGTGCAGTGCTTCCTCAGCTGCTAGCATTGTGTTAAAAGATGCTGCCTAAAAGCATCCTGCGTCTTGTACCGCCATTCAGGGACAGTGCCAGTAAATACCTGTGCCTGACATCCGTCCATTAACCAAACACTCTGCACAAGTACACTGTGAAAAATCATGTGCTTAAGTGCTGAAAATATATCTCGTATATGGCACCGGCTGTGAAGCTGCCATTTGTTATGTAAAACCTTTTTCGTAGTCACTTTCGAAACGATGATAATTTATTCTCGCCAGCCAGGACATTTGACTTTCTTGACTGCAGACAATAAATGAATGTTGACTAGCTGAAACAGGAGCTGCCCTGAGTAATACGTGAAGGCTGAGCATTCATTAGCTGCGGTTTTTTCACGGTTTTCGACAGGGATGAAAGTCAAGCAGACATGTTGAGTGAAAACATAATCCCCCCCATGCACATTAGTGCTAGCTAGCATAACTGTTTGGTTTGGAATACGGGACTGGCTATTTAAGAGACTGGACTGAATTGGTGTCTGGGATGAAGACTGGCTTTAAACCTTCCTCCCAGACTGCCTGGGATTCGAATGTTGTACTTGGTGTTGAAAGGACTGAACTGGTCCCTCATGTCTAGCTCTACAAGCTGATATTAGCTAGCATGGATGTTTGCATTGAAATGTGTTCTGTGGGCTACTGAGGAGACATTGGCGTCTTCATACCTGGTGAAGACTTACAGGAAACGTTTGACCTCTGTCATTGCCAACAAAGGTTATGTTACAAAGTATTGAGTGGAACCAAATTTATTGACCAAATACTTATTTTCCACCATGATTTACAATTAAATTCTTTAAAAATTCTACAATGTGATTTCCTGGATTTTTTTTTGTCATTTTGTCTCTCATAGTTGAAGTGTACCTATGATGACAGTTACAGACCTCTCTCATCTTTCTAAGTAGGAGAACTTGCACAATCAGTGGCTGACTAATACTTTTTTGCCCCACTGTAGCTAGCTTTAAACCCTGGGATTAGCTAACATGGCTGTCCGGGGGTAGACGTGGCACTTACAGCAGATCTCAGTCTCGATCTCACTGGTTTGTAAATGTGGTGTAGAGCTTTTAGACTTGGCAGTTGGCATAAACCGGATTATGACTGGATCAGGGTGGCAACACAGGCAGCAGGTGAAGATGATATTGTGGATTTTGGTGACCGGTAGGGGCGTATCTAGGCTACTTGTTGTATTGGGGCACACACAGAATATCTCTGCTTGTCGATCAGTCATGGGTACAACTGTGCATAAAAAATAAGCTTGTTAAATACTAAATCGATTTAGTGATTTAAATATCATTGCCTTGTCTGCAGCGCAACTGATGTTCTTTTTAATATTTGCAATGTCCATTAATGCACGAGAAAAACTGGCTCTGACTGAAAGCGTTAGCCGCTCAAGCTTTTGTAAAGATTCTGGGGCATTATGAATCTGTGTGCTGTGGCCTGTAGTGGCCTGTCTGCTCATACTTTTTACCCTTGTCATTTTAGTGGGGCACATGCCACAGTAAAGTGGGTCTGACGATACCCTTGGAGACAGGTTACATTTACAGCATTTAGCAGACACCCTTATCCAGAGCGACTTACAATTGACACAGTCTTACAATCCAAGCAATTGTGGGTTAAGGGCCTTGCTCAAGGACCCAACAGTGGCAGCTTTGGCTGAGGTGGGATTTGAACCCTGGACCTTCTGGTTCATAGTCCTGCACTTTAACCACTAGGCTACCACAGTCCCAAAAATTCCCCAATCTTATATATAGCACTTTACATTTACACTTACACTTACAATTGATACAGTCTTACAATCCAAGCAATTGTGGGTTAAGGGCCTTGCTCAAGTACCCAACAGCTTGGCGGAGGTGGGATTTGAACCCTGGACCTTTTAGTCCATAGTCCAGTACCTTACCCGCTAGGCTACCACAGTCCACTGTGGGTGAGATAAAGCAAACACGAACCAAGATTAGGATTTCAAAGCATTTGTCAACCAGAGCTGAGTTTAGAGTAGAATAAGTCAGATGAAAATAGCCCGGGTTGTTCACAGGTACGCAATGAATGAAGAGTTTAAAATAAAACTTAACTAGAAGGAAGAGTCGCAGGCAAATCGAAGTCCAATAATGGGGAAACAGGAACTGGCTCCTCCAGAACACAGGCTGCAGTTGGCATTAGCAGCTACCCCAACTGTTCACCAACAGAGTAAGTGTTTTACTTTTACTTTTAATCCGCTTTCAATCAATTACTCGAGCTTTTCCAACACTTTATAATATAATAAGCTTTGTGCTAATTATTTTGCTCGGTACTCATTA
The DNA here is from genome assembly GCA_025084515.1 of Ancistrus triradiatus. Classification (NCBI taxonomy): domain Eukaryota; kingdom Metazoa; phylum Chordata; class Actinopteri; order Siluriformes; family Loricariidae; genus Ancistrus; species Ancistrus triradiatus. The sequence continues at coordinate 16,817 of JAJAGP010001514.1, forward strand.
TTTTTGGTTCTTGACAAGACTCCTGGGACGAAGTAATGACTAGAACCGAGGTACCGGTGTATGTGAAAGAAGAGTTCTGGGTGAGAAAGTTACTCGGGGAGTGATAACTGGTATTCCCACTGATCTGGAAAAACTCAAAACTAAATATTCGAAGAAGGGACGTGAGAAGACTAACGGGACTGCTTAAGACAATAAAGGGTGAGAAAGTGGAACGCTTCTAGAATCTCAGGACATGTGCCAAAGATGCTGGCTTGGCTGAGATTAGGTTTGCAAAGGAAAGCAATGGTGTGTCAGATATGGAGGTGATAAAGTTGTGGAGATACCGTGAAAGCAGTTGTAGTAGTTGTGGTTGCCAGCATTACATGGTATGGGGTGAATCCAGGTAAAGAGCAGTAGAAAAAATTATAACATAATTATGCTGAAGCAGTGAACACAGTGAAGAAGGTACTCATTACAAAAGGAAATGGAAGAGACAAACAAAATCAAACTTCTAGAGAACTGTCTGTGGATGAGCTGAGTTTGTTCGTTCCTTATGTAATCACTTATACAGAGTAAGTCAAACACAAATGAGGAAAGTAACATAACTGTGAAAATATCTGAAAAATTCTTGGCTGTGAAAGATATATCTTGGGAACGAATCAACATAAAGCTTGAGAAGGATGGGAAACCAAGGACCTTTGGAGAGAGGACGTAACGATTATTCTGTGGCAAATGGACTGGAATTTAAAGGATATATTAAAGTCCCAGAAATAAGATAGAAATAATATGTATGCAAGAAACTTCTCTTTAAGGAAGCACTAGATTGTGTAAGTCTGTCTTACTATATGCAGAGATAGAATGGAGGGCAATCGAGGAAATATGTATAATATTCATGAAGCAGGAAATGCATTATAGAGTACTGGAGAATGGGAAAGATTGGGAAATCATAGTAATTGAAGTTTGGATGAAAGATGACCGTATCAAAATAGTACATTTTTATAATGCCTGCAGGAAGCTTTCATTAGAGACTGAAGGCCTTAGCTGTAATTTGGAAGGAAAATTTATTTGTTGCAATTTTAACGTTCATATTACATCATGGTACAAATATAATGATGGAAATGCAGCGGTAATTGAAGAGCTAATAGAAAACAAGATTCCAGTATGCCTCGATAATAATGGTACACAAATTGATATTAGAAGTGGTACAGAATCAGCCATGGATATTAATTTGGTATCAGAAACAGTGGCAGGAAATTGCACTTGGGAAATAACAGAAACAGCAATAGAAAGAGACCACTATCCAAAACTGACTGAAGTAGTGCTGATTTGGAGACTTTAAGCCGATTAGCGATAGAGGAATGCAAAAGGAAGATGTTAATTAAGATGTCAATTAATTAAAAACTGAACTTGTGCCTGGCTAAATAGTTATGCAGTTATGAACGACAGAGACCGCCGGAACCGCAAACAATAGTAAATCCAAGAGTGGACGGAACCACAGGCAGAAACACACGGCAAATACAGTCTTAGCCGAATAATAATCAGCCCCGAATGTCTCAAAGCCGTCCTTATAAAGGGAATCCCACAGCTGAAAACAATAATTAATCCGGAAGCAGTGGAGCTCCCGGATTGATTCATGGTAGTCACGTGATAACAGTTCACCCCCAGCGGGGCTGAGAGGCAGGGAAACCAGGGAGAGACTCGGGGGCGTGACAGTTATACTGGGGCGCACACAGAATTTAGAGGGGCACAGCTGTACCCAATGTGCTTGCCAATCAGTCATAGAGGCACAGCTGTGCATAAAAATGAAGCCTGTTAAACACTAAATAGGTTAAGTGCTGTAACCCTAAAGTTGGCGTTACTCTGCCACAGCAACATTTTACTTGGGCATGTTACCCAGTAAAGTGGATCTGATGAATTATTATGGACGTTTCTAACCCCGGCCACCAACTATTGCAGCTACTACCATCAGGTAGACGTTACAGTTCAATTAAAACAAGGACCAACCGGCTCAGGAATAGCTTTTACCCCACAGCAGTTCGGGCTCTAAATAACTCATTATAACTCTATTTAATCCGTTTTTTTTTTTATAAAATATGGGACTGTGAAACATTTAAATTTTTTACATTTTCAATGTTACTAGGGAACTGTGCAATTTCTTTATTTATTCATTTTTTGTGTGCAATCTGTGTTGCTGTGTTTTTTTGGTTTCTTTTCATTGTGTTTTTAAACTCTTTTTTTTTTTTTTATATATTTTTCTACGGTTACTTTTTGTGAAGGATATTTTCTGTAATTTTTCTTCTATTTTTCTTTTCTTGTCTGTTTACACCGCAAAGTAGCGCACCTTAATTTCGTTATACCCGGTATAATGACAATAAAGATATTCTGATTCTGATTCTGATTCTGATGAAGCCCCAATTTACCCACTTATCAGCTCTGTTTGTTATAGGCATATAGTGATGGTTTGATGTTCAAATTAACCACAGTTAATTCATTTTATCCTAAATTAGTCTTGGCAAAGGTTTCATAATGTGACAACCAGGCCAGCACAATTATGTGATCTCATATTTTAGGGCACTTATTATCTGATCAGAGGGACAATTAATCATTGTGAATTACTTCATAGCGTCTTTATTTCATAGAGGTTCTGTCTTGTCTAAGCTTATAAAGGATGAAATAAGCCTACATGCTTACATGCTATATTTACTGATTGATCCCTATACAATAAAAGTAAGCTTGATATTTATGGTCTATGTATTGCATTAAACTTTCTACTATGTACAGCCATTTAAGATGGCTAGTGCATGTATTATGCGGCTTTATATTCACTTCATTACTAGACCTAAATTGGACCAGTCTCAACTTGCAGGTCTTGCAGGCCTGAAATGGAGAAATAGATGTTTGTTAGGAAATGAAATGAAATTGACCAGAAAAAAACATGAAATATCTTGGGTTCACACTGTTGTCAATAAAATAGAAGTCAATAAATGTAAGACACACTGCAGCTTCTTTTATTTGATGTGTATAGATAGATATAGATATGTACTCTGTGTGAGTAACAAAAATGAACACAATATGCGATTAACATGATTAAATACTTGAATCATCCAAAAACACTAGTAATAGTGTATCAATCATGTGTATCCTATGTGAATCCTGTATACTGGCGTGACTACAGTGACCTGTAGGCCCTTATAATCCAAATCCAAATCCTGATTAGAAGAGAGTTTCATTTCCACTACCATTTAGTTTATGTCTGTCTGTTACCGTGTTCATGAGTCATAAAACTGAGAAATGAAGACAGGGAAATGCAAATGGCATTCTCTAAGGGTTAATTAGATCATTGCCAGTACGTCCTGTTTATATCAGGGACGTGAAGCTTCACAGCTGGGACTCCTCCCTCCCTCTTCGTCCACCTCAAAGTCCACATTTCTGCGGGTTATTAATAATGAATGTTAAAGATGGCAGTGTAATATATACGCTCAGCATATCTTTCCAGGCAGTTTAACCTTGACCCATCTCTTGGCAGCTGAAAAGACAACTATGACGCACTTAAGTATTGCAGTAAATCCCCAGGGAATTGAAATCCATGATTGCTTTCTAATTAGGCGTATGTTGCTTTTGTGGGCACAAAGAATGAATAGCTAATGATTTTCAAATGCTGACTTGCGCTTCGAGGTAAAGCAGGAGGACCTGATCACAAGTCCACACAAAAGCCACGTAACCTGTATCAAAACTATGACATCATACATTGTTTTTGAGTCAAAGCAAATAACATTAGAAATTGAGTTTAGGAAATCCAGCAAACTGGGCTTATTCTACAAATTGGGTAGTTTACACACAGTTCTTCAAAGCATAGTGCAGATTATTCAATTGGTCATGTATACAGCATACTCTGATCTAGAAATCATATTAAGAAATCTGTTAAAAAATCCAGCTCTTTTTAACAGATTTCTTAATCTGATTCCTAATATCCCATTTTCAACTTTAGGCCAGGCCAGGCCAGGTCATCTTATTCTCGTTAGTTTTGGGCTTTTTTTCCGAAGACCTGATGTCTATATCTAAAGCAGGATCTGGCAACCCTGGAATTAAACACAGCATTTGCGAAACGAATACGAAAAGCATTTGGGGAAACTCCGAAACACAGATTGTGTTATTTAATTTCTGAAGTTTGAAGTTTACAGTGGGGCAAAAAAGTATTTAGTCAGCCACTGATTGTGCAAGTTCTCCTACTTAGAAAGATGAGAGAGGTCTGTAATTTTCATCATAGATACACTTCATCTATGAGAGACAAAATGAGAAAAAAAAATCCAGGAAATCACATTGTAGAATTTTTAAAGAATTTAATTGTAAATTATGGTGGAAAATAAGTATTTGGTCACCCACAAACTAGCAAGATTTCTGGCTCTCACAGACCTGTAACTTCGTCTTTAAGAAGCTCTTCTGTCCTCCACTCGTTACCTGTATTAATGACACCTGTTTGACGTCATTTGGTCAAAATGATCATGAGAACGGTGAGGAAAAATCCCAGAACTACGTGGAGGGACCTGATGAATGACCTTGTTCTTGGGATGTGACTCAGCATCCTTTTTCCTCCAGTTGAGTTTTTAGTAAAAAGTTCTATTTTGGTTTACATTTACATTTACAGCATTTAGCAGACTCCCTTATCCAAGAGCGACTTACAAAAGTTTCATCTGACCACATCAAATGAAACATCACCAGAAATCCTCTTCTGGATCATCCATAGGCTCTCTGGCAAACTTCAGACGGGTCTGGACATGTACTGGCTTAAGCAGGGGGACACGCCTGGCACTGCAGGATCTGAGTCCCTCTTGGCATAGTGTGGTACTGATGGTAGCCTTTGTTACTTTGGTCCCAGCTCTCTGCAGGTCATTCATCAGGTCCCTCCACGTAATTCTGGGACTTTTCCTCACCGTTCTCATGATCATTTTGACCCCATGGGATGAGATCTTGCGTGGGGCCCCAGATCGAGGGAGATTATCAATGGTCAAAGTCAGATTTCAAGTCAAGTCAGATTTATTTATATAGCGCTTTTTACAATGGAGCATTGTCTCAAAGCAACTTTACATGTTTAGATTATCTCCTAATAACTACGTCCAATCTCAAATTGAGCAAGCCTAGGGCGACAGTGGCAAGGAAAAACTCCCTAGTTCTAGGAAGAAACCTTGGGAGGACCAAGACTCAAAAAGGGACCCAACCTCCTTGGGCGGCGTAGATGATAAATCTAAGAGCGAACTAAAGTCATGGAGTCAAAGTTTGAATAAAATGTGAAGTATTCACATCGACATTAAGTGGCCCGGGTATGATGATAAATCTAAGAGCGAAACTAAAGTCATGGAGTCATGGTCGAATAAAATGTGAATTATGCACAGTGGAGCTCCATCAGATGAACATCATGTGTGGGGCCAGAACTGCCGGAACACAGCTCGGAGAGAAAAACAGAAAATGTAATTAGTAATTGATTAAGAGCACAGTGTCTATTAACAATCACTGATGCCAAGTGTAGCATGAGACCCCGGCAGCATTAGCTATAGCAGCATAGCTAGAAAGCTAGAAAGAGTAGAACCGGTAGGAAACACAGCCAAGAGGGATCACATGAGACATTGGCAACCCCACGAGCGGCAGAAGACAGCAACCCAACGTCTCTGATCACCATAAGACTCTTTGACTATGAACCCCCCAGCTCTGCCCTTATTCTAAGGCAAGGATGCATGAGTCAAGATCACGAGGATCGAAGCCCAGTTCAGCCCAGACCGCCCACTCGACACTCCCGGCTAGCGGACAAGGCAGGCAGGCCAGACATGACTCCAGACTCCGGCCCCAGCAACCCCAACCATGCAACCTGGTCCTAAATCTACTAGTCAAAAGCCTGTGTAAATAGGTATGTCTTTAGCCTAGACTTAAAACTTTGGAGGGTGTCTGAATTTCGAACGATAGTGGGAAGTTTATTCCATAGTTGGGGGGCCATGTATGAGAAAGCCTTTCCCCTGCTGTGACTTTTTTTAATTCTAGGAACTAAAAGAAGTCCTGCACCCTGCGAACGAAGTAGACGAGTTGGATTGTAAAACTCTAAGAGGTCACTCAGATAATGTGGGGCCAGGCCATGTAGAGCTTTATAAGTTATAAGAAGTATTTTGTAATCAATGCGGAATTTGACTGGTAACCAGTGCAGTGATGATAGAACAGGAGTGATATGATCAAATTTTCTAGTTCGAGTTAGCACTCGGGCAGCTGCATTCTGAACTAACTGAAGTTTATTTATAGATTTACTAGAGCATCCAGTAAGTAAGGCGTTACAGTAATCCAACCTTGAGGTTATAAACGCATGAACAAGTTTTTGGTCTTGGTCTTGGTCTCAATGGTCTTGTATGTCTTACAATTGCTCCCACAGTTGATTTATTCACACCAACCTGCTTGCCTATTCTAGATTCACTCTTCCCAGCCTGCTGCAGGTCTACAATTTTCTTCCTGGTGTCCTTTGACAGCTCTTTGGTCTTGGATATGGTTGAGTTTGGAGTCTGACTGCTTGAGGCTGTGGACAAGTGTCTTTTATACAGATAATGATGTCAAACAGGTGCCATTAATACAGGTCAGAAGAGCTTCTTAAAGACGAAGTTACAGGTCTGTGAGAGCCAGAAATATTGCTAGTTTGTGGGTGACCAAATACTTATTTTCCACCATGATTTACAATTAAATTCTTTAAAAATCCTACAATGTGATTTCCTGGATTTTTTTTCTAATTTTGTCTCTCATAGTTGAAGTGTACCTATGATGAAAATTACAGACCTCTCTCATCTTTCTAAGTAGGAGAACTTGCACAATCAGTGGCTGACTAAATACTTTTTTTCCCCCACTGTATGTCACATACTTCTGTGAGATTATTTAGTTACTGTATGTAACCCCCGGATGCTTCCCATTATCTGATTACTGAAGTGCGTGTGAACTCGCTGATCGGATTACTGACAAAATCTGATTTTCTGCAGTTATCGGATTATTAAGTGCATGTGAACGCACTCAACAAATCCACATCTCACTGACACCTGGGGGGGATTTAGAGTAGCCAATCCACATACTGGTATGTTTTTGCATGTGGGAACCTTAACCAGAAAGAGTTGTATTGGCCACATAAGATTACACTTACAAGGAATTTAACTTTCTTCAATAAAAAAGTTGCTCCAATAGAACAATAGAAATTCTACAGTATATGGACGGTGCATTAGGAAATGCCATTATGTGCCAATGGATCTACTGCTATCAGGCTCCAGTACATTAATGCAGCAGTGCATTGGGTTGTGTTAATACGTTTGCTCAGTCTGTTGTTGAGCAGGGCTACAGCTCGAGGAAAAAGTGTTTCTATGCCCGGATGCTTTTGTTTTTATAGCCCTTTATCTTACATCTGAACAAAAAAGGTTGGCGAGCGTAAAGTGCCTCAAAGGAGCCGGACTTGGGGAGAACACTCTTACATGGAGAGTAACTGGAGGTAACTTGAACCCAGGCTCTTGGGATTGTGATGCACCAGGATTACCAGTTACACAGCACAGTGTTACAGCCATTATACTGGGTTGTGATGAGTTGTACCGGACTACTGACCAGTACGCTTAGGGTTCATGTCCAAGCACAACCAAGCTGATTGTTGAACAGCCAGGTCAAATCAGTTGGAAAGCACTCTGGATAAGGGCTTGTGCTATACTGATGGAAACATAATTAATGTGGTATCACTTCTGGAGTCGTTACCATGGTGTGAACTGCAAAATGCCTGTTATATATTTTCTTCTATTTTTTTTTTCACATAAATTAAATGCAATGTAAGAAAAGGCTTCCCCCGCAAAGTCTCACTGATGTGCCCCCCGATGCGACTAAGATGATCAAAGCTGAGTTGAAAGACAGTGTTATTTGGTCCAACGTTTTCATGGAAGGAGGAAGAAAAACATGGACATGGCAATCAAGTTTGAAATGAAACGGAAATGGGAGATGAAATTACCTCAGGGTTTCATAGAAAATGAATGTGAATCTCTTCCAGTAAGTGCAGTAGTGTGGAATGGCCTTATGATTACATGCTCTTCTGATGGAACGTGGGATATTTACTGCTTATTAGACCCTTTTTGCTTTCCATATCAGTGCACGTGTATGCATTTAATGATCGTACTCGATCTGATTCTGACTGAACAGCTTATACCACTGATGAACCAAAACATGATCATTACCATCTGGTACGTAACGATGCTGTGGTAGGTGTCAACCTGACGTTTGTGTGAATTCCAAGGCCCAGAGTTTCATAGCTGAACATTGCTCAGATATCCCACTCCCATGGTGCAGTGTAACGGAAAGTGGAATTTATTTTATTTATTTATTATTCATTTATTCCATCGCTTCAAGATCTAGTTCCAACAATGCGTGTACAACAGTATACAGGTATTAGCCTGGACATATTAGACAAACAATATGGTTTAAAAAAAGTAGAATAAAATATCATAACATTACATCAATAAAGACACAAATTAAATGTAATTATGAATTATTTTAAAACTATTTTAATTAATAGTTTATACATTTGTAAGTCTTAATTGACTTGTTATATAAACTCTGACGTGTAAATGTGTGGTCTGATTAGACACTGGGTCTTGCCACAAGAAGGCATAAAACTGCTTTCCGTGCTGCTCTATAAAAAGGCTCTCAGAGGCTACTTTTGTTTAATGTACCTCTTGGTGAGATCACTGACCTCTACACCTGCCTCTACGACACAATCAAAGACATTTTGCCCAGTTGACAGACTGAGAGAAGCAGGATGGACGTTTTGTTTAAACGTCCGCGAACAGGCTCCGGGTGACCCAGACAGACCAGCGAATGCAACAGTCGGTCACCCCTAGTAGTGATACGAGGGACACTAACAGACCAGCGATATGTGCAGGACATCCTGCGGCCATGTGTTGCTTCTCATGGCAGGGCTTCAACTGCCATTTTTCAGCAAGATAATACTCGTCCAAGCACAGCAAGGGTTTCCCAGGAATGTCTCCGCCAGATTGTGACAATTCCAGTTGACCATGTATGGGACTGACTGGGATGCCGCCTTTGGCAACCTATGAGTGTGGAGGATCTACAGACACAGCTGTGGATAAAGGTGTTATAGAGGCATGTCTAGTAGTGTCACCAAGATGTACACTACCCAAAAGTAGCTTCTGAGAGCCTTTTTATAGGGCAGCAGGGGAAGCACTTTTATGCCTTCTTGTGAAAAGACCTAGTGTCTGATCAGACCACACCTGTAAGTAATGCCTGGGACGGAACTGCTGAGGAGTTTTGCAGCAATCCGACATTTTTCGTCAATGAGTGTGTAGATAATAAAAAGACTTGGAAATGTGTTATGGCCATGTACACTCTATACAAATAAATACATTCATTTTCTACATTCCTACTCTCCTACTTCTCATTCCCCTAGTCTGAATGATCTGCTTTCACATTTTCAAAGTTCAATAAGAATGCCCTCTCCTTAATGAAACGCTCACGATTATGAACAAAACAGAGCGTAATTGAAATTAAATTTTAAACCCACTTAAGCATTAAAGAGTGCTGAATCTCCTAAGAGGCTTTCGAGCTGTTCATAAAGCTCTGCTTGTGTACTTTTACATATTTCATGGTTTAATCTCACAAACTCAGGTATTACATTGATTCAATTTGGACAAGTGCGCCCCAGTGATTATGAAATGCTTTTGACCTTGTAATTCACTTCGAGTCAAACCATTCACTTGTGTCTTCTTACATCCTGCGGCATCTCTTCCGTGGCAGTAGATGAATGAGCTCCTATGGTAGCATGGGCTTAAGGACAAGTCATTACTGCGGACATTCATTATTTCATTTATAACAATGTAATACTTCTGAGATTTGCTTCATCATCAGAGCTATGGGAGGTCATAGGCAGTACCAGGTCTCTCAATTACGCGTTTTAATTATTCAGTGTGTGTTGTTAATTTTGTGTGTGCGCTCTGCTGTCAGCCATAACAACCTGGCTGGCTCAAAGCCTCTGGGAGCCATGGACGGATGGGTTATGTCCAAGATTGTGGCAAAACATTCCCATTTCCTTTCCACCTCACACATTCTGCATGAGTCTCCCAGTGTAACCTTGCACTGTGATGTCATTATTGTTATTTGTGTAATACCTAAGCTGCCTCCCACACCTAAAATTATTCACCTTGCATGTTTATGGTGGTAGTAAATTCAGGCTCCTGCAGATGGCTTTGCACGAGGATGATAAATACCTGCGGGGTGTGCGACTGGAGTAATACATGATTAAACATACAAAAATACATTGTGAGACACATTTGGTTGGTTTGCCCATTACTTATTGTCTAATTATTGTCTAAAGCACTAAAATAAGATGAGATTTTCCTCTTTTACAGGAGCTGGAAAAGCAGTAGTGTGTTTCTCTGCTGGTCCCTTGACCACTGTTATTTGCCACAGATCTTTTTATCGACGCCGATGCAGATAAAAGTCAGAGATGTTTGAGTGTACGGTACAAATTGAGCCTTAAAATGCTGCTGCATTATTAAATCATACCTTATACTTTAGAACTCTTCTCACATCGCTCCGAGAGCTTTGAAGGAGAAAAAACATCAGCTAATTAAATGGCAAATGCAATGGTACGTTCAGGTGTAAAGCATTAGTTTATGTTTAAATATGCACAATATATACTTTCGCTTTCTTTAAATAATGAAAGATCTTTCATTCAATTATGTTTTCATATAGAAGAACACAACCCGCTAGAAACTCTCCCTGAGACGAGTAAAAATTCAAACACTGATGTCCTTATGGAGTTAAGTCAGTGGCACCAAAACCTGAACCTGAATGTATGATGCTTGAAATGTGGTGTGAAATTGTATTGAATGTTAGTTTTAAAAAATTCAAGTAACCAAAACTTCAGGTAAAAATAATTCAGGTGGTGGAAATTTAAGAAAGAGCAAACAAGCATGGATTTAATCAAACTCACACTTGGCCAATCACAAAACATCTCTGAGGTCATTGGAAGGGAGCCATTTGTCACCGAGTGCGTGCCGATGAAGGACCATGACAGAAAACCACGGCAGTTTTTCTAGCTACTCTAAAGCTAGAAAAACTAGATGATTACGCAAACTTTTCAGCATAGCAGGTTGTTTTAAAGTCCTTTATCAGCAAAATGAAGCACAGCTAACGAACGACTTCATGTTCGTCAGCCTTATGAAATAATAAATCATCCTCTTGCAATTCTGCCAGAGCTTGTCATTAGACGTACTGTAATTTCCCTCACTGATGAACGGAGATGTTTCTTATCAGCACAGTATTTCTTCAGAGCTGTTTTCACAATCATGGTCTCGTTTGAGCTGTGTTCCTGCATGTCGCCGAGATTGAACATGAACAGATGCTACATGGTTGATTTGGGACACCTGGATGGTTTTTTTTTTAGCAGAGTTCATGCTGAAATAACAGGAGAAATCAGGAACGTGGCCTGTTTATCTGAGGACATTGTTCTGTGAGATTCCCATTTTCCCTATTCTTGAGCCATTCCTGAAATACACAACTTCATAGACAAATGTTTGTGGACACCAAAAACAGGGCTATTAGTATGGAGTTTGCCACCCACCTTTACTGCTATAACAGCCCTTGTTCTTCTAAGAGGGCTTTCCAGTAGATTTGGGAACATGACTGTGAGGTTGGCTTTTGATGTTAGACAAACTTTTTCATAGAGAATGGGGGGAAGCACTTTTACCGGTGATACAGTGATACAGTGTTTTTTACATACCCTTGTCTGGTCCTTATCCACACATCACCGGTTACCTTCTCTCGTTAGGGTTTGCCCTTGTTCCTTTGTCGTTTTCTGTCTGTGGAGTAGCAGACGAGGCCTTCCTGATGGCATCTTGCCTCTACCTACACCCTCCACTCCCGTCCTATCTGTGAGTAACAAGCTTCCTTTATTTAGTGCTTAATAATGAGGTATTACTTACTTTACATTGTGTCATCTAGAACTACTGCAAGAACATAGCAAAGAACAATTTCTAAGCAGTAATGCGGGTATTAATTACAGACACGCACAGGATGTGTACAGGTGGATTATGAAACCATTTCTCCATTATTTTCTTTCTGCAGCCTTAACTAGTCACTACATTTTCTCATTTCCTATGAATGCTTGGTAAGTAATGTTTGATTCTGCAGAAATATCACAATACAACTCATTCTCAGTGGCTGTACTCACTGGCGGCTGTGTGTGGATACTGTTGTTGGATTACTTGGGATCCGATATTGAGAAATGAAATGGTTGAATGGAGCACAAGACTCCATTCACAAGATTTACAAAAGGCATCCCTTCCTGAAAAAGTCTCTGAACTCGCACTGTAATATACACAAGGTAAATCACGCAGTGTGCCTAGACGATTCAAATAAAACTGAAATGGCAGCTTTATGGCTCATCAGCTTGATTAGATTGATTTTGATTTATGAGATGCTTCCGGTGGCGCTGCTTCAAGAGCACTGCAGCGATACCCATTATTACAGCCGTGTGCTTTGCTCTTTAATTAAATTGCACATTGTGGGTCGCATCCAGCTGGGATCCTATAAAGCGACATAAGGTCTGTACGGTTTGATTTGGGGTCTTAAGATCTCATTTTTACTTCTGTGAAGAGAGAGGTTTTAGTAAACGCTAGCTGATCAGACAGGTAAATCTGTCAGGAATGACTCCTAAACGTGACTCAAAGAATTCAGCATGACGTCTGAAAGGATGAATGTTACATTTGACACATTTCTGCAAGTTTTTAAGCGTATTCAGCCAATACAGTCTAACAGGTGCGTGAATTTCATTTCAGTGCTCGGGGGACATTAAACGTCCTACATTAAAGAGGTCTGTAATTTTCATCATAGATATACTTCAACTATGAGAGACAAAATGAGAAAAAAAATCCAGGAAATCACAATATAGGATTTTTAAAGAATTTAATTGTAAATTATGGTGGAAAATAAGTATTTGGTCACTCACAAACAAGCAAGATTTCTGGATCTCACAGACCTGTAACAACTTCTTTAAGAAGCTCTTCTGTCCTCCATTCGTTACCTGTATTAATGGCACCTGCTTGACCTCGTTATCTGTATAAAAGACACCTGTCCACAGCCTCAAACAGTCAGACTCCAAACTCAGCCATGGCCAAGACCAAAGAGCTGTCGAAGGACACCAGGAAGAAAATTGTAGACCTGCAGCAGGCTGGGAAGAGTGAATCTACAATAGGCAAGCAGGTTGGTGTGAATAAATCAACTGTGGGAGAAAATGTAAGCAAATGGAAGACATACAAGACCATTGATAATCTCCCTCGAAGTTGCCTGGTGGCAGCCCCAAAACATCACTGCTCTAGAGGAGATCTGTATGGAGGAATGGGCCAAAATAGCAGCTACAGTGTGTGCCAACCTGGTGAAGATTTACAGGAAATGTTTGACCTCTGTCATTGCCAACAAAGGTTTTGTTACAAAGTATTGAGGTGAACTTTTGTTATTGACCAAATACTTATTTTCCACCATGATTTACAATTAAATTCTTAAATTTTCTTCTTCTTAAAAATTAAAAAGAAAATTCTTCTCATTTTGTCTCTCATAGTTGAAGTGTACCTATGATAAAAATTACAGACCTCTCTCATCTTTCTAAGTAGGAGAACTTGCACAATCAGTGGCTGACTAAATACTTTTTTTCCCCACTGTATATGTGAATTGGCTTCAGGCTTTAATCTTGCTCTAATCTAACAGAATCTTAATGAAATGAAACAATTTGGAACAATTTTCCACTAGTAGTGATCCACTAGGGGTCGCCTCACAGCGAGAAGGCCCTGGGTTCGATCCCAAGTGCAGTGGTCTGAGTCCTTTCTGTGTGGAGTTTGTATGTTCTCCCCATGTCCGTGTGGGTTAAGTTCGTTTACTCTAGTTTCCTCCCACAGTCCAAAGACATGCTTTAGGTTAATTGACTACACTAAAGTGATCCTAGTGTGTGAGTGTGTGTACTCTACAATGGATTGCCCACCTGTCTAGGGCTGTTCCTGCCTTTTGTCCAGTGCTCTCCAACAACCCTGTCCAGGATTTACCGGGTAAGAAAGTGAGTGAATGAATGATCCACTACTCAATTTAGCAAGGTCTCAGAACATTATTGACTTGTTAATGTTTGTTAATAGTAACAAACTTGGTTTCAGAGCCGTACATGTGTTTCCTAAAGGTTTTTATAAGACTGCAGAAGCAATGCTTTCATATGTACTCAAATGAAGGCATCCAAATGCCACATCCATACTGTATCTGCACATTCATCCATGTGCATTAATATAGAATCGGTTCCCCCTTTCAGGGCGGTTTTCCACTGGATTTTAGAACACAGCTGCGTGTTCTGAGAAACCATTTCCTTTCAATCGGCAGCACTGTAAGTTTAGAGAGTGCCTCTCAGTATCCGATTTACTTTTTTCTGAGCATGAAAAAATATTTCCACTTCAGACTTTTATACAGGTACGCTTTGCACTTGACGCTCAAACCAATCTATGAAGCTCCTGCTGACGTTCTTGTGTTCATAGTGCTTTCAGAGGCAGTTGGAAACATCTAGTATAGAGCGGCAGAGCATAAATGTGATCAGCTGACTTGCAGGAGACATGTATTTTTCTTTTCTTTTTCTCTTCTTTATTTATTATTTGAAACCTGCCAGTCTATAATGAAGTACAGTATAGTCAGCCTCCGCTAACTGAACACCTGCTGTTTTTTTGGTTGCTTTTGATCCACTTCGTCCTCCATAGTCCCCTCCAGTTTTGACCTCTATCACACTCCATAGCAGGCTACCTAATAGCCGTAAGTGATACAGTACTTTTTACATACCCTTGTCTGGTCTTTATCCATGTTTTCTCTTGTTGCTTTGTTGTTTTCTGTCTCTGTAGAGTAGCAGACGAGGCCTTCCTGATGGCATCTTGCCTCTACCTACACCCCCCACTCCCATCCTATCTGTGAGTAACAAGCTTATTTTATTTACTGCTTAAAAATGAGGTATTACTTACTTTGCATTGTGTCATCTAGAACTACAGGACACATCCTAAGAACATAGCAAAGAACAATTTCTAAGCAGTAATGTGGGTATTCATATACATATGTTTGCAAGGGGAAATGGGTACACTGCTTAAAAAAATATTTAACAACTATTGCTCAGGTGCTTTCACTGGCACAGATTTGAACAACCTTCTGATCAATAACTGAGAGAGTTATAACCTACTGAACTACTCTAAACGGCTGGTTATGGCTGGTTGATTTTAAAGTTGAAGTCAACGCTCTGAGAAGCAATCTTTGCACAGACACTTTTGCCTGCACTTGACGAGCGAAGAATTTTGTTGATGAAATTTGTAGATGCGGTGCAGTAATAATCAGTTTTACAATAACGATCATTCCTGAAATTGAAATTGAAATCCCCAGCAGTATGTAAGCAGCTGCTAATGGGGACTGGGGAGCTTTTTCTCTTCAGAAAGAGAAAATACTTTTTTTGCTCATTGGCCTCTGGAGTACTGTTGGAATCTTACTGATCATATCCAAGTCTAATTACATAGTTGTTCAGTTGGTTCTCAAAGAATGTATAATGCACAAAGCTTTTGATTCTGTCATTCTAAATTCATTGCTGTATATGTGCTGTTTGTTTATGAGTCATCTTCAGCCACGTTAGGGTGATTAATGTTTGACAAATTCCAAACGGTGTGGTCCTTTAGTCTCTTTAACAGATTTGGAGGCTGAGATTTGTACTGTCATGGTTGGAGTATTGGAGCATTGTCACTTGCATAAGCTATTGCTTACATTTATGCTGTTCAGTTCTTAGTTCTAGATGCCATCAGGACCCCTCTTCTTCTCAAGAAAGATCTGTTAATAAGAACCGAGCTCGGATCAAAATTTCAGAGCACGGAATTACAATTGTAGAGTTGCATTAAGGCACAAAAAGCAGTTATAAAGACCTGTTCATCAATTGACAATAAGAAAGTGCGTGCCCCACCTCCTCCCTCTTGCGCCGTCACCCTCCTCCACCCTCCTCCTGAAGTTTCCTTCCAGCCTTGTCTTTTCTTTATTCCTTTTTTTCTTCAGTGGCTGAGTGACGCGTTTGGGTTAACTCTGTTGTAACTCTGTTGTTGTCTGAATTTGTTTTCCTTTTGTTATTTATTTGACATTTTGGTTCATTAATTCCATCTGGAGCTAACTGCAATTGGGTCCTAATACCCTTTTTCACTTTTGTTTTCATGGTTCGTCAGCTTTTAATTATGGCGACCTGAAACAGCGGTGGCTAAATATGTAAATAATAAACATCATTGACTGCAGGTACTCTTGGACAGCCGCTACATGAAGATAATTTCAATATCTTGTATGTTTTGTAAGAGCAGCATACTATTTGCTGGCTTAAGATTAGCTTCCTTTCATGTAGCGCTGGCGTTTTCTTCACTTCAAATGAAAGTATTAAAGGAACCTGGACATGCCTCATTAACCTCCATGCTTTAATTCAATTTTCATGCAAATTGTCTCTCGAGTCCTTGTTCGATGAACCTCCTCCAGTTCAGCTTCCCGTCCAGATTGCCGAGCTCGCCGAGTCATTTAGCAAATGTTGAAAACTATAGCCAGGTTCATTAGACCATCATAAGAATGAGCCTGCTTCTGTTTGGGAAGTAACAAATGTCAGGCTGCGAACGACGAACCTCGACCACCTGCGTGCCTCTAGCATTTCCATTAGTTTAAATTAGCGTGTTAGTGCTGAGCGCAGAATCAATAACACACTGACATGGAGGCTTTGGGGCTTCTACTTCGTCTCCCTGCCCGTTTTTCATCGGTGAGTCACATTAATTAAAGTTTGTTGTAGAAACAGTGTGTGTTTTGTAATGGATTGCAGGTCTTGAGATGATTTATGTCTCAAAAATATACTGCGACTGGCATTTCTCTGTTTCTGAACATGCTGTTCTGTTCTAAAACAGCATCCAACTCGTGTGTCTGTTCAAATAGCTGTAAGCCATTCTGAGAAAGATTGTGACTTGTCACAGCACCGAAACAGACAGCAGCAGCATTTAAACTGCTTCATCACATTCATTTAAGGATGTTGGATGTAAGATTCTACCCGTCTGATAGAAGTGTGTTATTGCAGGCATCCTGTGGAAGAACATATTGGCTGTTAAAGATAATGCCGCATCTGACATTTATAGGGTGATTGAATATGGCAAAAGTATGTAGACACCCTTTGAGTGATCTCTACAATACTCATCAATGACAGGCTCAGAATATGAAGCATACTGGCATGAATTCTTCGGAGACAAACAGTGGCAGTAGAATGGGTTGTACTGGACATATCAGTATGACCCTCAGTATGATCCTTAAATAGGTTTCAACCTTCAGTTTGTGAACCCTTTAGAATTTTCTATATTTCTGCTTAAATATGACCTAACATCATCAGATTTTCACACAAGTCCTAAAAGTAGATAAAAATAACCCAGTTAAACAAATGAGACAAAAATATTATACTTGGTCATTACATATTACTTAGTGGCAAAAGTATGTGAACCTTTGCTTTCAGTATCTGGTGTGACCCTCCTGTGCAGCAATAAGTGCAGCTAAACGTTTCCTGGGCTAAAATTCCATTTTCAATTTTAGCCCATTCCTCCGTACAGAACAGCTTCAGCTCTGGGATGTTGGTGGGTTTCCTCACATTAGCTGCTCACTTCAGGTCCTTCTACAACATTTCCCTTGGATTAAGGTCAGGACTTTGTCTTGTCCATTCCAAAATATTAACTTTATTCTTCTTTAACCATTCTTTGGTAGAACGGCTTGTGTGCTTAGGGTCCTTGTCTTGCTGCATTGACCCACCTTCTCTCTTGAGATTCAGTTCATGGACAGATGTCCTGACATTTTTCCTTTAGAATTCTCTGATATAATTCAGAATTCATTGTTCCATCAATGATGGCAAGCCGTCCTGGCCCAGATGCAGCAAAACAGGCCCAAACCATGATACTACCACCACCATGTTTCACAGATGGGATAAGGTTCTTATGCTGGAATGCAGTGTTTTCCTTTCTCCAAACATAACGCTTTTCTTTTAAACCAAAAAGTTCTATTTTGATCTCATCCGTCCACAAAACATTCTTCCAATAGCCTCCTGGCTTGTCCACGTATTCTTTAGCAAACTGCAGATGGGCAGCAATGTTCTTTTTGGAGAGCAGTGGCTTTCTCCTTGCAACCCTGCCATGCACACCATTGTTGTTCAGTGTTCTTCTGATGGTGGACTCATGAACATTAACATTAGCCAATGTGAGAGAGGCCTTCAGTTGCTTAGAAGTTACCCTGGGGTCCTTTGTGACCTCGCCCAACTATTACACGCCTTGCTCTCGGAGTGATCTTTGTTGGTCGACCACTCCTGGGGAGGGTAACAATGGTTTGGAATTTCCTCCATTTGTACACAATCTGTCTAACTGTCGATTGGTGGAGTCCAAACTCTTTAGAGATGGTTTTGTAACATTTCCAGCCTGATGAGCATCAACAACCCTTTATCTGAGGTCCTCAGAAATCTCCTTTATTTGTGCCATGAAACACTTCCAAACATGTGTGTTATGACGTGCAGACTTTGATAGATCCCTGTTCTTTAAATAAAACAAGGTGCCCACTCACACCTGATTATCATCCCATTGATTGAAAACACCTGACTCTAATTTCACCTTCAAATTAACTGCTAATCCTAGAGGTTCACATACTTTTGGCACTCACTAATATGTAATATTGGATCATTTTCCTCAGTAAATAAATGACCAAGTATAATATTTTTGTCTCATTTGTTTAACTGGGTTCTCTTGATCTACTTTTAGGACTGGTGTGAAACTCTGACGATGTTTTATATAGGTCATATTTATGCAAAGATATAAGAAATTCTAAAGGGTTCACAAACTTTCAAGTACCTCAGTTCTCGTTGATACTGATAAGTTAATGTTTAAAACACTTACATTAACCTACAGTTGGCCAAAATCATCAACACAACGCTTATTTTATAATAAAGTGTTGCAAGATCTCATGTAATTTAGTGAGTAATGGATTGAAAGTGAAAAGTAACTGCAAAACACTTACTCTATTGGTGAACTCAGGGTGCTAGCATAGCTGCAAATGCTAACTGCAGCCTTCTGGAGCATTAGGTTTCCTTTTCGGTTGGCAGTCAATACAACTCTATTATATAGTTGTTGTTCTATACAGTACATGTACACTCACTGGCCACTTTCTTGTGCCTTCAGAAACGCCTTAATTCTTCATGGCATAGATTCAGCAGGGTGCTAGACACATTCCTCAGAGATTTTGCTCCATATTGACATGTCAGCATCACGCAGTCTCTGCAGATTTGTCAGATGCCGGGTAAGATGAGCGTTGGCCCACCTAATGAGGGCTGAAATGCGTTGTGTGTGTGGATTTGGCCGGCAGCGCACATGATGCAGCTGTTTTTAACACAGCCCACCCCTTCAGGTTCTAATTTTAAAAGGCACCTTCACATTCAGTCAGGTCAACTATTATATCATATAGACATGTATTTTTTGGTCTGATCAGGTGGAACGGCATCATGTGACCTAGAGCTAGATACATTATCGTTTATTTGAAAAACCATTTTCCACCTCCTTTTTTCGAATTTCAGCTTTACTGATTTTCTTTCTCTTCCACCTCGTCTGAGCCTAAAACTCTTTTCGCAATATTTGGATGTTTTATCGACTTTTGGACTTTTCCCATTCAGATTTTTCTTGGCACTTTTCAAAACTTGCAAAACTTGGTGGATGGAAAACGTGCTTGAGATAAGACCACAAGTCTCAAGTCAAGTCTGCTCTGAGGTGCTCTACATTTGTCAAAGCACAGTTTTACATGTTAAATCAAATTTTAATAACTCAAACACTCATTAAACTCATCAGTTCATGATGGATTTGTCGGAACAGGTTCCACTGTATTTTCAAGCTGTTGTAAGATCTGGTTCAGTTTATGCAAAAAAGGCTTTGTTTTCACAATCTGTTGTATGGTGTTTGCTAAATTGCTCTTCTTGGCTTCCAGAGTGCGACGTGTCTGAGAAGGCAGAGGCTCTTATTCCAGCAGTTTTATTGGGTGCCTGGTTCCAGACTTGACTCCATTCCCTGTAATATTCTGGCCCGGAAGATGGATGGCTGTTCCCTGTTAGTGAGCAGACTATGATAATCCTGCTATGAAAAATGCATTACCTGAGGTTCAGAGAGACGACGTGAAGCTCAGGCACGTACGCTGTGTTGACGCTGGACTTGAGTCCTCTTCAGTCACAGTACACGTACATGTTTAGGTATGCAGTAAACTGCTTTCACTCACTCAACTTTGGTAGCGACTTCACTGGTGGGGGTTCACATCATTTTTCTGGTCTGTACCACAAAAATGTTGTCTGCGTGATTTAGTTTAGGCAGAATCTGTTGTTGTTGTTTCTCTTTCAGTTAGTCCTGTGAGGGGTCATCCTGATGTGGACATTACATTTGGCACAGGTTTTTTTTTTGTTTGTTTTTGTAAATGCACCACCCTTCATGTTTTCAGCTCTATCCAGGATTTGTATCCAGGCCCTCAGACAGAGCAGCTTGGAGTATCCACTGAGCATCTGGACCTGCTTAATCCAGGCAGAATGTGTTTGTGTATTTCTGGGGAGATTAAATAAACATTCATTAGATCAAGGTAATTAGTTCAAAATCTTTTTATTCAGCTGTATATGCCAGTAAATATACTGATCAAAATTGAAGGTTCTGTTTTTAAAATATGCTTATGGTTACGTGTTATTTCCAAGTAAGGAACGCTTTTATATATTTCTTGAAAAAATTGTTAGCTAAGGATTAGAAATAATCCTATACAGACATTCAGATGCTACTTTTATCATTATACATTTGGCTTTAATGCCTTTACAAGAGTTATTGTTATTTTCTTTTATTTTTTAATTTTGTGTGTTTACTAATTGGTTGTGCTGCTTTTCATTTCAGCATCATTATTGTTAAAATTACATAGTAATATATTTGATGTTTTATGTATTGGAGTTTTATATATACACAGTGGTGTGAAACAGTGTTTGCCCCCTTCCTGATTTCCTATTTTTTTGCATGTTTGTCACATGCAAAAAAAAAAGTGTTTCGGAACATCAAACCAATTTCAATATTAGTCAAAGATGACACAAGTAAACACAAAATGCAGTTAAAACATAACCAAACTATGGTTTATCACACCTGAGTTCACTGTCTCTAGCCACACCCAGGCCTGATTATTGCCACACATGTTCTCAATCAGGACATCACTTAAATAGGACTTGACTGACAAAGTGAAGTACACCAAAAGATCCTTTAAAAGCTACACATCAAGCCGAGATCCAAAGAAATTCAGGAACAGTTGAGAAAGTAAGTAATTGAGAATTATCAGTCTGGAAAGGGTTATAAAGCTATTTCTAAAGCTTTGGGGCTCCAGCGAACCACAGTGAGAGCCATTATCCACAACTGGCAAAGACATGGAACAGTGGTGAACCTTCCCAGGAGTGGCCAGCCGACCAAAATTACCCTCAAGAGCTGAGTGACGACTCATCCAAGAGGTCACAAAAGACCCCACAACAACATCCAAAGAACTGCAGGCCTCACTTGCCTCAGTTAAGCTCAGTGTTCATGCCTCCACCATAAGAAAGAGGCTGGGCAAAAATGGTCTGTATGGCAGAGTTCCAAGACGAAAACCACTGCTGAGCAAAAAGAACATTAAAGTTTGTCTCAATATAATTACCAGCAGTAAAGGCCAAAAAATCCTGAAGGAGAATGTCCGGCCATCTGTTTGTGACCTCAGGCTGAAATGAACTTGGGTTCTGCAGCAGGACAATGATCCAAAACACACCAGCAAGTCCACCTCTGAATGGCTGAAGAAAAACAAAATGAAGACCTTGGAGTGGCCTAGTCAAAGTCCTGACCTGAATCCTATTGAGATGCTGTGGCATGACCTTACAAAGGCCATTCATGCTGGAAAACCCTCCAATGTGGCTGAATTACAACAATTCTGCAAAGATGAGTGGCCAAAATTCCTCCACAACGCTGTAAAAGACTCATTGTAATTTATTGCAAACGCTTGGTTGCAGTTGTTGCTGCTAAGGGTGGCATTCACACCACTGTGTATGTATGTGTGTGTGTGGGCTTTGCTCAAGGACCCAATAGTGGCGGTTTTGGCGGAGGTTGAATTTGAACTTTGCTCCTTCTGTATCTTAACTTTTCTATTATGAACTCTACTTATTTATGCTTATTTGTTAATTTTGTTTTTATTTCAGCATGCCATTTTTAACTATGAATATGGCAATTTCTGTTATACTAGTAAATATATATTATATAGTTATATAAAATGCATATACACATATATACATCTTGCTACTACCAGGTTGGACCCTCTTTTTGCCTCCAGAACTGAATTAATTCTTCGTGACAGATTCAACAAGGTGCTGAAAACATTCCTCAGAGATTTTGTTCCGTATTGGCATGTCAGCATCACGTACTCACTGCAGATTTGTCATCTGCACTTCCTTGACGTGAATCTCTTCCCCATTCTGATGCTCGGTTTGAACTTGAGGCACCTTGAGCAATGACTAAATGTATTGAGTCACTGCCATGTGATTGGTTGATGACATATTTGCATTAACAATCAGTTGAACAGGTGTACCTAATGAAGTCATAAAGAAGCATTTATTTTTCATTCCTGATTAATTTTCCAGTGTGTAACGCAGATGTAAGCATACACACTCATGTATACTGATTAGGTTTCATTCATGCTTTCCTGTTAGGCGTGTGTATATGCATCTGTTTCTGTTGTGTGTGTTAATGATTACTTCCTGATAATGGTGCTAGATGGGCTAATTCTTGACATGGATCACTGGGTTTTCTAATATGATTAACCACTTTCATGGATCATGCGTACGCTTTTAACAGATCCACATGTTGATAAATTGTATAATCTCTGAACTGATGCTTCGATGTCCTACAGATCACCTTTAGTATCTGAACATAGCTGTTCTCTGATATATGAACTGATATATATATATATATATATATATATATATATATATTTAAAATCTCACACAACTGGTGATTTTGTCCAAGCGTGATTAAATGCTGAATCTAATATATGGAAAGAATTCTATCTAGGCTTATAAGGATCAAAATGTATGTGCTTGTTTGTTCCTGACATCAAAGTGGTTGACTCGGAAGCTCTGCAGCAAAACGGCAATCAATAGGATTCTCCTATTAATATCAGATTGGCTCTGTGCTGGATTGTGTATGACGGACCACAAATCCAAAATGAATGACAAATATACTTTGATCGAGTAAAGGAGGAAATGTTTAAATGTTCCTGAATTTGCGGATTGGATTCAGTCTAATCAGAGTGGACACGAATTTAACTCATGCCAAGAAAAAGTATAATGCCACTAAGGTAACTGAAAATATTATTTCGCAACTTTGCTCGAGAGAGCCAATCCTCATCAGCTGAACTCCAGTCATCAGTTACTACTCCAAACTTGAATCTGTAGCCAGAAAAAATCACCTAAAACTAAAAAGAAGTGACATTTTAAGGTGAGAACCATCTTCTTTCCATAGAATCCAGTCATAGTGCTTGAATTATCCCTTATCCCAAAATTTCTGTTTGGAAGGAACCATAGATAGAGTATGTTACTTCCTAGACAAGTTCAGTAAAAAAGGCAAACATTTCCCAGAGTCTTACTTTACTTTTATATTTACATTCATGTAATTTAGCAGACACCCTTATTCAGAGCGACCTACAATTGATACAGTTTTACCATACTAGCAATTGAGGGTTAAGGACCCGACAGTGGCAGCTTGGCAGAGGCAAGATTTGAAGCCTGGATTTTTTGGTCCATAGTCCAAGACCTTACCCGCTAGGCCACCCATTTTGATAATTAAATGTCCTTCAAACCTCAGGAATATATTGTGTACACATGAGTGTGTGGAAGTACACTGATGACATTGTTTTTCAATATAACCAATCTGAGGTGCTTACGTGATTATGTGCGTTATATTGCCAGAAGTAGTAATACATTGTGACCATAAAGGAATGGGTAAGCAACACTACTGTGCTTGAGTTACCTAACCATCACCATCTCGAACAGCTGACACAGACAGGTCAGGTCCATGCATTCACCATTGGTACTTCAAACGCTGTCTATACTATCTGCACTGTGCAGAGAGTCTGAACCCACTAAGCTGTTCTTGGAAGACAGGCTTGGAACCTCATGTGACCTAATGTGATTACCTGCTGTTGTGGCCTATTCAGCTCAAGGATCATAGATGCTTCTAAAGAGAACACTGCTGTTTCATTTATTGTAGTCTTTCTCTCAGCTCCAGTCTGGCCATTCTGCTCTGACATTCCTTATTAACAAAAACAAAACTGCCACATATGTGGAACAGATATGAATTACAACAAGCTGTGGTAGACGATGAATTAAGACATGGTGCAGGGTCAAATCACTGAGGAAATTAAGGTTATTGAGATCTGGGTTTTTGGGGACTCTTATTTACTATTGGGGGGAATAGATTTAGGAAACAGGAACAGGCCAAAACAGTAACCATAATACCACAGTAAACCTTTTTAGAACCTCAATCCAGTGTAAATGTCAAATAAATACCCAACCTTTCAGCCAAATGAAACATGAGAAAAGATGGATGATGTACAATCTCCACATCCCAGCTACCATGGTGAACGTGTGTGTGTGTGTGTGTGTGTGTGTGTGTGTGTGTGTGTGTGTGTGTACTCAATTTCGTCAGTAAAGCCTTGGGAATAAAGAAGTAAAAATTTAAATATTTGCCTGAAAATTACAATAGGATAATTAGGGAGCAGAACATTGTGTATGCATTTGATTATGAATTTTGTTTGTTACATGTTTTGTTATGATGTACATATTCTAGCTTTTTACATCTACAGCATTTATCCAGAGCGACTTACAATTCATACAACCTTACAATCCAAGCCATTGTGGGTTAAGGGCCTTGCTCAAGGACCCAACAGTGGCAGCTTGGCAGAGGTGGGATTTGAACCCTGGACCTTCTGGTCCAAAGTCCAGTACCTTACCCACTAGGCTACCACAGTCCCACGTCCCACATTTTTTATTTTTTATTTCCCTTTATGACTGATTCTGCTCCTATAATGCTATTATACACTGTAAATTACATGCAAGCTGCACAATGAGAAACATGCCTGGTATCTACAAAAAACTCTGCATGTGTTGAATGAAATGTTATAGAGATGTGGTTCCACCGCCAAAGCTGCTTTAAACTGAAACATCTGCCTTTCCTAGTGAATGTGCTTCCTCCCAGTTGATGCCCATAGGCTGAATCGATTCTTCATATATTTTCTAAGCTAAGAATGACCAGTGTCGGAGTCGAGCTGTAACTACTGATGAGCAGAGTGTTTTTGTTTCATGTGCTGGGTTTAAAACCAAAGTGCTTATAATGCACATGGTTTCTTATGGATCTGATCAGTCATTAATAAACATGAGGCTGTTCAATAACGAAAACCAGCAACCGTGAAAATTGTTAATTTGATCCGTGCATGACATAAATACTCATGAAATACTGATACCACATTTTGTATTTCACTTAGCCATGACACACCGAAAATATGATTTCCTCTATTCTGTTATCAGTCACTGTCATTATGTAATGACTAATGTGAATGTTTTTTCATGTGTCATGTGCTGTCTGTCTTTTTGTCACATTCCTTCATTTCAGCTAAAAGCTTTTCAAAGGTTTTTTTTCAGATTGCATTTGTTTCAGATGCTTGCCACTGCTTTCTCTCCTGTGGTGTGCTTCTCAAGCATGCACATCAGAGAAACGGTTTGATGCGTATTATTGTCTATGGGTAATCAAGTTTTTTTATTTTTGCACACCAGTCGTGTTTTTTCCCCTTATAATAAAATTACTTTCCTGTTACTTTGTCTGCGTACAGAGTAAGAAGGGAAGTCTGTCTTTAAAAAGCTGGTAGGATAATTGATATATGGTTACCACCCTTCAAATCTGCCGTTTGCTCATTTAGTTTCTAATTTTACAGGCGAGGTTTGGTAACAAGCAAACTTCATGCCTGATTCATTAACCACAACAACCCAAAATGTATACCTATACACTGTATAGACAAAAGTTTGTGGACACCTTAAAAAAGTTACATCCAAAACAGTATTGAGTTTCCGTATGGAGTTTGACCCCCA
The DNA here is from genome assembly GCA_025084515.1 of Ancistrus triradiatus. Lineage (NCBI taxonomy): Eukaryota > Metazoa > Chordata > Actinopteri > Siluriformes > Loricariidae > Ancistrus > Ancistrus triradiatus. The sequence goes on from JAJAGP010001514.1 coordinate 43,050, forward strand.
CCTGCAGCAACAGCCTTTGTTCTTCTATAAAGGCTTTCAACTAGAGTTTGGAATATCAATATGAGGTCGGCTTTTGATGTTAGACAATAAGCCCTGTCTCACGTTTGGCATTCCAGTGCATTTACAGGGTGTCTGATGGAGTTAAGGTTAAGGCCAATCAATTTTCTATGGACTGTTTTAAGGAGAGCAGGGCTGAAAGTTGAACTGGGGATTAGAAGAAAAAACCACTGCATCAGGATGTCTCATAATCTTCATGACAGAGCTACTCACCCAGAATTTCGTCCAGCTCCAGAAGGGGTACCCCAATGTTCCTGTGGCTTTTGTATCTGGGAAAGCAAATGAAATCAGGTAAAACTACCCATCTCTCCTCCTTCCCTATAAGAAACTCTTAACCTCATGACTAGTCTTGTGCCCAGTCTGGACCACTGGGAGAAATGTAAACACAAACAACAGGGACACATTTGGGGGCTTTTAGATCAGTCTTTCTCCTCCCTGCCTCGGACCACTGGGAGAACCGGTAAGGGGCGGGGGTTAAAAAGCTGAGAAATCCACCTGAAGACAAACATTGAATATTTTTGACAGAAAATGCATACTGCTAGGTTGGAAGGGAGTAAAGCACTATACAGTACAATACTACAAGTGTGAGTGCCTTACTTGTGAGGACCGAATGTCCCTACGATGATAGGAAAGCCGAAAAACCAAAAGCGAGAAAAGACTTGCTTTAGGTTACTGGGGTTAAGATTAGGGTTTGGAGTAGGCGTATGTGTAGCGTTAATTAGCCACATTAGTCCTTCATTGTTATTCATGTCAAAGGAAAGTCCTCACAAGCATAGCAAGACAAACGTTTGTGTGTGTGTGTGCGCGCGCGCGCGTGTTTTCCTTGTCTTGCTATACTTGTGAGGACCAAATGTCCTTACAACGATAGGAAAACCTGGACGGTTTTTCTGGTCCTTACTACTTGGTTGTTGTTTTTTTAGAAAAATGGTGATTTTTATTTGAAACACTACAAGAACCAAGAGAATTGCTTTAGGTTACTGAGGTTAAGGTGCGTAGGTGTATGTGTAGCATTAATTAGCTCCAGTAATCCTTCATTGTCATTCAGGTCAATGGAAAGTCCTCACAAGAATAGCAAGACAGCAGTGTGTGTGATTTCAAGCAATTGAATTGCTGGAGTGCTCTACCATTTTGTAGTTTATTTATATATGTATATATACGTATATATATGATATTTTTAAAAACTTAAATAAAAGAGCGAATATATAGACTGCATACTACTACCACTGACTTCAAATGTCTGAAGAAAGTACAGATATCAACTGATTCATAATCCAGTGTGTATTTAAAGCCCTCTGCTGCCACCTAATGTCCTAACCACCACCACCACAAAAAATTAACACTAAAATAAAATAATAATCTAGTCATACAAATAAACTGTCGCCTCGTGTGATGTTTGCATGTTCTCCCCGTACATGTGTGGGTTTCCTCCTACCACATTCCAAATTCGTGTCAGGTCAGTTGTTGTGTCTAAAGTAATAAAAAGCGTGCGTGTATTGGCGACCTGTCCGGAGGTGGCTCTGTCCTCTGTGCTGTCGGTTAGTTCCATATAAAAATGCTAGAAACAAGTAAAAAATAGTATTTCAAACTTCGTTATGACATTAGAACCATGTGAAGTTCCTGTACATTAACTCGTCAGATGCTTCAATCCAGCAGGTTGACCTAGCTCTGGACCTAAACCTTGAGGTTGGTCGTCTTCTGACTCTCATCTCTGATTCTTCTTTTGACACTGCAAGCTTCTCTTCATCTTCTGATGCTCCACAGCCATAACTTTGTCTCTACACTGGACTGATTCATTTGTTTGACCATTTTCCCCATAATTCCGAGATGTGACTATGGCATGGAATTGAGATGTATATAAAAAGAATGCCACATTTACAATAATGGGACTGTGGTAGTCTAGTGGTTAAAGCGATTGATTTGGCTTGTGGTGACCAAAAGGTAGAGAGCTGAAATTCCACCTCTGCCAAGCTGCCAAGCAATTGGATCCTAGAGCAAGACCCTTATTTCCCAATTGCTTGGATGGTAAGACTGTGTCAATTGCAATTCACTCTAGATAAGGGCATCTGCTGAATAACTAAAATGTAAATATGAAAGGACATGAAGACAGCAGTTCACCACTGTTTACACTGACAGGCCATACCCTGCCGATGAGTAACATGAATCAATGTCTCAAGGGGCAGGGTTCAGCTACAGGATGGAATGGATGCAGTTTGAAATGTAATTATCAAAAGCTGAGAGAAGCAGAGTGCCTACCAAGCAGATGGTGTCCACCATCTCTAGGAAAGAACCAAAATAAAGAAGCTGAAGAGATTGGAAATACATTTATTGCCAGCCTTTCCAGAGGAAATGAACTCTGCAGTCCTTGAGATGGCACTGAATCAAATGGGAGACTTCCAAACTGAAAAGGTTTGTGTTGTGACTCCTCTCACGCACTCGCCCACTTTCCATACACACTTAATCCAATTTAGGGTAAGGAAAGGCGAGGGCGGGGTGTGTTTGCATATGAGCACACGTCCTACGATTAACTTTATTGTACACTAGAGTGCAGTGTTGTACTAGTGGTAGCCCTTTCTTCTATTTAACGGAATTTGTTTGCTTGTTTATTTAACGTCACATCAGCGAGGATAGCTAGTCAGACACACCCACACTGGTTGCAATTTAGGCGACCAGTTAACTGAATGTGTGAACCCATGTGGACACTGGGAGAACATGGAAACTCACAGGCGGAGTCCTAGGTCTGGATTGAGCCAAGGATCTCTGGAGCTTTGAGTGCCACACCTATAATGAATAAGAAAGATTTATTATTCCGAGTACTTCTTTGAATTGAATAAAAATTGTTTCTCACTACCTTAAAAAAAGAAGTCGTGTTTTCTTTTACTATAATATCTCTGCGGTGATCCAGGATGAGTATGTAATTATCAGAGGATAATTGTGCAGTGGTGCCAGTAGGAACGCCAATTTCAGGGTGGAAATGGCCACTTCGAGAGGTAATATAAGAGAATATGGGGTGGCGCTCATGAGCCCTCTATCGATTAGCTGTGTCCACTGGGTCTCTACTGCTTCAGTGAGTACAGGGAGCTAGTTGGGCTGCCAATTCTCAGGTTAAGTTTTTCTACATTTAGTATTTCTAAAGCTATCTGAAGCCACACATTTATGTCACTTTGCAACTTTGGCAACCCTGCTGAAAATACCTGTTTTGTTGATTCTTGCCCTGTGAACACTGACAAAAGTGATGACAGTGTCAACAGCTAGGACCAGTGGTGATTCTAGGGGGCAGCGGGGGCCAGTGCCCATGTGACTACAAGCTTGACCCACTTCTATGGCCCCCTAAAGGAGGAGTGAGTTACCTCACTCTCTCAAACACAAGGTGACAGTGCACATTTAGGTAAGTAACTGGCCCTCATAGCCACTGGCCCCAGCCTGCACCCACCCAGGGTGCCCATAAATAGATACGTAAGTCATGGGTGCCTTTTGCATGTTGTAACTCTTAAAAATCAAACTTCATTTTCTATATATTTTCAACACAGAATCTAACATCCATAGTTAACTATTCAGAATGAGTACTGGTCAGTCTGAGGCAACTTTATTGTATTTCTACAGACATAAAAAATTAAGAAAAAATACAGAAAAAATAAGAAACAGCTAACTTCTGTTATTCCCGTCATCTCCAGAAGATCCAGATAATACAACGTCTTATTGAACATGTGACTTGTATGATCCCTAAGCTTAAATGTGTTAGGGTAACAGTACTGAGTGGAAACATGACTTATAACATGACTGATGTATTTTAAAGTAAATATTATGGATGTCTTATGAACAAATATTTAAGGCATAGATGAGATATGGAGTGTCACAACAATGTGGGGAAAAATATTTCAGAAGGATTTTAATCATTGTATTTGTGAAGTGTAATATTAGAGACCAGAAACAGCTAATAATATTTCAGTAAGTAGTTTTTATTAATTTTTAAAATTACATACCTTAAATTTGCAACTACATTACGGCGCAGAACACCTCGCTTAATAAAACAATGTAGTTTTTTTAAAGTTAATTATATTAATTATTTATAAGTGTAATTTCCTGGGGACGGAAATGGCAATCATTTGGTGGAAAGGCTCACCAATAAATTGATCAAAAATGATAAAATCCAGAGAAATACACTAATTGTGAGAGACTTTAAAATCGTTTTCTTGTACTTTTATGGACTTGTAATTCTATTGACTGTCGCAAGTGTAATACCGCTGTTATCCACCAGAGGCTTACGCGAATGGTCCGCTCTGAACGGTGTTGATCGGACTCAGGTGTAAGTCATTACCTACAGTCGGCGTGACGTGCTGCTGAAGTGCCACAGTGAGTTCTTAACATTTTAAATCAGTATTTTCTAAGAGAGGTCTAATGTAGTCTAAATGAGAAAACGGCATAACATGAACCCGAAAATCCTCTATGTTTATAAGTAATGACCAGCTCCGTTATTGTGCTTTATGTCATTTAATGAGTACAAAAGGAGTTGCCTAGTCTTTATATCCATAAAATAAATGGTATAAACCCTGACAGCACCTGGTGATAGGTGTGATACAATGTGATAAGAACCCCTTTAGCTACTCAGCAAATTCCATTTACATTGATTGAGTGAATAAGAGTTTTCTAAACAAACTGTAAACTGCAAGTAGTCCTTTAAAGCAATACACTCTCTATATAAATGTCCATTCTGTAGTCAATGTGCAGCGCTGACAGAGCTGCATCAGTCAATAATGTCAATGTCAATAACACGGGTTAGATATGAGCGCAGTGACTTACTGCATTTAACTGTTACTTATCCAAAGTGTGTTGCTTACTGGCATTTAATTAAAATATGTGATTGTGAAGTGTGTGTTTTCATGCAAAAACTGACTGCTACGTGTTAGTAAACTAGCTAATCTTAATGTAAAAACTGTTTGTTTTTGTGGTAGTTGGTTTGAAAACTGTGGGACTAGAAAGCGCCCAGAGAACTGCCTTCATTATTTCTGGCATAGATTCAACAAGGTGCTGGAAACATTCCTCAGAGATTTTGTTCCATATTGACATGATGCTACAGATTTGTTGGCTGCACATTCATGATGCGAATCTGTATTTCTATTGAGCTGTGGAGGCCATTTAAGTGCACCAAACCCATTGTCCAGATACCGATTTGAGATGATTTGACCTTTGTGACGTGGAGCATTATCCTGCTTGAAGCAGCCATCAAAAGATGGTACACTGTGGTTATATTGGGATGCACTTGGTTAGCGACAATACCAAAAAAATCCTTGTTTACGCCAAATTCTGAGCCTTCCATACGAATGTCGAATCAGGCAAGGTTTTTCTAATCTTCTATTGTCTAATTTTGTTGAACCTGTGCACATTGTAGCCTCAGATCTTCTGCTGCTATAGCCCATCTGCTTCAAGGTTTGACGTGTTGTTTGTTCAGAGATGCTCTTCTGCATCGGTTGTAGCGAGTGGTTATTTGAGTTACTGTTCCCTTTCTGTAAGCTTGATCCGGTCTGGCCGTTCTCCTCTGACCTCCTCTGGCATCAACAAGGCATTTGTGGCCAGAGAACTGCCCTCACTGGATATTTTCTCTTTTTCTGACCATTCAGTGTAAACCTAGAGATGGCGCTGTGTGTGAAAATCCCAGTAGATCAGCAATTTCTGAAATACTCAGACCAGCCCATCTAGCAACGACAAGCATGTTACTTAAATCGCATTTCTTCCCCATTCTGATGCTCAGTTTGAACTTCAGCAGGCCGTCTCGACCATGTCTAGGCACTGAGGCACTGCGTTGAGTAGATACATATTTTTGTTAAGGAGAAGTTGAAGAGGTGTACCTAAAGTGGTCAGTGTGTGTATACATGCATAGTTGGTAGAAAGTGAGGGGCTGAAGATGAAAAATCACTACAAAAACTGGATGGAGCTAGAACATGAAGGCCAAAAGTTTGAGACCACTAGTGAAAATGCTTCTAATCTTCATTTTTTTTCAAAGCAACTCATATAAGTAGTAACAACTTGCGTGAAAAGTTGAATCTTTTACATTTCGTTTCTCATAGCTCTGCTAAAGTGTGGCCTCACTACAGGTACCAAGACATTTCACCCTGTTGGAGGAGTGTGTGATAATGTAACCCAATTGCTTGCTGTGGCAATATGTCTGCTTCAGTGGTTCAGGGAGATTCGAGAGAGCCTATAAAGTGTATAAGTCATCATTCCTGAGGCTCACCCACTCTGCCTGGGCATAACTTTTGTATGATGAACAGTTTTGCACTTAGATCGTGAAATGTGGCAGATATTCCAGGAACCTTTGGAGCATATGGTTGTGGAGGAGGAATTTAAAAGGGCTCTGTATTGACTGGTGGTGACTTTATTGTTAGAAATGTTCACTTCAGTGCCATGAATCATTCGCTATTTATGTGTTTGATGCAAATGTGAAGTTAACGTCATTGCTGAAGAAGAAATTGGTTCATTCCACTGTTGGGCATGGTTCTCTTCAGGTCTGTGTTAGGTAGAGAATCTAAGTTAGTACAGTGGTACCTCGGTTCTCGAAAACCGAAAACGACGAGTACTGAGCAAATTTGTCCCATAAGTAATAATGTAAAATGAAAGAATCCATTCCAGACCCCCAGAAAATCCTGTATAAGGCATTATATGCATTAATGGAGTTGTATTGTACAGGTGCTATCTGATTTATGATGAGGATATGTTACGACAAATCCATCGTAAGTTAAATGGATCATAATTTAAATATGTGGAGGAATTTATTGTAGACTTTACCGTATCACAGTGGAGCCTATTACACATTAACAGTTAGACTAACCTACAGTTGATGGTGAAAATCTCATGTAATTTAGTGAGTAATGAATTGAAAGTGAAAAGTAAAAGCAAAACACTTACTCTATAGGTGAACTCAGGGCAGTAGCATAGCTGTAATGTTACTTGGTAGTGTTATATAAACCCATAGTTCCCAAACTGGGTCAATGTGAGGCTTTGTCTGCTCTGAGGTGCTCTGAGTTTGTCAAAATACAATTTGTACATGTTAAATAAAATTAAAATAACACACTCAATGGAAGAAAATCAGTATATAACACTACTAAGATATTTAATAAGCTTATATCTGATTTTATCTAGATGTTTAGCTGTGTTGAATAGAGTGAATTATCCAAAATGGGAAAAACACCGTCTTAAAGGAACCCAATGATAAAAGGGGAAAAAGCAATATTTTTTTTCGCAATGAATCACTTTCTTTTGGTCTGCGTGTGTCGGGGGATGGGGGGGCCACAGATTTTTTTAGGTATTCTTAGGTAGGGGGGCTCCAAGGTAAAAAGATCGGGAACCACAGATATAAACCATATGCCTTTTATTTAACGAATTCTTACCGATACATAGGAAAACCTAATTTGTTGTGAGCTTATCTTTTGACGGAAGGTATTGTCAGTATTGAATCATGTTCGGTATTAAATTCAAGGCTTGTTCGGTTTATTTTGTGTTTTTTTTGTTGCAACAGTAGTAGTTCACTCGAGATTGTGTGTTATCACGAATTCCATCACGGCTGCGATTATCTATGGCACTCTCCTTCGACAAATCCCAGCCATGATGTTAGCCATGATAACACTCCCTCTCGAGTACTATTTCTTAACTTTATATGTTTTTTAGGTGTGGTTTATTAGGAGCAGTATGATTTCCAGCACAATCTATATCTCTCAATCTTTCATACTGTCCATCAAATGCACTGAACCCACCTCGAGAGACCTTAAAGTCCATGTCGTCTCTCGAAGTGCACGCATCATTTGGTGATGTTCCGTACTGGGTCGGGCAGAGCCCTAAAGGGTACAGACAGACCAGAAGAAAGTGTGTCTGCTGGAAGAAGGACAGAAGGTTTAGGGCTTTCGCTTCCCGTCAGCATCAACAGAGCTTCAGTGGAGCGGAAAACAGTGGCACAGTGTCAAGCTACTGCATAGAAATGGCAGTTACATGGCGACCCTCTGACGCAGCCAAATTCTGTCATGTAACCGACTTTTATTAAAGGGATACTTAATGTTTCTCAGGCTAATCTCTGTCTACAGCTTCTGTCGTGTGGTATTTGTCTGCTTTCACCTGACCAGGTCGCTGGTGCTCTGGCGTCTTTAACCGGATGCTATATATAACTATATAATTAGATGTAACTGTGCACTGGGCAGGATGCAAGTCTGTCGATACAAACTGTGAATTGAATACATTAATATTTTATTTTTAAGAAACTTTACTGAGCCGTTCGTCAACTGGCTTTACTGGGATCCAGTCATCTGCACAGAGTTCCAAGCCAACAGCGACATCTAGTGGCAGATTGTGTAATAGGTTCTGTGCTCCATCTAGATACTGTAAGTAAGGAAAGAGCATATAATCTCACCACAGAGATTTGAAGCTTTGGGCAGCATCAGAAACATGATGCTGTTTTTGTTAATGTGAGAAACAGAAACTCAAATAGAATAAATATGTTTTCATAATTTATCTCTATAGTGCAAAGCTAGAGAGAATATGGAGACAAATCCTTCAAAAGAGAGTGGGACCCTGAGGTTCCTGAACCGTGGCTTTCATAAAAGAAATCAGCAATGGCAGAGGTCTTTGGTGATTTTTTTTTTTTTAATCCCAGAAAAGCAAGCCATGTTCTAAGCCTGCAGAGCAGGAAGTTGTATTGGTCCCCTTGATCTCTACAGTAAAAAGAGAATTAAAATCAATTTTCTCTTTTTCATTATGTATCGAAAATATATTGTGGAGCAAAAACAGCAATACGTATCATATGATGGAATTTCTGTATTGTTGCACCTCTAATATCTGATTAATTTGAGATTGAGGATGTTATGAGATTTTGTGAGGTTTTTTGTTTGTTTTTCAATTTTACGAGAGTTATTTACATTTGATGAAACCGTTACAACAGCACTTTTTTACTGTAGTGTTATTTAAAACTGCTTCCAGCAGACAATTTTTTTTGCTTAAACTTTGATTAAACTTTCATTCATTATACTCAAACTCCTTAACAGCACAACCTGAGTATTTAAATGACCTTTGAAGTAGCTGACCCAGAGCCAACAGACATTCGGTGAAGCCTGTGTGTCTCTGGATGTCTATGGTGCTATCATGTATGTTAAAATGACAGGACCAAATATTAATGGTAACATTTGAAAGACAGACAACATTTAACGTGTCACTTTGAGCCAGGTCCAGACTCATGGATATCTCAGTGTTTTACTGGACAGTGCGCCTTTGTTGCTTGTGGAGGTTTTATTTATTGAAGTATCATCTGAGGGCAGTATTAGACACGATTGGTTCTGTGAGGCGACCAATCAGAACATGGAAGTGGTGTGGACATAACTTTGAACTGCATTGTTTACTCTGCAGAGATAAAAACTGTAAGAATCGAATCGTGAGTGTATCCTTGGACCCCTGCTGTTCATTTAAATAATGATCTTTTATAATCATTATCTAGAGTACCTTACAATTAAGCTGAGATATTAAGGGGTTAAGGCTTTGATTTAGAGCAAAGCTGGGATTTGAACAGCCGTCTGATTGGTAATCCAGAGCCTTAACCACTAAGCGACCACTTTCTTCAGTTTCTGTTTTCAGACTTGATGATGGAAATTTGTCACAAAAATCCATTTATGTTCAGGTGCTTTTATTTATCCTTATGGATAAGTGTACATCAATGATGTACATTTTATATTAGGCTCGCCTTTTTATCATTGTTATTAACTTCTTCACTCTTTCCTCACGCTCACCTTTTCGTATTAACTGCACTAAAATTGTCCTTGCTCATAATACTTTTGATTCTTGAAACCCATCACAAGTTTATATTCCTTCTAATGGTCTTGACCTCTATTACTGTTTTGGCTGTCTCAGTAATAGAACGGGATGCCAGCGGCTCTCGAAATGCCGCATGTAGCTTCAGGTCAGACAGCTCATTAGAACACCTGAAAGTATTTGATCACAGACAGCCTGTTTTGCCTTTTTCGTCCCCATTGTTTAGTGGCATTGTGGTGAATGACGCACAAGAGCTGCAAACACTTCAGAACTGGCTGTTACTGTGGTGCTTGAAAGTTTGTGAACCCTTTAGAATTTTTTATATTTCTGCATAAAAATGACCTAAAACCATCAGATTTTCCCACAAGTCCTAAAAGTAGATAAAGAGACAAAAATATTATACTTGGTCATTTATTTATTGAGGAAAATGATCCAATATTACATATTAGTGAGTGGCAAAAGTATGTGAACCTCGAGGATTAGCAGTTAATTTGAAGGTGAAATTAAAGTCAGGTGTTTTCAATCAATGGGATGACAATCAGGTGTGAGTGGGCACCTTGTTTTATTTAAAGAACAGGGATCTGTCAAAGTCTGCTCTTCACAACATGTTTGTGGAAGTGTATCATGGCACGAATAAAAGAGATTTCTGAGGACCTCAGAAAAAGAGTTGATGCTCATCAGGCTGGAAAAGGTTACAAAACCATCTCTAAAGAGTTTGGACTCCACCAATCCACAGTCAGACAGATTGTGTACAAATGGAGGTAATTCAAGACCATTGTTTCCCTCCCCAGGAGTGGTTGACCAACAAAGATCACTCCAAGAGCAAGGCGTGTAATAGTTGGTGAGGTCACAAAGGACCCCATGGTAACTTCTAAGCAACTGAAGGGCTCTCTCACATTGGCTGATGTTACTGTTCATGAGTCCACCATCAGAAGAACACTAAACAACAATGGTGTGCATGGCAGGGCTGCAAGGGGAAAGCTACTGCTGTTCAAAAACAATTCAAAAACTTTAGCAACTTCTTGTCTGCAGTTTGCTAAAGATCACATGGACGAGCCAGAAGGCTATTGGAAGAATGTTTTGTGGACGGATGAGACCAAAATAGAGCTATTTGTATTATAAAAGAAAAGAGTTGTTTGGAGAAAGGAAAACACTGCATTCCAGCATAAGAACCTTATCCCATCTGTGAAACATGGTGGTGGTAGTATCATGGTTTGGGCCTGTTTGGCTGCATCTGGGCCAGGACGGCTTGCCATCATTGATGGAACAATGAATTCTGAATTATATCAGATAATTCTATAGGAAAATGTCAGGACATCTGTCCATGAACTGACTCTCAAGAGAAGGTGGGTCATGCAGCAAGACAACGACCCTAAGCACACAAGTCGTTCTACCAAAGAATGGTTAGAGAAGAATAAAGTTCATGGTTTGGAATGGCCAAGTCAAAGTCCTGACCTTAATCCAATCAAAATGTTGTGGAAGGACCTGAAGCGAGCAGCTAATGTGAGGAAACCCACCAACATCCCAGAGCTGAAGCTGTTCTGTACGGAGGAATGGGCTAAAATTCCTTCAAGCCGGTGTGCAGGACTGATCACCAGCTACGGGAAATGTTTAGCTGCAGTTATTGCTGCACAGGGGGGTCACATCAGATACTGAAAGCCAAGGTTCACATACTTTTGCCACTCACTAATATGTAATCTTGGATCATTTTCCTCAATAAAAACATGACCAGGTATAATATTTTTGTCTCATATTTGTTTAACTGGGTTCTCTTGATCTGCTTTTAGGACTTGTGTGAAAATCTGATGATGTTTTAGGTCATATTTATGCAGAAATATAGAAAAATCTAAAGGGTTCACAAACTTTCAAGCACCACTGTACTTCAACTGGTATAGTGCTATAAACCTCAAAACTAAGTTAAAGCAATACACATGTTGATGATGGCCAAAAATAAATGTGTATCTACAGTAGAGTTCAACTTATAATACAGAAGCACTTTGTAGTCTGTGTGTTTCTCTTCATACTTTGTTCGTCCCCTTTACTATGTTCTCTAATGGTCAGGACCCCCACAGATCAGGTACTGTTTGGGTGGTGGATCATTCTCAGAACTTCAGTCACACTGATGTGGCGGTCATATGCTAGTGTGTAGGAATGGATCAGACACAGCAGTGCTGCTGGAGTTGTAAAACACTGTTCACTCTCTGTTCATTTTATCAGAGACATCTACCATGGTGCTCCACTTGTAGCTGTAACGTCAGACAGCAGCTCATCATAAAATTATTGCTTTAGCTTTGGACAACGTTTGGACCACAAGTTTAAGCAAGTGCACCGAATACAGAGCAAATGATGAGAACCGAGACACATTTGTCAAGTCAAAATGCATCGAGAACCAAATTTGACTCACGATTCATGATTCACAATTCAGTACACAGTGATTCAAATTCACAATAGCCCTTGCTCAGAGATGTTCTCCGCTGTGTTTGTCATGCTTTTCTTTATTTTTGCATCTACAGTACTGTGTTCTTAGTGCAATAAGTCTCCATGGGTCCTAAAAAGGTTTTTGTCAGCTAACCGAAAGGGAAATCCTGTCCAGAATCTACAACACAGGCTGCAGTTAGTGTTAGCAGCTACTGTATGCTAGCATTCGGAGTTCACCAATAGAGTAAGTGTTTTGATTTTACTTTTCGCTTTCTGTCCATTACTCACTTAGTTACATTAGATATTACAACACTTAAAATATACAGACATCATAAATCAGGGAGCACCTGTACAATACAACTCCATTAATGCATATAACGCCTTATACAGTGTGGATTCTCTGGGGGTCTGGAACGGATTCATTCAATTTACATTATTCCTTATGGGAAACATTTGCTCAGTACTCGTCGTTTTCGGTTCTCGACAAGCCTTCTGGAACGAATTAACCACGAGATCCGAGGTACCACTACATTCAAAAAACCTTTATACCTAAACATATGGCACATTTTTTCACCATTTTGGAATTGAACTTAGAATCAATAAAATGCAAGCAATACCCAACCCTATTTAGACGTACCTAATAAACTGGCAATGCTGTGTTAACATCCCTCCATTCTCTTACATAAAGGTTAACTGTACCAAGCTGGTTTGTCTCCTAGCTGCATTTAAGCCCTGGTTTCTATATGCCTTCTGAATTTTACCGACCTTAGCTGTGTGGTGGCAGAAACTGCAAATGGACCAGAAGCAGACAGTAAGTGCCAGTAAGGGACAGGAAGTGCAACGGCAGTGACTAGACTCCAGGGGAAGCACGAGTTTGGTAGCAATCAGTAGGTGGAACTCAGCTAGGAGCACAGAATTGGCTGTGACTAAATTGGGAGAGCATTGTCAAAAAATTCCAAAATATTATCAAGGGGAAACTGGCACAACAGGATTTTTTTTTTTACCTGAGGCAAAATAACCCTACAGTTTATTTAACATTGTCTCTCTTCCACTCACTCGCAAGAGCTAGCTGTGTAAACGACAGGGCCTGGGGTAAGTCTCTTGGTGTGGGGGTTTGGACACCCCAAACCAAAAAAATAAAAAAGTCAACATCCTATGCAGGGAAAACAAGAAACCTAAATACAGTGGTGTGAAAAAGTGTTTGCCCCCTTCCTGATTTCCTTTTTTTTTGCATGTTTGTCACACTTAAGTGTTTCGGAACATCAAACCAATTTAAATATTAGTCAAAGACAACACAAGTAAACACAAATGCAGTTTTGAAATGAAGGTGTTTATTATTAAGGGAGAAAAATCCAAACCTACATGGCACTGTGTGAAAAAGTGATTAGTAGCAACAACTGCAATCACTACTGTATAGGACTGTGGTAGCCTAGTGGTTAAGGTACTGGACAATGCTCCAGAAGGTCTAGGGTTCAAATCCCACCTCTGCCAAGCTGCCACTGTTGGGTTTTTGAGCAAGGCCCTTAACCCACAAGTCGCTCTGGATAAGTGTGTCTTCTAAAAATGTGGACTGTGGTAGCCTAGTGGTTAAGGTGCTGGACTATGGACCAAAAAAATCTGCCAAGCTGCCACTGTTGGGTCCTTAACCCACAATTGCTTGGATTGTAATACTGCATCAGTTGTAAGTTGCTCTGGATAAGGGCGTCTGCTAAATGCTGTAAATGTCTGAAAAATGTCTAAAACCAAACATTTGGATAACTTACAGAGAGTCTTTTACTACATTGTGGAGGAATTTTGGCCACTCATCTTTGCAGAATTGTTGTAATTCAGCCACATTGGAGGGTTTTCCAGCAAAAATAGGAAATCAGGAAGGGGACACTTTCACATCACTGTATGATAAATCAAGAGAGCAAGACTTGAGCTCTTGGGTGTCTCATGATGTCTTCCAGCACCGTATGAATACAGATGTTTGCAGTTTTAGGGTGTAACCAGCCGCCACGTGAGCTCGCTTTTGCTCTTCTAACCTTAATCATGTTTGTGTGAACGGAGAGTCAGTGATGCACTGCAGTAATGAGATTCAGGATAATGTGATCAAATGCAATTGCTGTTCCTGAGTGGCTGAGCAGAGCATGTTTGTGTATGAGGTTGAGGTATCCTATAGGAAAAAATAGCATGTCAGCAGGTTTGGGAGGGCAGGGATGTGTGTTCTCAAGAGTGAAATGAGACGTGGCAGCTGGTCCACTTCTCTGAAATGCTAAGAGTGTGTTTGCACTCTCAGGTCCATGCACTCGCTCAGCTGCACGAAGACCATCCACGTCTGAGTTTCTGTTTTCTGTTTCTTTTCTGATATGTTACGTTTATACGTTCATAATCGTACACATGGTTACTTCGTACGTATAGTTACTTGCACGCAGTGCTTGTCAGTATGGCAAAAAAAACGTATGTTATAATAGTAATAATATTTAATATTTATGATGATTATTATTATTTTTATTATTATTATTCTTATTATTATCTGAAGACGTTTTAAAGCATGTTCTCCAGCAATATTTTTTTTAAACCCAGAGAAGACATGTAATGAAAGGGATAAATTATGTAATGTCATTATATAATTGTTTCTGAGCAAAAAAAAAAAAAACCTGAAAAAAATAAGAATGTAAGTTTTAGTTATTCATTGTTCACCAGTAGTAATTTTGTGCATAATTCATGCCTGCAAATTTAATCCTTTACAGTAATAACTGTTTTTTTCTTTCCAAAATTCACAGTCGTTTAGTGATCATAGAAAGGTATTCAGAATTTGCAGATTGGTGATAGATTCATCTCAAAACTCATGACACACTGCTTCTCCTTACATGAAAGTACATAAGCTGCTTTTATAAGTAACAAAGTATCGGCACCAGTATTGATATCGGCGCAAATAGGTATCATTTAATCAAAATGTGTTTAATAAAATTGCTTATTTCCATTTGGTTTAATGTACACTGACAAAAAACATAAAGCACCCAGATAGAAATGTCAGATTGCTGTAAAACTCTGTATTCTCTCTCAGAAAGATATGATTACAAGTGTGGACTGATTAGACACTTACCACAAGAGGGCATGAAATTGCTTCCCCTGCTGCACTATAAAAAGGCTCTAAGATGCTACTTTATGGTAGTGTACCTCTTTGTGAGAGACTGCTAGACATGTCTCTCTGACACATTTGCCCACAGATAGGCCTCTAGATCCTCCACACATAGTTTGCTAAAGACGGTCCCATAAATGCTTAATTGGTGATATATTTGGCAAAGATCAAGGAAGTGTTGCAATCTGGAGGAGACATCTCTGGGAAACCCTTGCTGTCTGTAGGCGAGAATTATCCTGCTGAAAAATGCCAGTTAGAAGCCCTGCCAACATGTGGTCGCAGGATGTCCTGAACATAATGCTGAGTTGTTAGTGTCCCTCGTATCAGAACTGTCGTATGTGATGGCTCCCCAGATCATCCCAGCAGCAGTTGGTGCAGTGAGTCACTTCACAGGAAAGGGACGATTGAAGTGCTCACCACGAGGCCTCCATGCTCAAATCCGATTGTCGCTGGTTCCCAAAGAGAACCTGGATTCATCACTAAAGACGATACATCCCAGTCCATGGCAGTCCATTTTTCTCGTTCATGACGCCACAAGGCGATGGTGGCTGGCTCGTGCTTGTCGGCAGATCAAACGATCCTCTCTACTGGTGGTCTGTCTTGACTGTGTGGAGCCTGCTCGCCATGTGTGCATGCCCTCACGGAACCACTGCTCCCAACACCTCCTAACAGCTAGATCAGAATGGCATAGATGGCAGGCAATTCGTTGAAATGACCATCCTGTTTCTCTCTGTAGAGGCATTTATAGAGGTCAATGATCTATCTCCAAGAGGTACACTACCCAAAAGTAGCCTCCGATAGCCTTTTAAGCCTGCTCAGTATGGGCTTGGGCTTAAATACTAGACAATAATAGACAATTGTAAAGGTGCTTTGATACAATGCTCCATTGTAAAAAGCGCTATACAAATAAATCTGGATCTGACGTAATGTCTGTTCAGCGTCCAAGTCCTCAATGTCCTGTTTCACAGAATGTAAGGTGGACATTAATCGAAGCATAGTTGTGTCGCATAAACACAAAAGAAATGGTCTTTGACATACCTTGATGTTAGGTAGGATTAATCATTTTCACGCACCACAATTTGATCCATAAGCTTGAAAACACTTGCAAAGCATTCTGGGTTAAACCTGTCGTGAAGAAAAATGGAAGTCTGTCGGGTTCGTTGGTTTGTGGCAGTCGTATTTCCTGCACTGTGATATCACTTATATAACTTTTATTAGGACAGTCTGGTGCATGTACACCTCGCCCCTCTGCCATAACATTAAATCATCGGGGCAGTTCAGTTCCACCCTCCTCTGTTTCAGTGGAGCTTAATAGCATGGCACACTGGGTGATTTATTGAGCTTTAACGCAGCCTGTTCTGCTGACCATGACAGAGCTCATCCTTCAGGTAGAGTTAATGGAAGATGTTTGTTTACAGGCACCAGACCACAGAGCTTTCCAGGTTTTGGTGCAGAAATTGTTGAATTGTAAGAGTCCTGGTCAAATTACGTTTTGTTTTGTAACACACAAATTCTTATCTAAGCCTGTGTAGAGGATTTTATATAGACTGGGAAGCTGTTTTAGTACAGTTATACCTGTGGTAGCCTAGCGGGTAAGGTACTGGACTGTGGATCAGAAGGTCCAGGACTCTTACCCACCTCTGCCAAGCTGCCACTGTTGGGTCCTTGGGCAAGGCCATTAACCCACAATGGCTTGGATGGTAAGACTGTAAATGACATAAATGTAAAATGTAAAAATGTACCTCGGTTCTCATCATTAATTCGTTCCAAAAGGATTATCAAGAACTGAAAATGACAAGTACCGAGCAAAGTTTTCCCGTAAGGAATTATAAATAGAATGAATCTGTTCCATAACCCCAGAAAATCCACACTGTAATTAATGGAATTGTACTGTACATGTGCTCCCTGATTTACGTTGGGGATATGTTCCGACAAATCATAAGTAATGATAAGTAAGTTAATGTTTAAAACACTTACATTAACCTACAGTTGGCCAAAATCATTAACACAAAGTTTATTTTATAATAAAGTGTTGAAAAATCTCATGTCATTTAGTGGGTAATGGATTGAAAGTGAAAAGTAAAAGCAAAACACTTACTCTATTGGGGAACTCAGGGCACTAGCATAGCTGCTAATGCTAGCTGCAGCCTGAAAGCCGGATGCCATTGTTAACCATTTCCCATGGATAATTATATGCACTAATACAGTACTGTAGATATATGAATAAAGCACTGAGCAAGGGCTATTATGAGTCTGAATCGTTGAATCACTGTGTCGAGTCATGAATCGTGACTTGCTAATATTTTTGGACCAGTGCGCCTTAAAATTTTCACATGTTGTTGACTGGGACAGCTTGTAGAGTGCTCTGACATATTCATACAGCTGGTTATCTCTATGTAATTAAATACGCACCCTTTGGTAACCATTACACCGTGGTTATACACACTTTGTCCAGCTATTATAGCTTTTCTGATTGCACTGCACCACTGGTAATCTCAGCCACTTTTCTATACTTAAATATAATCACCCACTGAAAAGATTTAGGCATGTAGCTGCTTCTGATATGAGCGAGGGTGATGAGGACTGTTGGTAGCCACTTAGCTAGGATGAGCTGCCTTCGTTTTGTCGCTGATACAGGCTGTAATTGACTACACACTGAGTGTCTTGAGCTTTATTAGGCCACTGAGTGACGTTAACGTTAGCAGAGACCAGTACTAGAATAGACGCTGATGCAAGAGCTTTTGTTGCATCAGAGCTGCATGTGATGCGCTTGGTTCCATGGTTTGGCTTGAGAATGCTATTTTTGTAAGGATAATAAGACACGAATAAAAGATAGACGCTGCTAGTAAAGAATTCCTTCCTTTGTTTCTGCTGGTCACTCATTGAAAAATGATGACGCTAATTAGTACAAGTAAGCTCTGTTTCATCTCCATCTGATCAAAGTCATATATGTTTTTATATATATAAAAAAGATTCACATTGCATGTTTAAGACGGTAGTAACTTCATTCTCCTGCTGATGGAATTGCATGATGATAATCAGGCTATAAATACCTGTGGGGGTGTGTGACAGGATGTATATGTCGAGAAGAGGTGGTACAGTGCAGCAGTGTCAAAAATCCCACCCTAAAGGAAATTCTCGCCAGAATTGTGGGCAAAAGACGAACCTGAGACAGAGACTGTCTGTGTTTTTCATGGCTTAAAATAAAATAAAAATTGCTTTGCTTCCAGGCAACCATTGCTTCTGATAGTAAACGCAGGTCCTTCACAACCAAGTTTTGAAAGAACACTTTGCCGGGAACTGCATACCATGAGCATATGGAGCAGAGTGGCACACGAGTGGGCAAAAAGACAAAAATTGGACTGTTCATGAATGGAAACATGTTATCTGGTCAGATGAATCTCGTTTCTGCCTGTCTCAGGAAGCCTTCAATGAGGACTGCGTGCAAGGATCAAGCTGGAGGAGGTTCTGTGAAGCTCTGGGGGTATTAAAATTATGCAGAAATGGGTTCTTTGATCGAGGTGAAATTTGAACCACAATGCCACCATTGAGCTCCTGGTTTTGCGTTTTTTTTTACTCAGGAACATAACATTCCTATCCCTGCAAATATGACTGAATGGCATGATGAAAATTCAGGAGCAGTCACACATTTGGACTGGTCCGCAAAATCCCCAGATGTGAATCCTGAAATCTGTGGGACTACCTGGAAAAACTAGTAAGACGCCAGGGAAGGCATCTACAAAATCTGTCAGAACTCAGCAATTCTTTGCTGCAAAGCTACTGATGTCAGAAACTTGTCCAGTCCACACCAAATCGAATCCCAGCTGATATTTGTTCTTGTAGAGGTATAACTCGCTATTAGGTACAACAGCCTGCTATATTTATACTGGCAAAGGGAAGGGTGTGGTTTGCTAGAAACACAAACTACCAGTTTCAGTCAAAAGCATTCACACCTAGGGGCAATTTAGAGACGCCAGTTCTCCAACGATATTTTGGCAGGACTGCTGGTGAGAACCCAAATGGATATGGGAAGAACATGCTGAGCTGTGATGTGTTGCAATGATGTGATTTGAGGCATTTACTCTAAGTCACTGCACATTTTATTATAAAAAATTTCCCCAGAGAGTTCCAACTATTAAAAATTCAAAACATCAAGAGGTCAGGTTAGTTGCCATCACATTTCCTCTGTCTCTTATTTACCCCTCCACCAATAGGCATGGGAAGGGGTGCCGCTGAGGGAGTTGCCCACCCTCCCCATTGTGCCAGTGTATAAAACAATGGAAGTTTAAAACACTATGTTAAACAGTTGTGCACTATTTAATTTCTTTATTAATTGGATTTATATTTGAGGAGAAAACTGGCTCCTATATTTTATGATGCCTCTAATGCATCATATGCCACCTGCTAAATGGGCAAGCAGAATGCTTTTGGATATTATAACATCCCTTGTTAGGCACTTTATTGTCAACACCCTGGAAAGTGAGGCTACACTTGGTGCCATGTAATGCCGGGTAAGAAATGGGTTTATTGGTAATTTTGTCGCCATGCAGTATTTGTTTATTCAGAGCCTGTAATGGCAATGGGTTTGTTAGTAACACTGCCACACTGCAGTTAGGACCATTTTAAAGGCCTGTGACTCACAGAGGGCCTAAAAATGTATTTGAACATTTATTTTTTTAGGGGCCCGTTGTTAGTATTGTTGTCTTGAACTCATTTAGTCTCGTCTCGGTCCCAGGGTAAGGTGGTGCATTTTTGCCTTACTTTACCATGCCTGCAAAATCTGGAATTGTTATTATTATGCTTCCACATTTAGTTATAAAATGGATAGAATGGATGTTATTGGCTATATTCAGTTGACTTCTGATGAAGTTTGAGAGAAGGAGAACAGAATCATCACCATCATTTGCTTCCAAAAGGTACACTGTCTTAGTTGGATTTTGACTATAATGTAATAATTCAGAATAACTTTAGCCTATATGTTATTTAATGTTAACAAAATCTAGGGTGAAAAATGTTATTTATTAACCATTATAATTATATTATATAATCTGTAATGAATGTAAAGTGAATTACAAACTGTTTAAATTTGTTGCATTTTCATTTATTTATTCTTGTATGATGAAAACATCTTTATGATCTCCGTCTCATCTTGGTCTCGACTACTAAAGATCTTGGTATTGCGCTCTTGACTACAACACAACTTTTTCATGCGGCTAGAGATCCCTGGTAGCACCCCTGGGCACCGGAGCCCCTGAGGATGGAAAGCAGGGTTAAAACATGAAAGAAAAGATTATATACTGGCCAGGAATTCCATTCCACAAAAGAGGATGATTTGAGGTTTAGTGAGTTTTAACAAGACTCTAACAATTCCCTTGACAGAAATCTACATAGCCGTACCGTCTCAAATTTGGATATTTTAAGGAAACTGCACAGCCATAAAGTCAATTTAAAAACATACCTAAAGGGCTCTTCAGGGAAACTCTTCAGCATCTTAACTTTTTTGAAAGTACTCTCTTCACTCTGTTTATGTCTGCCATTGAGTTCAGTTCAGTAGAGGGATCTTGCTGAGGCAGGTGAAGCTCGTGCATACTTATTCACAAATTGTGTGTGTGTGTGTATGTGTATGAAATTTGCTTAGAGAACTGAGCATTCCCTGACACCCACACTTTGAATGCCCTGCTCCGGTTTCCTGGCAGTACTGCAGAGTGCAGGCAGTGCCATGACAGATGAAAAGAAGCTGAAGTTAGCTGTCTTCCTTTGTGAACACCATACCGGCTAAAAAGCACCATATGTGTTAATACCTGTTATAAATAGTCAAAAAGTAAATACAGCAAATCAAATACAGGTCTGAAGAACTCCTCAATCCACTTAACATTTGACTGTGGAAAATAAGTTTAATCTCTCTCCGTACATTTTATGTTATTATTTTAGCTTATTTATATTTTATACATCTCTCTAAGTGCTAACCCTGTATATTGCTGATGCAATGATAAATTATCCTCCAGGGGTGTCGACAGGTCAGTTTCCCACGGCTCAAGCCCCGGATTTAATTTTAACATTATATCTAATATTAGATCTAATATTTAACAGTAAAGTCTTTATTCTTTTTAAGATAACAGCCAAAATCAGCATAGGTCTCTGTCAGGTCTGTGTCTGCATCATTGTGGTCGTGTTTGTGTGCGTGGGCGTGGCACAGTTAGATAGCGGGAGTAGTGGTGATTCTGATTCTGTTCAGTGAGTCGACTCTTTCAGCTCCCAAATGGCTTTTAATTCAGCTGAGTTTAGCGCTGTTTTGACCTATGATTGGTACGTGTGCATGTATACTAAACCTCATCATTTCCATAATCTAATAATTTTACATTGTTTTGTATAAAAAATAAATGTGAAAATATGCAACGCGTGTTATATGTTTTATTTAAAGCCAACTGAACGTTGTAGTGTTTAGCCACCACTACCAGACAGAGAGTGCAGGTGGTTTAAAAAGGTATCAAAACTGAGTATTAAAACAAAGAATTCAGCAGAGGACCTCACTGGACCCCCTACATGTGTTTGGGCTAAACCCCAATATCCTCAAACCCTAAAAACGCCCCCCTGGATACCTCCTTACCTGTACTAAAATCACTGTAACAGCAATATTATAAACTGAAAATGAATATTGCTTTAAAAAGGTGACAAAACCAACAGCATTAAATACATCCGACTTTAGTAAAGAATTACTATCAATTACATTTGTAATAAATAATTATTTCACGAAGCAAGATAGCTCTGTTCAGTCTCACAGGAAAGCCAAGAAGCTCCTCTCATTTCTTTAGTGTGTGCCATACAGTTTATAATGAATCTGCTTTAGCTCTGTTTTGGTGATTCAGATACTTTTTCCCTCAGCAAACGGCCCATCGTTCCATTTCCACTCCTTATGTCTTAGTTTTTCTACATTTCATTTAGTTAATGTCTGCAATTTCTCATAATCCAGTTGTGGTGAGATCACAGGTATGTGTGGATATGGCAGATTTTAGAACTGGAACATTTTATAAGGTCTTAAAGCTTACCTTTAACACAGGGTTGTGTTTTGAAGCTAGATTGGGTAATATTGGTAAACTACTGAATATTACAACCACGATTTAGTCTTCAGAGAGTAGTTAGAAGGCTTGGTTCTCCTCTTATTTCCATAGATTTGCTTGATCTGAGCAGACAGGTCTACATTTCCTTTCTAACTTAGAAGGATTATACAGACATAGACAATGAATCTTCTTTTGAACAGCCTTTGGTACCCTATACTCACAGGTCCTGAAGCCATCTCCAAACTGCTGTACCTGACACTGATCTAAAAGATGAATTCTCCTCCTGTATTAAATGCTGAATCCTGTTTAATTCATGACTCTGGTACTTTTGGACAGGCCTATTTTTATACCGGAACATTCCTCACTTTTTTTTTCTTTTAACAGAATTCATTGCTGAGCTTTGGGCGTATTTGAAATGTGTCTTTTCAGCACAGACGTCTCATGAGGTTTAATTAATCATTCTGCATTTACATTTACTTATCCAGGACGAGTTAGGAAATGTGTGACTTTGCAAAATGTGCAAACAGTCGAAGTCTAGCGAGGTTTGTTTATCCAGAACGGCCTGTACATGAACATCATTAATAGTGCCTGGCATGTGTGTTCACTCCCCTTGACCTTTTCTCGCAATTTTAATTAAAATGCAATCAGCTGGGATGTTTATCATTGGACTGACACACACTACTTAATTTAATGCGATTGTAAACACACATTTTGGACAGAAAGGTTAATGAAATAAATAGCAGGTTTCATTTCGATATGTATCCACCCCCTGGATGAGTACTTGGATCAACAGTCTTTCTGACCAAATTTCTTGAGCTCTGTCAGATTAGTTGGAGGCCGCTGGTCAAATCACTGCAGTGTCAAATCACAGATTCTCAGCTGGATTGAAGTCTGGGCTTGGACACTCTAATACAATGGGATGCTTGCTTTTGAACCAGTCCTGTCCTTGGCAGTATGCTTAGCAGGTTTCTAGACTATTTGTCAGACTGGGGGACATAGAGAATTTAGCGGGGCACAGCTATACCTATATGCTTGCCAATCAGCCATAGGGGTGCCACTGTGCATAAAAAATAAGCCTGTTAAACACTAAATAGAATACGTGATTTAACACTAAATTGGGCGTTACTCTGCCTTGGATGCCAATTTTTTATTAATTACGTTATTTTATAGATGGTAACCTAACATGCCTTTGCTTTAGTGGCCTAATTTGTCAAGTCAGATCTATTTATATAGCGCTTTTTACAATGGAGCATTGTCTGAAAGCAACTTTACAAGTTTAGATTATCTCCTCATAACTACGTCCAATCCCAAATTGAGCAAGCCTAGGGCGACAGTGGCAAGGAAAAACTCCCCGAGTGTTATAGGAAGAAATCTTGGGAGGACCAAGACTCAAAAAGGGACCCGACCTCCTTAAGGATAATTTGTGTTTTTGGTAGGTTATCCGATTAGTGGCCAAAACACATGGAGCTATGAGCTATCATTACCTTGTCTGCAGCATGGCTGACTTTCTTTTAAATACAATTTTAGCAGATATCCATTGATCCATACAGAAAAAAAACTGGCTCAGACTGAAAGCGCTCAAGGTTTTGGAAAGATGCTGGGGCATTATGGGAAATGTAGTGCCTGTAGTGAGTTTGCAAGGCATGTCCTGTAGTTCTGCTCAGCACATGCCTCACTAAAGTGCTTAGTGGTGTCCGGCCCATTCTCAGGCCTGTTGCAGATTACCCCAGGTTTTCTACAAGTATTGCTCTATATTTGGCTCTATACATCTTGACCAGTTACCACCGACATGGTTCATTATAGGTGCTTTCTCATCAATACAACAACACAAAATTCAAAAGGCAGAGGGGTGAATACTTATGACAGACAGTGTATTATCCTCATATCTTTGATTTGCATCACATTCAAGACTTCTATTCTTAAGAATATTGGCTTTGATGGCTTTGAATGACATAGTCCTTGCCCCCTTTTTTTTTTTTTATAGCTTCGCCAGATTTTTTTTAGAAAATTACTACAGAGTCGAGATTTCCACATTTAGCTGTCCTTTCCTACAGATCCAAACAGTGAGACTAATGTTCATTTTATTAATTTTCATAAGAGTTTTCACTGACTCCTAAAGGTTGCATATGGCCATGGGTTAATGCAGTGGTTCCCAAACCTTTTCTTCAGTGTCCCTCTGCTAGGGTTGGATATCAAAACCCAGTTTTGTTCTGCCAGAGCTTTAGCGGAAGATGGACGCTCAAAAGTGCTCTGACGTTTGGCTTTGCTTTAAGAGAAAACGAATGGCCAAATGCAATATGTGGAAAGATGATCTGTTGTAAAGAGGGCTGCACCTCCAACATGGCAAAACATCTAAAGCACCAGCATGATATTGAGCTTCAGCAGTGGACCGGATTCAGCTGTTTGCAGTCTATTAGCCCAAGTGCTGTAGAGAGTCTAATGCTTAATATTTATATTTACATTTACAGCATTTAGCAGACGCCCTTATCCAGAGCGACTTACAACTGATACTATCTTACAATCCAAGCAATTGTGGGTTAAGGGCCTTGCTCAAGGACCCAACAGTGGCAGCTTGGCAGAGATGGGATTTGAACCCTGGACCTTCTGGTCCATAGTCCAGTACCTTACCCACTAGGCTACCACAGTCCCGAACAAAGACCTAAAACAATGACCTAAGAACACTAAACCTCTCTTAATTACTACTGGTCAGGAATAATCTCTACTGCTGACGAGATGAAACTGTGGTCCAAAGGAAAGTAATAATTTTTATGTTTTTCATCCCATTTAAACCTATAGTACGTCTCTTAATGTAAAGATTAGCACTTTCCCTTTGGACCACACGTTCATCATTTCAGCAGTAGAGAGCAGTTATGAGCAGTAGTAACTGAGAGATGTTTCGTGTTCCTAGGTCACTGCTTTAGAACATTAAGCCAGGTTAAGCTTTTTACTTATAATAGGTTTAAATGGGAAGAAAAAAGCTTGACGTAAAAATGATTACTTATGAATTTGACATATAGAAAATAAAGATATACTTTGTACTTAAAGGTTTGGCACATTTTTTTCTCCATAAAAATTGGATTGGACTGGGCGTATCCAGCCTACCACACAGAAACCATAATGAATAAATCAATACTTGGTGCTCAAACCTGCCTCATGCCTTGCTGTGCCCCCCTGCAATACCTCAACCTCCTGTATGTTTTTTTTAGGAATGACTAGATTAATGTTTTCCTAATCATATGCCCAATTTTCTCACTAAGCATTGATTTATTAATTATGGTTTCTGTGTGGTAGGCTGGATACGCCCATTCCAATCCACTTTTTATGTGTACACACTGTTCATAAATGAGGACCAGCATCCGTCATCCACACAGGAAGAACCAGAAGTTTGCCTACAGTGGAATGTGTTATGAATCCAAGTCTTGGCTATTCTATCTGTGGTTGGAGGTGGTATTATATCCATTAAAACTTTTCCCCAAACTTCAAAGGAAGGCACTCAATAAGTCCTGTAAGCTATTCATGTTCTGCTATTAAGGCTTCTGAGAATGAGAATCTTTATGAAGTTAATTAATTTAATTGTTAATTGTTATCCGAAAGTCTTATTTTTCTTCTTCTTCTTCTTCTTCTTCTTATTATTATTAATCCACGTTTTTGTCCGGATTTCAACTGCCGCAGCTTTCGAGATATCGACCCCGTTCCAGCGCCATTGCGTTGGGTCTGGTCAGGAATGGTGTGCTTGTATAGGGCCCTCCTGGTCGGACTTTGGGGGGCCCCCGCAGGTCCCGCAGGTCCCGGGTGCAATCTGAGGTGATATGTGATGCCCATGGGGCCCCTATGGACCCCGGGAGGGCACTGGGGCCCCTGGGTGGGCCAATGACTGTAACTCAGTCAGTTTTCGACCTACGGCCACGAAATTCGGCAAGCTTGGTCCCAGGTGCAATCTGAGGTGATATGTGATGCCCATGGGGCCCATGAGGACCCCGGGTGGGCACTGGGGCCCCTGGGTGGGCCAATGACTAACTCAGTCAGTTTTCGACCTACGGCCACGAAATTTGTCAAGCTTGATCCTGGGTGCAATCTGAGGTGATATGTGATGCCCATGGGGCCCATGAGGACCCCGGGTGGGCACTGGGGCCCCTG
This sequence comes from Ancistrus triradiatus, assembly GCA_025084515.1. Classification (NCBI taxonomy): domain Eukaryota; kingdom Metazoa; phylum Chordata; class Actinopteri; order Siluriformes; family Loricariidae; genus Ancistrus; species Ancistrus triradiatus. The sequence goes on from JAJAGP010001514.1 coordinate 69,624, forward strand.
GGTGGGCTAATGACTAACTCAGTCAGTTTTCGACCTACGGCCACGAAATTTGTCAAGCTTGATCCCGGGTGCAATCTGAGGTGATATGTGATGCCCATGGGTCCCATGAGGACCCCGGGTGGGTACTGTGGCCCCTGGGTGGGCCAATGACTGCAACTCAGTCACGTTTCGATCTACGGCCACGAAATTCGACAGGCTTGGTCCCGGGTGCAATCTGAGGTGATATGTGATGCTCGTGGGGCCATTGCAGAGTGGCAACCACACTCGCATTTTCTTCAGGAAATGCACCTCTCTAGTTGTGTCTTGTTGCCCCACTACAGCAGTATATTGTCTCTAAAAAACACATTGTCATAAGCCTACACTGGGGAGTATCCTAATGAGAAAGGTCATAATATCAATTACATGTTAAGCTAGTAGTGGGGAGCTACCCAGGAGGGCATGATGGTGAATGGAACCTGTCGAGACCTCCTGTAATTATATTTTTTCCCTTGTCTAAATTGGGAACAAAACAAGTGCTGGTATGTCACTGGCAGAGGAAGACGAAGTACACAACTTCATTGCTTAAATCAAAGTACAGATACTATTGGTCAAATGTTACTTTGATACAAGTGAAAGTTGTACCTTTTGCTTTTAATAATACTCAAGTATTACAAGTACATTCTTAGGCCATTGCTTTATTGTAATATTGCCACAACACTTACAATACTCCTAATATCCCTAATTACAATACCCTTAAAACCCCTAATAACTGAATTTGAACATTGAAATTCAAAAATGCTTGCTGAGGAATCATGAACTTGATGTGACCCCATTCCTAATAGGCTGTCTCTGTCAGTGTCACCTTTGGAAAAAAAACACATTTTAGAAAAGAAAAAAAAAATATTTACTGACTTTCAAAGGACCTTGATAGAAATGTAGTGGAGTGAAAAAGTTTAATATTTGTCTTTAAAATGTAGCGCAGTGAAAGTCGTAAGTTTGCAAAAAAAATATACTCCGGTAAAGTCACTATCTACACCTGGTCACCGAAGTTAGTGCATTATGAAGCCATTCGAGTTCTAGGATGAGAACTCAGCAAAGTAGAAAAAGTAATTCTAGAACTGTTAAGAACACGACGGGTTATGACCCAATTCCAGTTATCCTAATAGATTTCTTTTACAAGATTGTGGCAAATTAGGGTGCTTCTTTTCCAATCTGGTGTTCTGATCAGATGCTTTTCTTTAATAGCTGCCGTTCTGCATGAGCGCTTATCTAAATCGCCATGGTTACCAAATAGCTGCTATGTTTACGTAACACCGTCTGACCCCCCGGGGTTAAAAACCGTGTGAATTTCGCTGGAATGTTGGATGACATTCGAGGGAATCGGGAGGTTTGTGTAATTCGCAGCCTGCACTCGATGATGTCATGGTTATGAGATCACCATTACAGACAGGGTGGGGTGTTCAACTGGACTCCTTCGAAACGTATGACACCCTTGCTCAGAGAGGTCCATAAATCTATCTGCGTGGTTTCTATGGGTGTTCTAGCCAGTATGTATCCTGCTACACAATATGGTCATTGTGTGCTTATATTTTAAGCGGAACAGAGTCACTGTTTGTAGCGTAAAGGATAGAAGGTTACTTAACATCCAGATTTGTAAAATTATATTCGACACAGATATTAGGAGATTTGGCTTCGCCCATACGTGGAGGAAAAAAGGTCCCATTTTTGGGTGGTGTCCCCTTACAGCTACACATGGTGGACTTGGATACAGGCTGTGTGGAATTGGAATTGATTTTCTGCACCCCTAATCTAGTGGAAGCTTTGCAGTCAAATGGTAGACTGTGAACAAAGACTGTGCTGCCAATATGCTCAAGACCAGACAGCTCTGGATGCGGTGTGATTGTATGACAAAGAGATACTTACTTGGTCTGTACAATAAAGCCAGTAGGAGCTACTGTTTGTCGTTTAATTGTAACGTTTACCTTCTCAAGCCATGTCACATTAAAAAGAACTGGCTGCACTAAAGAACAAAAAATCACTCAACGATAAGGAGTTGAAACTTTGTGTGTGAATGTAATTATAATATATGTAAGTGATTACAATATTAGAGTTTTAGAAAATTAGAAAATTGTACAATTGAAAGGAGGCTCTAGTACACTGTTAGGTCGCCTCTAGCCTGGATACGGCTGGGCATTGGAAACAAATGGGTTCCATAAGATATTCTGTGGCATGTTTGCCCATAGTTGTTGCAGATCCCTTAAATTCAGGATTGTAGCGCTCACCACGAGGCCTCCATACTTGAACCTGACTGTCGTCGGACCCCAGTCAGAACCTGTATTCATCACTAAAGACAATACGGTTCCAGTCCATACCAGTCCAGATTTCTCAGTCTCGACACCACTGCAACAAAGGCAATGGTGGATGACTGTCAATGGCAGGATACCTAATGGGCACAGCAGCTGGAAATGGTCCAGGCAGAGACAGGGGTATGTAGTGAAGGTGCCCCGTGTCTGAATGATCCTCTCTACTGGTGGTCTGTCTGGGCCTTCCAGAGCCTGTTCACTGTACATGCGTGCCCTCATGGATCAACTGCTCCCAACACCTCCTAACAGCTAGGTCAGAATGGCTAAAATGGCTGAAATCAGTGCTTCTATCAGTCTAATGATGTGCCTCCTGTCAAAGACTGTCAACTGGGCAAAAATGTCTTTGAGTGTATTGTAGAGGCATGTCTAGCAGTCAATGCTCTCTCACCAAGAGGTACACTACCCAAACGTAGCCTCTGAGAGCCTTTTTACAGGGCAGTGGGGGGAGGCACCATCTTTTTGCAGGACTCAGAGTCTTATCAGACCACACCTGTAATCATTTGCAAATCTGCCTGAGACATGCCGAGGTCTGCAGCGATCCGACATCTCTATCTAGATGGGTGCGTATATTTTTGTCATTAAGTATATTTCTTATATTGCTTACAATCCTTACAATCTTGGTTGGTCAACAGGATGTGTTGTCATTCGAGCGGTTTTGCATTCAATACTCTATCCCACCACTGCAGGGACCCAGGTCTGAGTCGGAGCGAAGCCTTCCGGATGGGTCTTGTGTCCATGTAGGCACAATACAGTACAAGATCAATATATGACACTTGTAATTTTTATATATTCTAAAAGACTGCCCCAGAACCAAGCAACCATTTTCATTTCTATTAAAACTCTTTTAGATATTTATAACCTCTCTTATGGCACCTGAAAATCTATGGCAGGTGCTAAATGAGAGGAATCAGGTTGGATGTGAAACAAGTAGAAAACAATTTAGTGTGCTGAATAAATATCTGTAATACATTCTCCTAGCGTTCGGTTTTATTGTTACATTTGTATCAGTAGTTGTATAGATGTTTTAGAGCCTCTGAATTACCTAGGCAGTGGTGGACTTTGTTACATGTCGATGATGGTGATGATGATTTAAATCAAGCTAAGGCTATATAATACCCTAATTCGCTGATTTCAAAATCTTAATATAAATATATTATGTATACAATTACACAGTTATTAAAATTATTATTATTATTATTATTATTATTGTTGTTGTTGTTATTGAGACTATATAAGTATGCGTCATTTAACATCCATCCAATCAATGTTCGTTTGCTTCCGAGTTCGAGGTCTTTAGAATTATAATAGGAAATAAGTTGTCATGTTTGTGTATATATGTATATATACACACAGTGTGTGTGTGTGTGTGTGTGTGTGTGTGTGTATGTATGTATATATATATATATATATATATAATATATATATATATATATATATATAGTATATATATATATATATATATACATATATACACACGCACACGACAATTTTTATTTCCTATTATAATTCTATTCTGTTATTTATTTCCTACTATCATTATAATTCTTAAGACTCCTGTCTGAATGACAGAAAACTAGCATGAGTGACACCTGCTGACAGAAATGAGATTTGCAGGCAGAAAACAACGTTCCTTTTGTTTTTGTTTTCGGTGTGTTTCAAGTTATAAATGATACAAAGATGAAAATATATTGTATACAGTGTAAATATTGTATACAGTACTGTACTAAATGTTTTCATATTGGGTTTTAATTGATATTAATGTTTAAAATAAGACACTATATGCAAAGTAGCTCAGCTATTCTGTGGCCGGTCAACATCCTGTTTCACAGAATAATGCGGATGTTAAACAGTGCACCGATGTACATGCAGAACACAGGGTGCAGCCATAGGCATGTCCAGGTCCTAATAATATTGCCACAGTGTGAATTGTTATTTTCAATATAGAATGGTTTGAAATTACAATAAAGCCTTATCTTGAAATGTTTACTCTTATGAATAAAGGTCTGATCTGAGAAATATAATAAAGATGCACAAAAAGTTTACATACAAAGCTTATTTTATTATTATTATTATTATTATTATTATTATTATTACTATTATTATTATTGTATATATATTAGAAAGATATTCTATATAAAATTACACTAATAATAATAATAATAATAATAATAAAAAACTTTAGTCTTGACTTTACGTATAAAATAAAAATAAAAAGTAAGTATACTTTTGAAGTATGGAGATGAGATTAATAAACACGTTAAAGCTGCCCTGCACTGCTCCCTCTCTCTCTCTCTCTCTCTCTCTCTCGCTCTCTCTCTCTCTCTCTCTCTCTCTCTCTCTCTCTCTCTCTCTCTCTCATCACTGCTTCTTGACTCACTATTTAGCAGGAGTCATGTCGCTCCCGGCTCGTACTAGGTTGCGCTCCGATTGCGCGCACGGCGCATGCGCCACACCGAGCGCGCTCCCGTGACTTGACGCTCTCCCTTCACCGGGCGTGACCGCGCACCGCGAACGCGCCATCGGCACCTGCTTTTTCTAGGCGCACGGGCGGGGAGAGGGTGTCATTATTTGGCAGAGAGCGGCGCAGGGAAGACGAGCATTTCCTAGATACTGTCCGAGCAACGGCGTGGATTGAATCCGGTTCATCTGAAGGATTTAGCTGTTACGGAGGAGCTCGTGCGTACGCGGAATATCCCACAGGCCTTTTATTGTAGCGGAATAACGGCACGCGCATCTCGCAAGGTAGGAAACGCTTTAGGGAGGAAAGCGCTTGCCCCGGCTAGTCGTAGGTCCTGCTTGACCAGTGCATTATTCCGTGCTGTGGAGGTATATTGTAGGAACATTATGGCTTTGGGTCCACTTCCATCCACGCGGCACTGGGAAGCCCGGTAATTCCCCGTTTTGTGGTGATGCTGTGGAGCTTTAGGGCATGCCTCCCATCCTTAACTCTTATATTACATCCAAGGTTTCCTAGGATTTAGTATCGGATCATGATGCGTATTCAGATTCCTCATCCTATCTAGCGTGAACTGTGTGCACAGCTCTTTCAATCTGGCTCAGCATCTTTTATCTGACGTCCCGCTAGTCTTTGTCTCCGTCTCCCCTCATTGTCCTGGTCCTGGTCCTGGAGGTGCTCACATCTCAAACAATGCCGGCGCTCTGTCTCCTCTGTACCTCCTCAGACTTTGCTACTTTTGTCTCTTTTAGTAGTTAGTCTACATTTGCGTTTCATTCAGCATCTCTAATTCCAGTCCAGTGATGATATTATTGTTGTGATTGCTCAGTGAGCACCAACTAACCTTCAATGGTTATCAATTCCTGTACCAGGATGGACTCTCTTAAAGGAACAGTCCAGATAATTTCCTAGTCTCAATTTCCAAATCTCTGTACACCACATTTACATTTATATTTAGTCATTTAGCAGACATCTTTATCCAGATCAACTTGCAATAGCATTTTTGGGTTAAGAGCCTTGCTCAAACACCCAACAGTGGCAGCTTGGCAGAGGTTGGATTTGGTCCCTGGACCTTCTGGTCCACGGTCCAGTGCCTTAACCATTAGACCACCACAGTCTGAATATCTATCAACCACATTCACAAATACATCAGCCAGCGGTGTCCATAAATTATGTCCTAAATCTGTAATGTACGTAGTTTTTTAATATTAAGACATTTGTAATTACGATTTTGCACATGGATACTACTAAAGCAAAAAAACAACAATCAGGCTAAAATTAAACAAGTTAGATTGAACTACCCAAGAGCTGCTTTGCTATGACCTTCTCATCCAAATATACTAAAGAACAGCTTTAATAATCATCCCAAACCTACCTAAAAACACCATTGGTTAGATTTTGGCATTGCTAAAACTCTAAGAACAGTATGAGTTTGTGGTCTCAGACATTTCCAAGAACAGTTCTATAAGGTTTGAAAACACATTCTCATCTCAAAAGTACTATAAACTGATTTCATAACGCATTCTCATCAGAGAAGTACTATAATTTGCTTTGATAACATTCTCATCTCAAAAGTACTATAAACTGATTTCATAACGCATTCTCATCAGATAAGTACTATAAACTGCTTTGGAAGCATTCTCATCTCCAAAGTACTATAAACTGATTTGATAACATTCTCATTGCAAAAGTACTATAAACTGATTTCATAACGCATTCTCATCAGAGAAGTACTATAATTTGCTTTGATAACATTCTCATCTCAAAAGTACTGTAAACTGCTTTGGAAGCATTCTCATTTCAAAAGTACTATAAACTGCTTTGATAACATTCTCATTGCAAAAGTACTATAAACTGATTTCATAACGCATTCTCATCAGAGAAGTACTATAATTTGCTTTGGAAGCATTCTCATCTCCAAAGTACTATAAACTGATTTGATAACATTCTCATTGCAAAAGTACTATAAACTGATTTCATAACGCATTCTCATCAGAGAAGTACTATAATTTGCTTTGATAACATTCTCATCTCAAAAGTACTGTAAACTGCTTTGGAAGCATTCTCATCGCAAAAGTACTATAAACTGCTTTGGAAGCATTCTCATCTCAAAAGTACTATAAACTGATTTGATAACATTCTCATCGCAAAAGTACTGTAAACTGCTTTGGAAGCATTCTCATCTCAAAAGTACTATAAACTGCTTTGATAACATTCTCATCGCAAAAGTACTATAAACTGCTTTGAAAGCATTCTCATCTCAAAAGTACTATAAACTGCTTTGATAACATTCTCATCGCAAAAGTACTATAAACTGCTTTGGAAACATTCTCATCTCAAAAGTACTATAAACTGCTTTGAAAACACATTCTCATCGAACAAGTGTTCTTAACTGATTTGAATGCATTCTCATCACAAAGTGCTATAAACTGTGTTGAAAAGACATTTTCATTCTCTAAACTAAGAGCTTGTTGGGTGTTAGACATTCTGATCCTAATACTACAGACTTTGCTCTGGCTTTCTTACACCTGTCACAGTGGTGCAGTTCAGTGAATAGAAGGGAGCCTAGCTGCTCCAGACCCCCATTTACATTTGTGGTATTTAGCAGATACCCATATCCAGAGTGGCTTACTTTTTGTATTTGTGTTGTCTTGTTTCTCCTCTTGACATGTTTTCTGTCAGACTCCTGATTTGCTGCTGCAAAACTTATTTTTAAGTTGAAACCAGTCCTTTAAGCTTTACATTGTAATGCCGGTGTGACTCACATTTGTAAAATATGTAAAGATTTAGTTTTTCACTGATGATGTGATTGTAAACAGGTGATGTCAGCAGGTGATTATAATCATGATTTGTTACAAAAGCAGTGTCAACAAAGGAGGAGGCTCTGAGGAGTAAAGATGGGCAGAGGATCTCCAGTTTATCAACAAATGTGTGAGAAAACTATTGAAATGTTTAAAAACAATGTTCCTCAAAGAAAGCCTGGAAGAGATTTACATATTTCAGTCCAAACTTTTTCTGATTTGGCTTGTTTTGCGTTGTTTGTTGGAAAATGCTGGACGTCCCTGGAAAATATGTCGTCTTGAAAGCAGCTCATGTTGCTCTAAAATCTCAGTGTACTTTTCTGCATTAATGCTGCATCACAGAAGTGTAAACGACCTTCACCATGGGCACTGAGCCGATCCCATACCAGACAGAGCCTGAGTTTTGGACTGGTTCCTGATAACAGTCTGGATGGTCCTTTTTTGACTTTGGCGTCCATTTCTTCCAAAAAAAAATCTGTTTTACTGATTGGTCTGAGCACAATCCCTGTTTCCACTGTGTGATGGTCCTTCCTAGATGCTTCCAAACCCAGAGAAGGTCGACGGTGTTTCAGGACATGGTTAACATAAGGCTTCTTTTTCTCACAGTAAAGTTTTAAGTGGCATTTGTTAATGTAACTCTGTATTGTAGAGCTTGATAAAGGTTTGATAAAGGAATCTCTTGCCCATGTGGTTCCATCAGCTATTGATGAATGACGGTTCTTGATGCAGTGATGTCTGAGGGAGCAGAGATCACCCCTCTTGAGTTTAGGCTTGTACCCTTACCCTTTACACACCAAAATTCCTCCAGATTCCTTGAATTGTTTAATGATATTATGAGCTGTAGAGGGAGAAATATGTAAATCCCTTCCAATCTTTCTTTGAGGAACATTGTTTTTAAATCTTTGCAATAATTTTCTCACACATTTGTTGATAAACTGGAGATCCTCTGCCCACCGTTAGTCCTCAGAAATTCAGCCTTTCCTGGTGCTGCTTTTGTACCAAATCATGATTACAATCAACTGTTGACATCACCCGTTTGATATCATATATATATATATATATATATATATATATATATATATGTATGTATTACAGCACATTACTTAAAGGACTGGTGTTGCAGGCCTGAAATCCAGGAATGGAATGAATTATTTTGGGTTTATTCTGTTTGTTTAGACAACTTCACAGCAGCTTTATTAAGACATTTCTGTCCCAGAACTAACACACCTTGGTACGGCTTTACCTCAAAACTATCTATAAGAACACTATGAGTAGATGGTATTGGTGGACAATTGTTGTTCACAATAATATGCTGTATTCTTATTTACTCTGCATATATGATCTGAACAGTGTTCAGGATTTGTCTTCATTTAATGACCAAATTTCGAGAGACAGATTTTTCCAGCTCTGAAGCTGCTCTGAATTAGCTTCAGAAAATCCGCTATAAAGCTATTGTGTCCCGTTACAGTAAGTCTTTGCTTCCCATATGGGATTTATTGCTCTGCGGTGCAGCGGTAACTGGAGCCGAGAGAGGAATCCAGAGGGTGGGATGGTGCTAACCGAGGCTTGATATAGCAGCACAACCTGTGAGTGGCAGGACTGAATGCTGGAGATCACATGACACAAGACGTTTGGTAGTGTGTTGTTAAATGAAGCGGTAGAGTGGCTGCAACGGACTGAAACAAAGATGTTAGCTTTTATGCATTGGCAGCCACACTTGCATTATATGCATTGTTAATGGTGAGAGCGCTGCATGTTGCAACACACATGCTAACAGGCTTGTATGCTGGCTCCTCAATGGCATTTCAGTAGCACTACCTCAGTGTAAGAAAGTGCTCAAAACTTGCTCAAAAAGCGATGGGTTGCATAGCCAGTAATTTGCAAAAATCGGTAAATTCTCAAGTCAGCTACGTCTATAAATTAGGCCATAAAAGTGGTAGCTTTCATTTCTGAATAGCCATATAGATACAGCATGGTCACAGTAGCATTTTATCAGTGAGATTCTACAAGCTGAATCAAAATTTGTACAAAAATTAGTCTTTGCTTTTTTTGTTATTCAAAAGCAAGGTCATGTCACTTTGACTCAGAACACAGGAAGGGCGCCCTTGGTTGTCAGTGGCTTTAGATTTTATTAAATCCTTTCTCCTGACTGTCTTTATAAAAAATGAGGGTACACTCAGGATTGAGCTGCTGTTTAACTGCTTCTCATCCCAAACTGACCCCAAATTGCTTGATTCCAACGTTAATATGGAACAAATGACCTAAGAACAGTTTTAGCATGAATTTTGGTGTCCCATAACCTACCTAAACAGCATGTCTGGCTCTAAAACTGACCAAAGCTGTTTTGGGGAAGATGTTCTCATCCCAAAGCCTATCTTTCATGTCATATATGGCACAGATATGTACTTTTTGGGGCGATGTCCTGTGCATTGAATCTGACATTTGCAGTTCCAATTTGGGCCCCTATCATCTTTGGCATTGAAATCCGATACATATCTGATACGTAGCAATGCGACTCTGGCTAGATTTCGAATTGCGGTCAAAGCTAGCTAGTAGATCCTTTAGTAGATGTGTGAACCTTAGACATAGTACAGTGTGCACACGGACAAGGATTTGGGGAAAACATCCACATAAATTGCAGCATATTTTCAACTCTATTCGGTAGAATGGCTCATATAAGATTACATAACGTTTAGTGGTGTGTAGAAGAGCTGTGGTAACAAAATCCATACAGCGATACATTGTGACACTTATTTTCGTGATATACTACATCGATTTTTTTGAATGAAGGAAAAACACGTACACTACAATCTCCACTCCTGTAGATGTCTCAGTACAGAGTTTCGACTCAGTTTGTATTTCGGTATTATCGGTGCGATGTTATGTATTAAGACGACTCAGATCGTGCATCGTAACTTGTATTTCAGCTATTTTTATCATTTCAGTAAACTGTGGAATATCGCAATGTATCACAAGATGCATCGTATCGCAATGTATCGTGATGCATATCGTATCATGAAGTCCTTTCCAATACCCACCCGTAGTATATAGTAGGGATGCACCGATCCGACTTTTTCAGTTCCAATACCGATACATAACTTTGCATATCGATCCGATACCATTATTGGAATTAATGGAATTAATAAACCATACACCTCACCATGTGGGAGAGACTTAAGGCGTCAGTATTGGCTTAAACATTACTTATATAACAAATTAACTGTACTAAATGTAATTAACTGTAACAAATGTACTAAATTGCAATTTGTCACTAAAATAAAAAAAATGTAATGTAAACAAGTGTGCTTAAACCGTTCCATCAATCTATTTTTGTCACACATTAAAGCAGTAAGCAAAGTTGGAAAATTTCCTCACTCTTGGAACAGTCTTTCCAAGATGTATGTAATACTGTATTGATTATGACTTGCTTCCAGATCTGTTTTCTCCTGCCTTCCAACACCATGAGCGAAGAAACTCTAATGATTCATACACTCCTGGGTAGCAAACATAAAATTGCAAAATACAAAGCATGTGATGGTTCTTACCACAAATCATTGTCCAGAAAATTAGGCAGGAGTAAGAAAATGCACTCGTGAGAGTGTGCCACCATTTGCTGGTCACTGCTTGTTGCTGCAGTGCACTGCTGAGAGGAAAACGGTTGGAACAGGGAAATTCACATACAGTCTTGTTGTACACAAAAAGAAAAAAAGATTAAGGCTAAACGTTACAGCATTTAGCCTGATAGTTTTCAGTGTTCATAATCTTCTACATTATAAAAGTGTTTTTTTGTCCTTAGTTAGTGCACAATCCACTAGGTCTGGTACAGAGTCCAGATTCGATTATTTATTTATTTTGTTTGGGCATGACTGGGCTTTTCACATAGGTTTGTGGGTTATTCTACAGTTAGCAGTACAGAGTTATTAAACAATAAGTAAAAAGTATTGTCATCATGTATATTATGAAGGCTATATAATGACTACTCAGGGTTTACTTCACCCCAGAAAATGACACGATATATGAAGGACTCATAATTCTAATAATAACATATTATTTATATGTTATAATAACATAATTATAGTAACATTACGTTACATATTATTAAAGCAATAAGGCACTCGAGGGGGTGTGCATTATTGTGAATATATCACAGGAAAGAGTCACCTCTTTCCTGTGATATATTCACAATAATGCACCCCCCTCGAGTGCCTTATTGCTTTTATACCACAGTTCCGTTACCGTTTATCATTTATTGTTAGATTTTAAGATAAAAAGGACAGAAAAAACGATTTTCAAAAACGTTTATCACCCTTCCGCGAGGTAAAATAGTTCCATTCTATCGTTACCTCGCGGCATTAAAGTCGAGGAACAGAATTACCCATAACTGTTTATTATTCAGACAATGAACACAAATATATCGATTGGTAAGTTTTAATTTATTAAAGAGAAAATTTATTTACATTTAATAAAATGGGTCGGGTTTACATGCAAGCTGTTACTAAGATCCACTATTCTACCGACTGAAGCAAATCGGAGTCAGATCCCGGTGTTAGAACCAAAGTCTAGGATCCCGTTTGATTAGTAATTATAAATCTGTATGATGAAGCTCTTAATGTTAATCTTATCAGTCAGAAATGTAACAGCAGAGCTACAGAGCATCAGCAGCTTCTCTGGATTAGAGCTGGACTTACAGATAACAAACCTGTGTCAGACCAATGAACGCCCGATTAGCCGTGCATGGTGTTTAATGAAAGCTGCAGAGTTTAAGTCCAGCAAACGACGTCTTTATGAGGGAATGAAGCTGATTCAGGTCATTTTTCTTGATGGGACCAAAACTGATCTTCAGTCTTGTTGCTCTTCAGTCGAGCTGTGAATCCATTAAGAGCGCGGGAGACGATTGATTTAAAGGACTGACTTCGTTTCGCTTTTCCAGCGCTTCCAAATCCTAAAGGTGATAAAACCTTTGGCTCAGGTTGGTCATTAATAGCTTTCATCGTCCAAATTCATATCGTTTTCAAAACCAATAGATTTTATAAACAAGTTAAGTTTCTATTATATATAATTATAATAATATATATAAATATATATATATATATATAGATATATATATATATTTATATTATATATATATATATATATAATATATATTTCTATATAATTATAACTTTCATTTCGGCAGTGTTTTAGTGTTTTACTCATTACAAACTTGACTGCTTTTTTTTCAGGCCGGCGTCGTGGCCGGCGTCGTTGCCAGGTTACGTGTGTGCCGCGGATTAATACTTATAGAGCGTCGGTCACAGTGCCATTATCGTCAATAATGTCAGGGCGGAAGACGTCTCTCAGATTGCGGGTCGGAACTAACTGTGGTATAAAATAACATAATAACAATTGAAAACAGAACCTAAAACAGAGATGCCTTCTTTGGCTGAAGTGTGTTCAGCAACTTTTCAGCAACTAAAATACAGAATCCAGTATTTTAAACACCTCCTCTGAACCCGTCTGTCTGACTGGATTGTTGCAGAGTTCATAATGTCGCTCTGTCGCTTGCTTTTCCTGTCATATGCAGTGCCTCGAGAAAGGGCCTCTGCAAGTGATGTTTGAGCCTTTGGCTTCACTGTTTCACTGGTGCTACTGGTTGACTGCATGAAATCCCAAATAAAGCCGAGTCTTTAGAATACGCAGACCTGGCAACCTTGTAGGTTAGGCTTGAGCGCATGCGCAGACTGAGAAAACCAAGATTACAAAGAAATCTGGTTACTGGGAAAAAAATGGAGTCGATTTCGTGATCCGATTTCTAGATCGGAGTATGCTGACTGCTTCAATAATCATAAGTGCAAAAATCCGGTTATGATCGGATTATAAGTGGACCAATACTGATTTTGTCATTTTTAAGTTTTTAATTATATTTTTTGCCCAGGAATGTAAATTCAAAGCCATTCAAAGCTTTCTTATTCAAACAGGATTATAGCTGTGGCAAATAACAAGACTTTTGAATCCTGTTACATTGACTTTTATCAAAGGAACAGATAGCACATGGTTATGTAATTAAACAGTTAAAGTAGGAAAATAGAATATACTAAATTAAGTACAGATAAATGCAGGCCAAAGAGACCGTTTAAAGTGATTTTTAGCAAAATAGATCTTGCATGCAGTCGCCCATACACATGCAAATGGCGCCTGCTGTGGCGTCTGCCTTCTAACACAAAGCCTTGCGATCGGGGACTTTAAGCTCGCTCTCTGCTGGTTCATACAGACTCAGCGGGAAAACTGCCGTCTCTGATTGTTTAGCCGGTCGGACTCTGGTCGCTATGGTGTCTCCAGGTCTGAGCTTGATGTTCGGCATGCTAAGTCAAACAGCTCTGCAGGACGGGTGCAGTGATCCTGCTCTGAGGCTGTGCTGTAGAGCGGAGAGGGTTTGGATCAGTACATTTCATTCTGTTATAAATGTATTGATTTTAATTCATGGGTGTCACGTGCACACGGTGGTGTCTGAGGGAGATGGGGGTGCCATCCAAGGTGTACTTCTGCCTGTGTCCCGATATAGGGTCCGGACCCCTCGTATCCTGACCACACACCAAGACTTTAAGCTTGATATGGGCCAATTTATTCATCAGTCAAGTTCAAGCTCCATCTGTAGACCGCTGTTACCATCTTGATTTAGTCCCTCACAGGGGGCCGGTTGGTCACAGGTCATTAAACGTGTACCTATTCATAGTGTCATAGCTAGGAGGGTTTAGAAGATCATATTTTTGGGAGGTGAGAGGAAACTGGAGTACAGTGAGTACAGTCGTACAACCCACATGGACACTAAAATTAAAACTAAAGGAGTTACACACCGAACGTGATTTTTTTTGTGTGATTTATTCGGATGCCAGTAAATGAAGCTTGTGCACAATGATGTCTATTTTTTGGATGGTGAAAATGTGACGTTATTTCATTCACCCTCTTTTCAATTTCAGCAATTTTTGTTCGTATCTGTGCCTTCCTTTGAAAGAAATTTATTTAGGATATCTTGAGTGAGACGAGATTTTGACCTGAGTGCACCACCGCTTCTACCAAGTGTTCATCAGATCTGTCTCAATACCTAGTGACTGCCCTTGCTTCCTACTTCCTATGTAGGGAGTTCCCTTTGTAGAGATTTCTAACCGACCATTGGAACCCTAAGACTTATTAATGAATGTTGAGTTATCAATATTTAATCTTTCCTTAAGGGTTCATTTTGGAGGAACATCTTAACACATGCATATTTTTGACAGAATGTGATGAGCAGAACAGATCACATGTAGACAGAAGCCAATATCAGGACTAACCTGAGGGAAAATGTAAGCTCTTCTGTAGGAGATCTGTGGTTTAGCACATTTAGCTGGTAACTAGACATAAATGAACTGATTAAAACTGGCAAGAGTCACAGTATTATGTGAAATTTATAAGTAGTGCATTTAATTAATTATATACATAAGCTTGTATTACATACATGCAATGGAATGCAATCATTTTATTTTATTTTAGTCTTTCACATCATCCTGCAAGTTTATACATATGAAGGTACAGAGTACTTTTACAGTGTATAATGTTTTATGTAAACAAGTGTGCTTAAACCGTTCCATCAATCTATTTTGGTCATACATTTAAGCAGTAAGCAAAGTTGGATCATTTCCTCACTCTGCCTTGACAAAAAAGGAACAGTCTTTTCTAGTCTTGCACTTTCTAGTCTATATATATATATATGTTCACTAAATACTAGAAAGCGCAAGACTAGGAAAGACTGTTCCTTTGTATATAATTTATATACATTTATATATAAAATATATATATATAAATTATATAAAAATTAGGGAAAAAATACATATATATATAAATTATGTGTGTATATATGTGTATATGTGTATATATGTGTATGTGTATATATATATATATATATATATATATACACTCCTGATCAAAATCTTAAGACCAGTCAAAAAATTGCAAAAATTCGCATTTTGCACTATTGGATCTTAAGAAGGTTCTAAGTAGAGCTTCACAATGCTAAAAGAAGAAATCGTCGCAAGAGACAAAAACTTTTGAGCAGGGAATTTTTTGAAAACTGCATTTACACTCAAGCATGGTTTTTTTAGCTGATCAAAAGTTTAAGACCATAGCTCAAAAAACCCCGAAAACCCACTCAAAACGAAATCAAAGTGTCAAAAAAAGGATTCAGTAATGAGTAGCTCCACCATTCTTGTTGATCACTTCAAACAATCGTTTAGGCATGCTCGATGCCAGTTTTTCAGGAGGCTAGTGGGGATGTTGCTCCAAGTGTTGAAGATGGCTTCACAAAGGGCATCCACTGTCTGGAACTGATGTCCATTTTTGTAAACTTCCGTTGCCATCCATCCCCAAATGTTCTCAATCGGATTTAGATCAGGGGAACATGCAGGATGGTCCAAAAGAGTGATGTTACTCTCCTGGAAGAAGTCCTTTGTCAGGCGGGCATTGTGAACTGCAGCATTGTCCCCCCGTTTGATTAAACCCAGTCATTACCACACAGACGAGGGCCCTCAGTCATGAGGGATGCCCGCTGCAAACATCTCCACATGGCCAGCTGCTGTTTGACGCCCCTGCACAACCTGAAGCTCCATTGTTCCATTGAAGGAAAAAAAACGCACCCCAAATCATGATGGAGCCCCCTCCCACTGTGCCGTGTAGAAAAACATCTCAGGTGGGATCTCCTTGTCATGCCAGTAACGTTGGAACCATCAGGCCCATCAAGGTTAAATTTTTTCTCATCAGAGAAGACAACTTTCTTCCACCTTTCAATGTCCCATGTTTGGTGCACCCTTGCAAAGTCCAAATGGGCAATTTTGTGGCGCCCCCCCCGTTGAAGAAGACGTAGCTTTTGAAGATCTGAAGCCCTTTCCTCGTAAGATGCCGTCTGATGGTTATTGGGCTGCAGTCAGCCACCAGTAATGGCCTTAATTTGGGTTAGAGAATCGTCCCGTGTCTTGGCGGACAAACCAATCGGATCCTGCGGCTCAGCGCTGGTGAAATTTTTTTGGGCCTACCACTTGACTTTTTTTTCCATAACCCTCAGGGTCATTTAAAAAAAAAATGCAAAATGCAAATGACTGTCTTACTGCGTCCAAACCTCAGCAGCGATGGCCCGTTGTGAGAGGCCTTGCTTATGCAGCTTCAACAATCCTATCACGTTCAAAAGTCAGTGAGCTTTTTTGCTTTTGCCATCAGGAGGTCTTGACAGTGTAAATACTGTGACAGAAAATCACATGGAAATCTAAATTTTTGCGCAGCTTTTTGGCTTTTAAAGGCTACGGTTCCCTTAAACTTTGATCAGCTGAAAAAAAAATCATGTTTGAGTGTAAATGCAGTTTTTCCAAAAATTCCCTGCTCAAAACGTTTTGTCTTTTGCGCCGATTTCTTCTTTTTGGCATTGTGAAGATTTACTTAGAACCTTCTTAAGATCCAATAGTGGCAAAATGCGAATTCTTGCAATTTTTTTAAACTGGTCTTAAGATTTTGATCAGGAGTGTATATATATATATATATATATATATATATATATATATATGGTGTGTGTTGTATATATATATACGTGTGTGTGGTGTGGTGTTGTGTTTTGTATATATATATATATATATCTATATATATATAATATATATCTATATATATATGTGATGTGTGTGTATATATATGTATATGTGTGTGTGGTGTGTGTGTGTGTGTGTGTTGTGTAATATATATATATATATCTATATATATATACACACACATATATTAGGAGAAATTAAATGGGGAAAAAAGGTAATAAGTTTTGTGTTTCAATTTCAAATGTTTCAAATTGTTAAGCTTAATAAAAAAGAGTTGTAGCCTAATATTATTCATAATTATTAAAAAATTAGATTTGACTAAAAGCTTCAACATAGTGTATTATTGGATAGACCTCCTAAATCAAATGATGGTCAGCAATGATGAGCAGCAAAAGGATGTCATTTTGTTTGTCTTGTCCATTTTGTCGCTGTGAAAAAAAATTTGAACCAGGCAGCAAAACTCCAAAAACCTGCATCGCATCCGGTGTGTGTAGTTCCGAGGCGAAGAAAATCGCATTTTCACGTGTGTAATGGCCTTAAGACGTCTTCTTAGCAAGATGAAGCGTTATTGAAGATAAGTAGGAGTACACTATGTTTAACTGTACACACGAGTTATTTACAAAGCTTACAGCTTGTGATAATAACCCAGGCGTTGGTGTCTGTAAGTAGTTGGTGCTCAAGGAGGTCCTGTAACGTTTGGAAAGTCCGAACACTGGTCCTGAAGAGGCGTTTTTTGCACAAGTAACGAGTAACTGCCAGTACACACGCCATACAGCATTAGTGCGCATGTATTCAGATGTAAAATACTGAATGGATGTTTGGATTTGGCTGGTTGTTGTGGAGCAGAATGGTAAGAGAACATAGTCATGGATCAGGCTCCCAGCACTCATTCATCCTGACAGAATGTGTACAGCAAATGCTGTACTGTCACCATCGCTTAAATAATACATCGAGAAAGCAGCTTCTCGTTCGTCCAGTCGTTTCTCCTCAGATCTGTGGAAGTGTCATTTCATCGGTTGTTTCCTGTTCAGCCAAAATGCCTGATTTTTAAAGTTGGCCAGGCAACCCTTAAAATTGATTTTGTTTTTATTAGTTCTGGGCTTTTCCAATATATTCAGAAGACCCACAAGTTGGCCAGTACTTTGTTCTGAGAACACCAGCTGCTTATTTCTTTGATAGGAAGGGTAGTTTTCAGAGCAGTGTGTGTTTATATGTTTATACATGTTTATATATCATGGTGGGGACCCACAATGGTTCCCATAGGAAAATGCTTTATGACAAAAACTGCAATTTTCTTTTGAAACACCAGAAGAGTCAAAAAGTCTCCGTTAAGTTACGAGGTTAGGGTTAGCATTAATCTACGTCAGTAATCATTATGTCAGTGGAAGGTCCTCACAATGACAGAGGCACAAACGTGTGTATGTGTAGAAAATGCCCGTGCCAATTTGAAATACTCAGTCTTACAGCTTGAAAGCAAAGCCCATTAAAATATCTTATTCCCAGCTTTATTAACACATTACAAGATTACAGCCTTTCAAGTAATAAGAAAATAGTTCCCGCTACTTGAATTACAGCTCTCAGAATTGTATAGAAAAAATGAAAAACAGCAATAACACAGTTGGAAATGTGATCAGACCCCTGATACTTTGCAGAGCTACAGTTTGCTATAATTACAGCTAGTGTTGTAGACAAGCCTGCTAGAACCGAGTCTAAGTAAGGATAAAGATCGGGACACATCAAGTCCGAGTCAGGACAGACGCATTAGACTCGGCTGGGCTCGACGACAATTTCCGAGTCCACCTTACCGCGAGACTGAAACATGCCTGAGTCACAGTTATTAAAGTTCAGTCAGAATCCACAGTGAGCTGCACGGGCTGCTCGCATCATGTCCGTCCTCAGATTTTCATCATAGAGACTTGGCCACTCGGGGACGTTCATCCTATCCTTAAGCCACTGTGTTGCTTTTTTAGCAGTCTGGAGACTGAACCACCTGCTCTCCTTCAGCTGTCTGGCTCAGAGCTGCAGGAATTTGGGTGTACTTGGCAGCATCCTTTTGCCAGTCGATCCTGGCCAATTGCCCAGTCCCCACCAAGGAAAAACACTTCCACAACATAGTGTTGCCACCACCCTGCTTCAGCGTAGTGTTTCATGTTTTCGGGTAGCTTCATATATTTATGTTGTGTGTTATGATTTCACCAAATGTTGTCACTTTTAGGTTTGCTTGTTCAGGTAAGACAAACATCTAATCAGCAAATCACATGGCAGAAATTCAGTGCAATCAGACATGTAGGCATGGTCGAGACGACCTGCTAAAGAGCACCAGAATGAGGAAGAAAGGTGATTTACGTAACTTTGGACGTGTTCGGTACTGGATGGGCTGAACATATGGGATTTTCACGCACAGCCATCTCTGGAGTTTGGTCTAAAAAGAGAAACTATAAAGTGAAGGCAGTTCTCTGGGTGAAAATGTCTTGCTGATGCCAGAGGACAGAGCAGAATGGCTAGAGAATTAGAAAGGCAACCAGTGACCAGTCACTACAACCGAGGTATGCAGTAGAACATCTCTGAACAAACATGTGGGCTACAGCAGCAGATGACCACACTGGGTGCCGCTCCTGTCAGGAGGCTACAATTCACTCAGACTCACAAATTGAACAACAGAAGATTGGAAAAAATGTTGCCTGGTCTGATGGGTCTCGATTTCCGCTGCGATATTCGGATGGTAGGGTCAGAATTTGGCGTAAACAACATGAAAGCATGGATGCATCCTGCCTTGAAAACGATGAACTGAAACCGAACAAAAGGAAACGTTAGACCAAATACCAAACATGTTTTTACACAGTTTAATCGAGCACAAACTTCTTCACTTTTGTTTGTTTCATTTCTCTTTTTACTTAGGCATGGATTAGGCATGAATAAACATGGGACAAGAAAAACTGATTGTTCCTTTTTGTCAGGTTCCACAAAGTTGGATGAATACGTGAAAGACTTAAAAATCAAATCAAATTTTTTGAATTTCCCAGGTGTTAAATATGTATGTAATGATGTAAATGTACTTTTAAAAATTAAAATTTTTTAAATTTATTTATTCTTTTTTTTGTTGTTTTTGGACGAAGAATTTTGGTTGCCGAATATTTGGTGCATCCAAACATGTATCAGTGGTTCAGGCTGCTGCTAGTGGTGCAATGGTGGACACCTTAATGCCATTTAAACACCGCAGCCTACCTGAGTATTGTTGCTGACCATGTGCATCCCTTTTTGACCCCGATGGCTACTTTCAGCAGGATAACGCTCCATGTCACAAAGCTCAGATTTCTTGAACATGACACTGTACTCCAATGGCCTCTGCAGTCACCAGATCACAATCTAACAAAACACCTTTTCGATGTGGTGCAGCCGGCAAATCATGTCAACATGAACCAAAACCTCCGAGAAAGGTTTCCAGCACCGTGATGAATCGATGCCATGAAGAATTAAGACAATTCTGAAAGCAAAAGTGGCCGGTGAGTGTATATCTCTTTTAGAGAACGGCTCCTCTTTGTACTGTAGAGTTCATCTTTATTACCATATGGTGCCTTGGAGCACTGTCTATTGGAGAAGGGACATAATTCTTCCATAATTATTCATCCCTCCTTCCCATTCTCTGTCCCGTTTCTTCTCAAAACAACAACAAGATCTGTGCAGGTAACTACATAACCTTCATAGTGCACCACCCTAACATGCTAACATGGTTCAATCCATGCAGCACATTTGGTTATTTGGTGATAAGCTGATGGTAAACGAGATCAAAGCTCATCTGCTGTCCTCATTTTTTTATTCGCTTCTCTCTAGGCTCTGTTCGTTGTTTTTGTCATGCTGCATGTTCTTGGCTTTGTCTCATACACTGAGTAAACCAAGAATACAATCTGTCTGGAGGGCACACGGGGCCGAATGTTCGCCCCTCACCCTCTCTATTGTCTAACCCCACCCTGCATCTGTCAATCCTCTCTTCTCTCTCAGCTGCGGTCGCAGTCGCTGTCCAGCTGCTGCCTGCTTCTTTTTTCATTTCCTTGCTTATTTTCATGCTGCCTAACTTCTTCTTTCATATCTAAAATTGTCAATAATCTATCATAGTCATCCCGAGGAAATCTTTTGTCCAGGCACGTGTGCCAGTAGGATATTATGCGCAAGACGTTTTGATAGATTTACCATTGAAATTCCGGTGACGCCAGGAAGCGTTAATCCATCCTTTTGTGCTTCCCACATGCAGCCTTGGTTCCTAAGTCACCTCTCAGTGTGCTACAGAGGAACAATGAGCAGATACACACCAGTTGTGTGATGAAAACTCGTTCTAAGTTAATTCAAGGCCGCAGAAGGTTTTATACTGTTCTAGTTGGGCAAAGGCGCAGCGAGAGAGAGAGAGATAGAGAGGAAATCAACCAAGCAGTCAAGATAACTGCAACAACAAAACCCAGTGCACTTTTGGTCTTACATAAGATACACACCTCAGACATTCTTGTGTGTGTCAGCATATAGCATCGTTCCTTTATGCATTAGTGGGGGCGCAACGATTAATCTACAATCGACTACCATTAGTTGGCAACAATTAATGGTCGATTAAGATACATTCACATTACCACGGTGGCTCGGTGGGTAGCACCACCGCCTCACAGCAAGAAGGTCCTGGGTTCAGTCCTGGGGTTGAGCAGCCTGGGTTGTTTCTGTGTGGAGTTTGCATGTCCTCCATGTCCATGTGGGTTTACTCTGGGTACTCTGGTTTCCTCCCACAGTCCATAGACATGCGTGTTAGGGTAATTGATTATGCTAAATTGGCATTGACTGCTATATATATATATATATATATATATATATATATATATATATATATATATACATAGAGGTCACCACCTGGATTTAACTAAGCTGATAGTTAAATAGTTAAAAAAGAGCCTCCCATTGGAGAATTACTGCATTGGTGATTATGTTTCAGTTGGCAACCAGTTCTTTAACCCTAACTGATGCAGTGAGTAGCTTCTCATTTCTTAAACAACCATGTCGACACATCCTGTGGTCGTGGAAAAGACGTTCATCTGGTTCAGGAGGGTCAGATTGTGAAAGAGTGGTTCAGGGAACATGAGCCATCATTTTCACACATGGATTGGAAACCAGAGTCCAGACCTGAACCCCAATGACAATCTTTGGGATGTGCTGGAGGAGACTTTGCGGAGTGGAACAAATCTCCCATCATCAATACAAGATCTTGGGCAAAAATTAATGCAACTCTGGACAGAAATAAATGTTGGGACACTGCAGAAGCTTGTGGAAATGATGCCATAGTGAATGCGTGCCGTAATCAAAGCTAAAGGTGGTCCAACGAAATATTAGTGTGTGAGACCTTTTTTTGAGCCTGGCAGTGTATATACAGTATGTGACTAGCCAATGTGACCTTGTGTATACAGTAGATGTGACCTTGTGTGTGTTGCTCAAATGGCCACCGATGCTGCTTGGACGTTAAACAAACAAACAAACATTCACATCACCAGGGTGAAGTGGCCCAAATATGGGGCTGTATTCATCAAGATTGTAAGAATCCTCTTAGTGAGCTCCTACCTTAGCTTAAAAACTCTTAGCTATGAGTTTTACTTAAGAGTGAGGCAGAAGTGATCTGAGAGGAACTCTGAGCACAACGCAGAGACTTTAATCTCAGTGAGGAGGCGGGGTTGACCCGGTTGCTAGGTATGGCGCATTCTTTTGAAGACTGTGACCGGTTGTCACCCTCATCGCTTGCTTTCACTCTTTCACTCTCACACACAAACTCAATCTTAATTAGGGAAATACTATATAGCCTATTATACATCTTTGAAATAACAGGCACCGGCCATACACTGAACACACATTAATTAACTCGCTATTATTCAGTGTTTGGAGAACATTTTTTCTCGGAATATGTTTTATGTTCATATCTTGCTTTGTTTAGCTTCTTAAGGCTTTTTACATTTGAACTGTATTTTGATTTTACGCTTGTGCGCTTTGAAAATGGTTTAAACTGTCGTTCTCAGAAGCAGCATTTTGGGTCACGGTGGCATTTCAGGTTGTGTTGCCTCTCATTTTGGAGTTTCAAGCCATTAGACAGGTTTTTCCAAAAAGACCTACATTTGGTGAAAGCTTTCTGCGAGTTATGAGGTCAGTGGTTATTTCCGCTATCTCGAAGTTTTCACTGAATTCCACAGGAGTACAGATAAGGACAGGTTGCTTTATTGCATAAGCTCTTCAGATAAGCTGATCCAAGTTGCCTTTAGACATTTGGACAGATGGCCATTGTCAGTCAGACCATTCTCAGCATTTTACTCTGGGGGAACCAGTGCCAATCTGTCACTGAACCATACAGCCAGAGCACGGCTACAGGAAGCTTTTCCAATGGGAGTTACTTGGACATTGAGCTCTGCCTGTATGGACATGAAACATTTGCTTGTTACAGAGTGACTTAAAGATGATACAGGCTTGCAGTCCAAGCAATTGTGGGTAAAAGGATTTGCTTAGTGACACAATAACGTGGCTCAATAAAGTAAGTTATTTCACTGTTTAGATCCCTGCATTAGTACACATTTCATACCTGTTTTGCTAATTAGATATGCCACTTACTAAAATGCCAATTACTAAACATTACTACACACTATATAGGGGAATTTGCCCACTGTAACCACAAAAAGCATAACAAAACTTCAAAAAGCTCTTGAAACTAAGGTTCTTGAAGTTGTTAGCACTCATCCTTATCTGAGGACTTGACATTTAGAGGCCTTCATCAGGGGTCCAACAGTGGCAGCCTATCTACTGGTCCTTATTGATTGAAATTTTGAGCTCAAATGATGTGCCAACGAGCATATAGTGCATCAATATCATCCCACATTGCCACATGCAAAAGTTCACCATTAGATTAGATATACCATTGTTTTAGCAGCAGTATAATGACCATATGCAAATATTTCTCAGACTGCTTATTAGAATGCAAGAAAATACAGGACATTTGTGTGCAACAATAAAAAAACAACAAGAAAACCGCTTCTATTGGCTACAGTGTTTAGTACACTTGAGCCTGACGAAGCTTGATCAAGAATGGTGATTTTGGAAGGGTAGCAGCCCTTCCTACTTTTTCAGAAGGAGAACAGTTTGAAAATACTAAGATATGGTAAGATTGGAAAGCATATCAGTGGAAAAGAGGATTATGGAATAAAAAATCCAAGTTTGAAATCTTGGATCCAGTCATCAACAGTGTTATATATGGTCATTATACCATTGTGAATCCAACAAATCTAATGGTGGCCTAAGACTTTTGCACAGTACTGTATATTGTCCACATTTTACATCATGCTACATTGTTACAGGGTCCATTCAAATTGTCAGTTTTCAATAAAGTCTGCAACATGACCAAAGAAACTAAGAATTAGTCTCAGTTATGCACACCAAGCAGCTCCCCATTTCAGCCCAAGGTTCAAGCGTGATACAGGATTTTTGCTCTCTGTTTTTGAGTGTTGCAATTTCTGACATATTAAGCCTGATCATTACTGTTCTAAAAATAGCACTCGTGTGGATTACAGAACACTATAACTTAATTTCATGCCTGGCATGTGGTCCAGCCTGTTTCCCTGACAACATTGCGAGTGTGTGCTGTTTGTTACGTAAAAAAAAGGAGGTGTCAGATAACAAACAAATAATTAATTGCATTTTATGAGTTTGCATTAATTTGACTATTTACATCATGCTAATTGCTTCTTTGGCTTGATTTATTCAAACCTGCAGAATGTTTTTCCACTAAAATAATACTACACCGCTGTACTACACAACTATAAACTTCAACATAACATGTTATAATTTTGCAACATAAATATAGCAGTTCACTGCCACTTCGCAGTCCAAGCAAAACCTTTGTAATGCAGCATAATAACATTTTATTGGTTCACAATGTGCAAGCCATTATCTTATAGGAAGTATGAGCATAGGAAGAGTAGGAAGTTACCAAAATACAATTTGGTTTCCTTTTGGCCTATGTCGTCCTTCATAGCGTCCGACTGTTCTGTCCCTTTTCTCCATCCATAGCTGCCTGCCTAATTTTGGATCGCTGTAAAACTCAGCATGCAGTTCTGTCTCAGGCAGATATATAAATGATTACAGGTGTGGTCTGATTAGACACTGGGTCTTGTCACAAGACGCTGTAAAAGTGCTTCCCTTGCTGCTCTATAAAAAGGCTTTCAGAGGCGACCTTTGGGTAGTGTACTGCTTGGTGAGAGATCTGACTGCTAGACCTCTACGACGCACTGAAAGACATTGTACCCAGGTGACAGACTAACCTGTCCACCATCAGATGCCCCTAAAATGGGCATGTACGTGTCAGAGCTGGTCCTTGCACAATGGAAGAAGGTCGTCTGGTTGACGATACCCTGAGGTGAAGATCATAACTTTGATCCTTTTGAACACCTCCAGGTTCACCAAACTACCCTTTGGTCAAATTGATGCCTAGACGATGCAAGGCTTTAGCACACCTCCATCTTTTGTGGTTCACTTCAGCCTGTACAAATAATGCCTAGAAACTGCAGGTTTTGATGGATCTTTTTCCAACTTCATTCGTTTTAAACCATTTGGTAATCGTTGCTGAAAGCAATTTGATTTTGCTGTTTCATGGATCTTTATTCTGCAATTCCAAACTATGAAAACAGGGCCGGCGTTGGTGGAGGTTCATTTATCAAGAGGAAAACAATACAGAGAAATTTCTCTTCGTGCTTTTTAATGAGGTTGAACTTGAACTTCGTAGGGTTAGATCAGACCTAATGAAGATAAATCATGAAGCTTTAACTTCTAGAAACAATAATAGAGCATAGGAAAGAAAATAGTTTCAGGGATTTAGTTGCAACTGCCTTTAAACTTTTTTTTTTTATTTAAAGAAATGTGAGCCGTTTTCCAAACCTTCTTCCAGGCTTTTGGGGCTGGCACTTGAGCTTTGGGGAGTCTGACCTTTTATCAAGCTACATTTATTCCAAGAAAATAACAATTACTGAAAACCCCAGGCATTTAGTACATTGTGTTACCTCCATGTATCAAAATAAGAGCATTCTCTTAAAGTGATTGATTAGATCTTGGAGCTCTCAGTACTGCAGAATGACTTGAGGTACTCTGTGGTCCTGATGCCTTTCTTTTGGAGTCTCCTCTTAAGCTGTGCTCAGTTAACCAATTTAGTTTGGATTTGAATGTTTTGGATCAGTGAGTGCGTTTACATGCGCTTAATTTCTGCAGGATATCTGCTGTTATCTGATGATTCAAGTGTAAACAGCATAGAAATCAGATTAAGAATCCGATAAAGACTGGATTTTAGACCAGTAATTGGATGTATAACAGTTACCTGATTTCAGACGGTTTCCTCAGTCTGGTATGGACTCAAGCCTAACCAACACGGTTGCCAGGTTCATTTAATTCTAAAGACTTGGCATTATTTGGGCTTTTTCCAATTCGTTGACTGTGGCGGTTTTCTCACAGGACTTGGCAACCCACAAAACGCGCCTTGGAAAACAGCTGTGGACCACTTTGTGTTTCCTCACTACATTTCCCAGTGCTCATCATTCCCGCCACATGACTCCCCATGTCACACACCGCCGAGTTCCTTGTTTAGCACGGGAGAGTGCAGGAGAGTATCCTACTGCGTATCGCTTGCCCGCGGAAAACCTACATTCAGAATTCAAAGAGTTCTGCTGAATGTGAACGAACCATTGTAAAATGGGGAGTACCATGGGACTATGGTAGCCTAGCTGTTAAGGTACTGGACTATGGGCCAAAAGGTCCAGGGTTCAAATCCCACCTTTGCCAAGCTGCCACTGTTGGATCCTTGAGCAAGGCCCTTAACCCACAATTGCTTGGATTGTAAGACTGTATCAATTGTAAGTCGCTCTGGATAAGGGCGTCTGCTAAATGCTGTAAATGTTTTCGGGACTGTGGTAGCCTAGCGGTTAAGGTACTGGACTTTGGACCAGAAGGTCCAGGGTTCAAATCCCACCTCTGCCAAGCTGCCACTGTTGGGTCCTTGAGCAAGGCCCTTAACCCACAAGTGCTTGGATTGTAAGACTGTACCAAATGTAAGTCGCTCTGGATAAGGGCGTCTGCTAAATGCTGTAAATGTATGTGAATTATTAGTGTGTTGTGATGTATTAAGAAGACTCGGTTTGTAGACCATACCTTATATTTCAGCTGTTTTTATACTTTCAGTGAACTATGTGGAATATCGCAATATATATCGCAATGTATTGTGATATAATCGTATCGTACAGTCCTTTCCCATACCCACCCCTACCACCAGTGTCTTCAGAAACGAACTGAGTCTTGTCCGCTTTGCAAAGTTTGACAAACTGCAAGTTTTGTTCCAAGTGTTACCATTCTAAAGCACATGGGCGCTAACAGTGTAGCTATGTCTCTTCGTGTGGCGAGAACCAGACAGTTGTAGCTTTCTGCCGAATCGTCTGAGGCTCTGTTCATTGCTTTAATCCCTGCTGCTGGAAGTCAGGGACCGCTATGGAATGAATTATTGCTTCACAGGATGAGGTGCCCTCAAACACTAGTGCTGCCTGTGGTATGGTGTGCGTGCACGCCTCCATTCCTTATTCTCCGGGGACAATGAGAATCCTCCTCTCTGAAGTTAGGATACTGCAGTGCATCCCAGTGTAGCAGCGCCACACCGGCTCGTTCCCCCGCTGTACACGTTCACAGAGGTTTCTAATCCTATTTGGATTGAACATATTCATCCCGGTGCT
Organism: Ancistrus triradiatus; assembly: GCA_025084515.1. Taxonomy (NCBI): domain Eukaryota; kingdom Metazoa; phylum Chordata; class Actinopteri; order Siluriformes; family Loricariidae; genus Ancistrus; species Ancistrus triradiatus. The sequence goes on from JAJAGP010001514.1 coordinate 97,572, forward strand.
GTGTACGGCTGAGTTATCTTTTCTTTGTGTAACTTTCTCGGAATGATTTCAGTGGGTTTTTTTGTTCCTGCCACCATTTTGATGTACTCGTGACCCCGAAATGTTTCCGTCTTCTGCAGATCTTCAAATATGATCCTTGGAGAAGCTTTGCTTTTCTAAATATTACACAGTCTTTATGATGGTAGTGCTAATTAGAGACTTCTGTCAAACCCAAGGGGCCACTGAAGAAAATTTTCAAAAGAAATCTGTACCCATGATGGAGTACAGGGGATATACCTGTGGGATGCAAGAACTTATCGAGGGCACCCAGTTCAAACGTGTATGGATGGCACGTCTGTTAGATGGGGGCATCGATCTGACTACATGTACAGCATTTAGCAGACGCCCTTATCCAGAGCGACTTACAATTGGTTCAGTCTTACAATCCAAGCAATTGTGGGTTAAGGGTTTTGCTCAATTACCCAACAGTGGCAGCTTGGCAGAGGTGGGATTTGAACCCTGGACCTTCTGGTCCGCTAGGCTACCACAGTCCCACTAGGGTCCAAAACGAACTGCGTCATGTGTAGTTTGCATGGTTTGTTTGTGTCTCTGCGAGTTCCCTTCCACGTTTCAAATTAAGCGTTTGGTCGGTTGTGTCCCAGTGTGTGCCCTGAGATGCTCTCAATAGGGTTCCTCTCAACCCTGAACTGGGTTAAGTGGGTATGGAAGGTGACTGCGTGAGTGAGCGAGCTTTGACTTTATCCTTATAAGCCCTGAGATAAGTAGAGAGTGAGAGGGGGAAAGAACTGGCAAATATAAAAGTGAAATATGTATGAGTGGGAACTACTTTCTTTCTTTGTTTCTTCCTTTGATTTTGACCCAGATAGCAGATACATGTTGACCCAGCACCATCAAACCACTCTCCACTTTCATCTGGCCCACATAGCAGTATAGGCTGATCCTGACACACTCATCTGGATCGCAGCTTTATCTTCATGTGATTGGATTTGGACCGGATGTGAAACGTTAAAGCTTAAACCTGCTTTCTTACACTTGCTCATTTTGGTAGACGATTCATTTCACGTAATGGATCCTAATGTAACTAAACCTCATTTGACCCAGAAAGCCAGGGTGTCCAGGGTGTGCACAGAGTTTAGCAGAAGCCATTATCCAGAGCGTTTTACAATTGACCTAAGTGGTTGCGGGTTAAGGGTCCTGCTCAAGGGCCCAATAGTGGTGGCATGGTGGAAGTAGTATTTGCACTTTCTATTTAGTAATCCAGAGCCCTAGCTCAGTCAGGGAGTTAAATGCAGGACATCAGCCATGTTAGCAGCCTGTAAGTCTAGATGATTGGTGAGGATGAAAATGATGGTAGCCAAACAATGACCAATGATTCTGTCCAGTGAAAGGATGATTAGGATATTATTTAAATATCCTGGAGGATGTTGGCTGATATAATATGGGGTTGGGCGGTATGTCGGTATTCTGGGATATCGTGGCTTCACTTGCTTGATTTACCTACTAAAGAGACCTCAGACAAAGACGCTGTTATTGACACATGCTTGTCGCTACATGATGCATTAGTTACAAGATCAACTTGTGTTGGTTTGATGTTTGTTTCCGTTTTTAATTCGGTGTGGTAAGGCAGTTAGATAAGAATGCTTTTCTTCTATATTTCAGCATAATGTTCTGATTATTTATTTATTTGTGGCAACCATGTTTCAAAGGCATACACACTATAAACCCGACTATAAAGCGGAGTGGCACTGAAGAAGTAGGCTGTTTTAGTTCTGGATATGTCCGTCTACGTGATATTGTTGCATAATATATTTCAAAGGAGGGCATTCTATTTTACGAAGGGGGGAAATGGGTTAATTGCAGTTGAAACTATTTTTAAATATTCTAAATAGGCTGTTACATGACTTGTTTCGTCTCTTAACCACCATATCTTCACGGAAGATGAATAAATTATACTTACAGTGGTACCTTGGTTCTCGCCATTATTTAGTTCCAGAAAGCCTTTCGAGTACCGAGCAAATTTTAATTGAATGAACTGAAAATCCACACTATATAAGGCATTACATGCATTAATGGAGTTGTTGTACCGGTGCTCCCTGATTTATGATGGGGTTATGTTCAACAAATCCATTATAATCCATCATAAGTTAAATGTATCATGAACTGAGGAGTTTAACCAGTGCTTGGTAGAGCGGTCTGTACTGTGTCAGAGTGGAGTTTATGGTAACTAATGATAAGTAAGTTAAGGTTTAAAACACTTACATTAACCTGCAGTTGGCCAAAGTCATTAACACAAAGCTTATGTCATAATAGTGTTGAAAAATCTCATAATTTAGTGAGTCATGGATTGATCGTGAAAAGCACAAGCAAAACACTTGCTCTATTGGTGAACCCAGGGCACTAGCATAGCTGCTAAACTAACTGCAGCTTCTGGGGCATTCAGTTCCTGTTTTGCTTTCGGTTGGCTCTTGTAAACTAACCTTTTTAGGACCCATGGAGACTTATTTGCATTATATACAGTCCTGTAGATGTAAAAATAAAGAAAAACACGAAAACAAGATCTTCTCTGAGCAACGGCTGTTGTGAATCTGAATCACTGAATTACTGTACTGAATCGTGAGTCATGAATCGAGTTTCGGCTGAAATGAGTCGTGAAGCTCGACTCGTAAAAGTTTAAGCAGGTGCTCCAAGTACCGAGCAAACGATGAGAACAAATTTTTATAGTCAAAATGCGTCGAGAACTGAATTTAATCACCTGTGAATTGCCCTGTAAGAAAATTACTGTATTTTTCGGGCCATAAAGCGCACCGGGTTATAAGGCACGATGTCAATGATCGACTGCTAACGGATCTATTTTCATACATAAAGCGCACCGGGTTATAAGGCGCATGAAATGAAACAAAACTCTTAAGTTCCCTCGGAAGCTCAGTTTGGTCTTTACCTGGCGCAGGGCGTCTTCTTGCTTCCTCCACTTCCGTACCATTGATTTCGTTAATGTTGAATTCTCTCACAGCTGCTCTATGTCCATGTTGTACTGCGTGACCGATAGCGTTGTGTTTGAAATCCGCTTCGAAAATAAATGAATGAATGCACGTACCCTAATGGTGAAGCCCTAACCCCCGCATACCTCGTATTACTCCGTGATGCTGCGCACTACTGGTTGCCCGTAAGCTTCGTAACTTACCAAGGCCGTGCTAAAACATTTTGACAGAGTTTTATGAGCGCCGTGTACCATCTACAATCGGTTCTAGGTCAGAAAGCATAACCAGAATTAATTCATACATTAGGCGCACCGCATTTTAAGGCGCACTGTCGATTTTTGAGAAAGTTAAAGGATTTTAAGTGCGCCTTATGGTCCGAAAAATACAGTATATTGCATATCATTCCAATAATGCCCACCCCAAACCTGTTAGTTTTGCGCATTTGTATGGTTTGATCCACATCATAAATCATACCATGCATTCCTTGGTAACACCTACCGGTGTTGCGTGGAAAGTGGTCAGTCAGAGATAGTTGACTCATTTTTTGTTACGAAATATGTAAACTCTTGTACCACAAACTATCTCCATCCACCCAGTAATGCGGTAATACCGAAGACAGTATGATGGTATGAAAAACATCAATACTGCCCAACCCTAATCTAATATTGTAAGCACAGACCTGACTGTACTGTTTATAGGGCACAGAGCAGCATCTGTGCTGCTTCCGCCAGTCCAGTGGTCCATTATTTAAAAATGGGTTACAGGGGTATACTTAACATTTAGGCTAGAGTGACGTACAGTTGATACTGTCTTGCAATGTACAATTCAAGGACTTTGCTCAAGGACCGAACAGTAGCAGTCTGTGACTAAAAACTCTGTAACTTGTCTTTAGATGTGACAGGATGGATCTTGCTAATTGAATCGAATTAGTTCTTGACTGAATTGGATTAACAGTTATAGAAAATGAGCGTGTGACGAACTGAGTGTTATATATAGAGTGCCAACCTGTCAGCGCACTGTGATACTCATTTAAAAGTACAATAAAGCCAACAGCAAATAATTCTTCCCATACTTGCTGATATGTGACTGGCATTTAATCCAGAACCATTGCATAATTGTCTGCGCTGACATTTCAAACCCCTTAATCAGCGAACTGCTCTGTCTGTAATTTCATTGATGAATTTTTTTATTTGTAATTTTTTAAGCCTCTTGTTCTTTGTTAGTCTATGTCTTCCAGATTTATTCTTAGCTTTGCTTTATGTTTTTGTCCCTGCACACCCACGCAGCTTGTTCTGCCTATGTCGAAAAGAATGAAGGAGCACTGAATTGGCAGTAGTGGGATTAAATTAATAATTAATATCACATATTTTACTAATCAGGACCACATTCGTATATTTAATATAGTGGTTTTATGTCTGTTTTATCCCACCACTGTGGAGACCTGGAGTCCTGGTTGTGTCTACCAGCTGGGTCAAAATCAACCCCGTCAATGACGAGCCCCATGAACCTGACCAGGAAAAGCATGGGAAATACAATCTATACATTGTGAAATACAAAGTACGTTTTATGTATTCTAATTGGATTTTCAGCTATACTGCACGTCTAGACCGTGCAGAGGTTAAGGTTAAGCTACCAGACCTTTGACCTGAAAGTACAAGGTTCAAGTTCAGGCCCTGCCAAGCTGCCATGGTTGGGCCCTTAACTCACAATTGCTTGGTTTGTACGTTATAAGATGTATGTATCAGTTATAAGTCGATAATTATTAGCAACTAAGATACAACAATTGGTTTTTCTCGCAATTCCCGCAATTAAAAGACATTCCTTTTTTATTTCTCAAGTTTAAACATTGCAAAACAATGCACATTTTCTTGTACAATCTTTTTTTTGTAAACTTTAGTACTCTAATTAAATGAAATTACTAGAATCGGAGGATTAAAATTGTAAACAAAATGCTCTATTGCACTTTTGCTTTATAAAAATGTAAACAAAAATAATATTTAGTGCCCTGCAATTAAATAATATTAGGAGTCTCACTGGGGAGATGTGCACCATGACATATGATTGTGCAAAATGATTGCCCCTAGTGTTCAAAAAATGCAATTGCCTTTGATGGTGTCATAAATAAGAACGCACAGTCCAACGCGGTGATGCACATCGTAACATTTTTGCAATGGGTTGTTCCACCACTATTAATTATATTAGTAACTATTAGTGTGTTAGTTGAATTTAATACTGCATGTTATTTAGTGGTGTGAGTAACAAACAGCTATAACTGCCAGTTTGAAAGAACTAAATAAATCAGCATTTCTAAATAATAATAAATCGTTTATTTATTTGGAGAACTGAGAAACGATTGCAGTCGATGCAACTGAACATTTCAGTCTTGATCAAGCACCCAAGCTCGAGTTTGAATAGTCCAGTCCGTTCCTAAACCAGTGGAAACTTTTACAACAAAATTTCAAGTCAAGTCAAGTCAGATCTATTTATATAGCGCTTTTTACAATGGAGCATTGTCTCAAAGCAACTTTACAATTTTAGATTATCTCCTAATAACTACGTCCAATCTCAAATTGAGCAAGCCTAGGGCGACAGTGGCAAGGAAAAACTCCCTGAGTGTTATAGGAAGAAACCTTAGGAGGACCAAGAGACTCAAAAAGGGACCCAACCTCCTTGGGCTGCGTAGATGATAAATCTAAGAGCGAAACTAAAGTCATGGAGTCAAAGTTCGAATAAAATGTGAAGTATGCTCATCGGCATTAAGTGGCCCGGGTAATGATGGGGCTGGAGCTGATGACGGAAGCAGCTTGAGTGGAGCTTACAGCAGATGAACATCATGTGTGGGGCTGGAAAACTGCCGGAACACAGCTCGGAGAGAAAAACAGAAAATGTAATTAGTTTATTGATTAAGAGCACAGTGGTTTATTAACAATCACTGATGCCATGTCAATCACTGATGCCAAGTGTAGCATGAGACCCCGGCAGCATTAGCTATAGCAGCATAGCTAGAAAGCTAGAAAGAGGAGAACTGGTAGGAAACACAGCCCAAGAGGGATGACATGAGACATTGGCAACCCCACGAGCGGCAAAGAAGAAGACAGCAACGCAAACGTCTCTGATCACCATAAGACTCTTTGACTATGAACCCCCAGCTCTGCCCTTCTTCTAAGGCAAGGGTGCACGAGTCAAGATCACGAGGAACCGAAGCCCAGTTCAGCCAGACCGCCCATTCGACACTCCCGGCTAGTGGACAAGGCAGGCAGGCCAGACATGACTCCAGACTCCGGCCCCAGTGACCCAAGCCATGCATCCTGGTCTAAATCTAGTCAAAAGCCTGCGCAAATAGGTATGTCTTTAGCCTAGACTTAAAACTTTGGAGAGTGTCTGAATCTCGAACGAAAGTGGGAAGTTTATTCCATAGTTGGGGGGCCATGTATGAGAAAGCCTTTCCCCCGATTTCACCGGTTTTTTGATTAGACACTGGTTCTGAGTCAGTTAAATATTGATAGCATGGCTCCCCAGAATAGTTGTTTCTCGCACTAGTATGAAACCCTTTCAGCATCTTTTCTGAAGGCCATGAGACATTTTACACCTGACTTCGTAATGCCATTGTTTGGAACTGTAGCTGGCTGCAGCAGAATGTAACAAAGGTCTGCTAGTGGGATTGATGGAATTGTTTGTGTAAGACCCACAGTGATGCACAAGCAGGGAATCCCGGTCTTACTCGTCATGATGAATAGACAAAGGGTTTATTAAATGGCACTTGGTTTAGGGAAGTTCTGTTATTGATATGATCAAGACCCTACATTAAAGCCACAGCTTAACCTGGTACAAAGTTACAATGAGCTTGTCTGAAGTTAGCTACGTATGGACACTGCGTCTGAGCCCACGTGTGAAGTAGTCAGTAGCAGATATGGTTCAGTAGCAAAGAGATTAGAAAAGTTTAGTTTGACAGTAAATAAAGACCAAGTTCACTGCATTCCCAGGATAATTGACTTTACCCTGACGACAAGACTTGTGTGATAAGCTGTTCTTCTGTTAGCAAGTATTGAAAAGATTGTTTTCGCTATTGAGGGTTGCCAAATCTGAGTAATAAAAGCAGTCCAAAAAGAGTCTCGTTCATTTCCTTGAATAGTTATTTTGAATTCATGTTATAATAAATAATTCATGTCTTTCTGACTGAATAGTAACAGAAACATTAATGTCATCATCTACAGTGTTAATGTTGGGAGCAAAAGGATGATGTGTGTTAGGTTGCCATATGCCTCCTTTTAACAGACCACATTTCATAATTATTTGCCAATGTTAAAATTCTAATAACATAACTAATTAGTTTGTTTCCTGCAGAGGTTCTGTTCTTTATATATTTAGTCAGAAAGTAAACAACACCAGGGCTGTCTAAACATTTCCATGGTGCTCGACAGCATGGAGATCAGGAGCTCTGTTGACCTGTAGTGTTACATATGGGCTTTACGTTCAGTGGTTCCTCAGTTCTCGTCATTAATTTGTTCCGGAAGCCTTGTCGAGAACCGAAAACTACTGGTACAGACCAAATTTTTCCCATAAGGAATAAAGTAAATTGAATGAATTCGTTCCAGACCCCAGAAGATCCAGCCTGTATGAGGCATTATATGCATTAATGGAGTTGTATTGTACAGGTGCTCCCTGATTTGTGATGGGGATACGTTCAACAAATCCATCATAAGTTATGTATCATGAACTGAGGAGTTTGAGTGTTTGGTAGAGCGGTCTGTACTTTATCTAGCAGAGCCTATGATAAATAATGATGAGTAAGTTACTTTTTAAAACACTTACATTAACCAACAGATGGACAAAATCCTTAACTCAAAGCTTATTTTATAATAAAGTGTTGAAAAATCTCGTTTAATTTAGTGAGTAATGGATTGAAAGTGAAAGCAAAACACTTACTCTATTGGTGACTTACTCTCTGGCATAGCTGCTAAGCTAACTGCAGCCTGTGTTCTGGAGGATTCAGGTCCTGATTTCGTTTCCGTTGGCTCTCATTACTAACCATAGGACCCCTTATTTGCACTAAGAATACATTCACATTTACTTATCCACAGCGACTCACAATTGATACAATTCAAGCAATTGTGGGTTAAGGCTCTTGCTCAAGGACCCAACAGTGGCAGCTTGGCAGATGTGGGATTTGAACCCTGGACCTTCTGGTCCATAGTCCAGTACCTTACCCACTAGGCTACCACAGTCTCAGTATGGTAGATGTAAGAATAAAGAAAAAGAGGTATTGTGAATCTGAATCACTGTATACTGAATTGTGAATCATGAATCATGAGTCGCATGGCTCACCTCAAACAGGTTTTTGCAAGTGTGCCAAGTACCGAGCAAATGACGAGAATCAAGTATTTTGTTTGCAGTCTTAATACTAATAACTAATACATACTTATATTTTTTATTCTAGTTCAACTTTAAACAAGTTTTCAGGGAGTTGTGACATGAGTAGAATAGCTCCGTAGTAGCTAGCCAGCTAGTGTAAATTATATTAGCTTTGCCAATGAATGAAGTGCACATTATCTTTTGGTTGTTTCATTCCTAGTGCTGCACGACACTAAATCGAACTTATGGACAATGAAAGACGGATTGGACGAATGTAAAGCCATCCACAGAGAAAACCATGAAAAATAGATGCGCTTAGCAGAAAGAGAGACCTATCAGTCACTCCCTACCTCGGTATCTCTCACCCTCACACACTTGCACTCAAAACATTCGTATCCTCAATATTGTGTATAACGATAGACTCCCAGAACTTCCAGGAAAGGTTGTATGTCTAAATTATGCTAAACAGCACATTTCCACGCTAATGGCAGTTCCTCTAACTTTGAAAACTATACAAAGCTTAATAGTCACACCACTTAAATTGGGCATTAGTTGAAAATGTGGGAAGCTCAGTATTAAATTAGCATTGTTTGTGAATATAAGACGTTACGCAGCATTGAGAGAGGGAGCCACAATTGCTTCTGTGTGGCATTAAGTTGCTATTATAGTCGGCTGTCTAAGCTGTGTGTCTGTGCTGAACACTTTTGCTAATAGAAGGTGTAAATGAGGCTGTGGTGGTGTTTTAATTCTCTCTTTATTAGTTTGTTCTACCGTATGTTATATTTAAGCTGAGTAAGTGAAATTCTTATTTGCAGCATGCCTAATGCAACTCTGCTAAAGGCTAATGCCTAACAACGTGCGCTACTGACAAAGTTTTTCTTTCTCTCTTAGCCAAATGGCAAATAAAGAATAAAAAAACTAACCAGAACGGTTAGCCTCAGAGAAAAAGAGGCACTTGTGTGAAAACAGGATGTGAACTGATTTTATCTGCTCATGTTCATTCAGCATTAGCATGGTACTCTGGTAATAAAGCAGTGTGTCCATTGTAAAGGACTTGGTTTGGTTTTCGCTCCAGATGATATTTAGAGGTTTTGTCTGTTTTATCTGGCTCTGGAGACAAGTTTGTGCTCAAATATTAAATGTGAAATTCTAAGAAAGGCGATTAAAAAAAAGGAGCCTGATCTCCTCTGGGGTTTGGAGTGATTTAACGGCCCATTTCACACTCCAATAACACACACTATCCAAGTCACACTACTCCACAAACGTTTTATTGCATGGCTCTGCTGAAACAGCAAGCACCAGCATATTTTATGTTATAGATACTACCATGCTGGTCACCAGTATGGCATACTGGCTTGGTGGGGATGCTGGTCACCTTTTGGAATGCTGATTTGCTGGGTATTATGGTTACTGCATGGAGGGGTAAAAATGCTCACCACAAGTGATCCTGATTTTTGTAGGTCATGCTGATCACCAGGTGTGAAGCTGTATTGGTTAGTATAATTATCCCTGCATGTCATGGGTGTAATGGTCACCACTTGAAATGCTGGTTTGGTTGGGAAGATACGTTTTTGAGATGCTGGTCACCAGTATGGTATTCCAATCGAATCAGCTTTACTAGCAAGGCCTGTAGTGACCAGCAAAACTACATGGGTTAGGCTAGCACCTGAACAGCATAGATCAGTCAGTATAAACCAGCTTGGACCAACATGGGAGTTTGCTTTTTGTAGCAGGAGCTTGTGAAGTATACATAATTGCTATAAATCTTCATAAAAAATGTGTTTGATTTTACATTATAACTAAAAACCTCACTCTACATTAAAGATGCTTGAGTACAGTGGGACCTCGGAATTCGAACGCATCTTCCCTAGAACAATTCCGACATTGAACGCTCAGTTTGAATTTTTTTGCCACCAAATTCGAACAAAAAATCCGACTTTGAACATGGCCACCCTAAACGACTGTGGTAGCCTAGCGGTTAAGGTACTGAACTATGGACCAGAAGGTTCAGGGTTCAAATCCCACACATGCCAAGCTACCACTGTTGGGTTCTTGAGCAAGGCCCTTAAGCCATAATTGCTTGGATTGTAAGATTGTATCAATTGCAAGTCGCTCTGGATAAGGGCGTCTGCTAAATGACATAAATGTACATGAAACTCTCGCAAAATGCCAATCACCATAAAACACAAAAGATGAAGAATTATGGTGCGATCATGGACATAATCATTTGAGGGTCGGGAATGGAAAAATTCTATTTACATTACTTCTTATAGGGAAATTAGATTCCGACTTCGAACAGCCTTCTGGAACCAAATAAGTTTGAATTCTGAGGTTCCCCTGTAGTTTGGTATAGTCTCTACCCAGTGTTCATATAAAGTGGTACCTCGGTTCTAGTTGTTTATTTGTTCCAGAAGGAAAATGAGTATCGAGCAACTTTCTCCCATAAGGACTAATGTAAATTGTTGAAAAATCTCATATAGGGAGTAATGAATTGAAAGTGAAAAGTAAAAGCAAAACACTTACTCTATTGATAAAGTCCGGCACTAGCATAGCTGCTAAGCTAACTGCAGCCTGTGTTCTGAAGCATTCAAATCCTGTTGTGCTTTCGGTTTTCTTTTGGTTGGCTCTTATAAACTAACCTTTTTAGGAACCATATAGTCTTATTTGCAGTAAGAGTACAGTGTTGTAGAAGTAAAACTAAAAAAACACGAGAAAATAGCAGAGATCATCTCTGGGGGTTATTGTGAATTTGAGTCACTGAATGGTGATTCGTGAATCGAGTTTTGGCTGAATCAAATCACGTGGCTCGACTCATACAAGTTTGAGCAAGTGCATGAGTACCGAGCAAACGACGAGAACTGAGACAAATATTTCATTGCTATCTATAAAGTGTCTAGCGTGACAACTTTCACATAATACAGTATTATATTGTCATTGTGATATATTAAGATCAGCTGTCAGTGCGTGTGTTAGAGTGCTTACACTCTAACTAGTAGCAAAGTAGCAATCATTTATTTCCCTCATTAAGAAGGTCCTTTTTTGTCTATCATATCCTATCTAATGTTTCACCACAAGTCCCTGAAAGCTTAATCATAGCCTTGTAATAAGCCTCTAACACTGCCCACAGCACTATCTTCACTTAATTACCTTCTGGCTGAAAATGATGTATAGTGGTTTTGTTCAGTTTAGTAAATGCCTTAGCATCATAATGTATTGAGCAATCGCCAGCATTTTAGTCCAAATGAAGACACGTGTACTTAAAGAAAGCAGCTCTCCAATTGAAATGCATGCAACGTATCCCTGGACCTACTATTTTTCCAAATAGAACGATATGAATATCTTTCATCACCACTGGATTATTGATATGTTTTTCTGACTGTGAGGCTTTCAAAGACGTGTGGCTCCAGAGGATGGCTTGAGACTTGACGGAACCTATGAGAATAAATGGGCAGGGTATAGTTTGTTATTCGCTGTATTACAATATTCAGCTTTTGGGTAGCGTTTGTGCTTTTGATTTCCCCATACAGATTGTCACATGTTCTGTTTTGAGGTTCAGTTTGTTTATGTAGCACTTTTAATAGATGACACAAAGGGGCTTTTCAAATTATGGAGCAAAGACCCCAAATGAACAGCCAGAGGGAAGGCAAGGGAAAGCTCTGCCACACATAAGGATGACATCTTGAAAGGAGCCAGACACAAGTCTTTCTACAGTTCTGAATCATGGACAAATATAAAGGCAGACCCTTAATTCAGTTTGCTTGGCTAGTTGTTGGAAAAATAAATGATATGATAACCAAATTGTGATTAAATTATCATAGGTCATTTTTTGAGGATCATCCATGTGGCGGCAGGGTTGTGGTTTCAGTGAAGTAGAGTGGCTTATACGGGTTAATGAGGTGAGCTGGTGAGGAAGTCCCAGAAAGTTCAATAAGGTTTTCATGGGAGAACCATTTCTTCATTCTCATTTCTTCTTCAGTCTCGGCTAGTTGGAAACTTTTCCGATCTTACATGCAGCACGTTTGCATAACTGGTGATAAGCTTCAAATGCAGATTGCCATGGCCATTAATTACAAATTCACTTAAGATTGGGGAATAGGAATACAGTGGAACCTTGAAACCTCTTACCTCGGACAATTCGGACATTGAACAGTTTGTTTGAATTTTTTTCACCCCTAAATTTGAACAGAAATTCCAACTTCGAACATGGGCACTCAATGGTGCGATCTTCCAAAGGCTAGGGATGTAATCCAGTCCATGGTTTGATAATGCACCAATACGGTATGCCATCACCATAAAACCCAAAAGAAGAAGAAGAATAACTAGGGCGTGATCAGTGGCATATTATGTATATTATATTCATTTATTTATTATATTATTACATTAGGTCTATGTATATTATATCAGTTTGTGCGATTTCAGAAGACATGCCTTTCCCAGTGAAACTGCGTTCACCTCAGTAGCTATAAAGTTTCCCTTTCTTCTTTATATCTCACTTTTTAATGTATTTATTGATTATTATTGTATTACATTTCTTTGCTTCATTCATGCTTTTAATCAGTAATTACATACGGATATAGACGTACAAAACTATCACTTGGGGGTCGGAAACGGATGAATTCTATTTATGTTTCTTCTTACGGGGGAATCTGATTCTGACTTTAAACAAATCGTAGTTCAGACAGTCTTCTGGACCCAATTAAGTCTGAATTCTGAGGTTCCACTGTACTCTCAGGCCCCGCCTCAGTTCACATAGATGGCCTCTTTGACTCCCCGTTCAAACCAGCATTCCTATACAGCATGTTCACCTCCTCCTTAAACCATATTTCTTTTCGTGATATACTACATCGATTTTCAGCTGAAAATCTATATATTTTTTGTTTTTGAAGGAAGAAAAAACACATTTTAAATGGTAGGTGTCGCAGTATGGTGTTTTGACTCAATTTGTCTGTTGAATGATCAACGTGACATGATGTATTAAGTCGACTCTTAATACACTCAGCTGTTTTTATATGTCAGTGAACTGTGTGGAATATCACGATATATCACAATATGCTTCGTATCGCAATGTATCCTGATATATAAACCCACTCTTACTTGAAACGGTTTCCACTGGGCTGGAGGTGGTTGTAAACTCTGGAGTCATGGCCCGAAGACGTAGCTCTTATTTGTTGTGACAACCATTTTGCCAGTGGAACGCCTGGCAACCCTTTTGGCACTTAACAAGTGAGGAAATGGCTTCACCACTCTGCAGTGAGGGGGAGCCTGACAGTGTTCAGTGCTGGAATAAAGAAAGATAAACAAATGGTACCTTTAGCACCTTTACCACTTACCAAAACTCCTGACATTTGACATAGGAACCCACATTAGAAGTCCTGCTCCTCGTGCTTTGGCATCACTGTGACCCGTTGAGGGTTACACACTTTTTTTGAGGGTAAAACTGTGCTAGCGTGACAAGGCTGGGGCTCGAACCCTGAACCTAGATGAACTTGGTTAATTAAAAGAACACCAAATATGCACTGTCCCGCAATCAAATGAGCTGGCATTTTCACTCGGCAAGTTTTATTTGTTTGCTCTGACCGCTCATTAATGACACGCTGTTAAAATCTCTCTATTGAATCAGTAACTCTCTCCATAGGCTGCAGTTTGATGCTTATTGAGTCTGCTCATAAAACGACTATATTTGCTCTCTTTAAACCACTGCACTGAGGCATCCTTTCAGGAGGCATTGCCCATTAAACTGCTGCCTTTTCCTCTTATCGGCTGCACTGATTTACTGCCCCTGAAGTTGAACTTCATAAAACTTCTGCCTGTGATCTTTAACGCCTCACCGGGCGGTGGGTCTTTGCCTGTGCGAGTTCTCACCGCGGCGATCTCTAATCTGCTTCTACCTTTGTTCACAGTAACCATGACAAGTGCTACATCGCCTATCCTGCTCAAATGGGATCCCAAGAGCCTGGAGATTCGCACTCTCACCGTGGAGAGGCTGCTGGAGCCGTTGGTCACACAGGTACGAGGCAGCAGCGCCTTTAAAGCTTTAACTCTCATGGCTGGAACTATGTATTAACTTGGTGAACGTGGATCAGGAGTGAAGCAGCTGGAGGCCTGGTTAATTCTGGGTAGCATTAGTTATATAGACGACTGTTTGGGCAGGACTGTCTTGAGTTTTTAGTTAAGTCAGAAAGTTGCCATTTATCAGAGTGTAGTCGAACCCCACTATCAGAACTCTTGTTATCTGAATTCTCGCTATAGGTCCTCTTAGTGTTTTCATGCTTCACTCGGTTTTATGCAGTGGTTAATGGTGAGGTAATGGTGGTTTCAGAAACATTTGTGAGAAATGTAACACAGGCAGCATGACTAAAAAAAGTCTGTTGTGTCTTTAAAGATCAGAGTAGGTGGATTTTTATTTATTGAAATATCTTTTGAGGGCAGGATTGCACGCGATTGGTCCTGTGAGTCAAGTCAAACAGATTTATTTATACAGCGCTTTTTACAATGGAACATTGTCTCAAAGCAACTTTACAATTTTAGATTATCTACTAATAACTACGTCCAATCACAAATTGAGCAAGCCTAGGGCGACAGTGGCAAGGAAAAACTCCCTAAGTGTTATGAGGAAGAAACCTTGGGAAGACCAAGACTCAAAAAGGGACCCGACCTCCTTGGGTGGCGTAGATGATAAATCTAAGAATGAGGCGACCAATCAGAACACAGAGTGGGTGTGGTTATACTGTGGTTATATATTGCCTCAACCAAGCAACAACGTGTGAGTTACAGTGGGACTTAGTTCTTCATTTAGCAGTTTTCTCATCCATCTGAGGGACTGCTAAGCTGCTTGCTTTGGAAGCAGTGAGCATTTTGGGCACATTCATTTATTATAACCGCACCCTCCATGTTCTGATTGGTCGCCTCACAGAACTGTGTGTAATACTGCCCTCAGATGATATTTCAATAAATAAAACTCCAACGAGCATGAGTGTACATGAATGATCTGGAGTTTCCTCCATAGGAAATGATGGATATAGGACTCCAAATATTCGGTATCCAAATCATTTCACTGAAGACTTGAGTTGGGTTTGAGTTTTTTTCATAAAACTGGAATTAAACTGGAATTATGCACCAATGCACCAACTATCAGGGAACTGTTACTTGGATTCAGATTGTTCTTTGTGTTTAATAAGACTTTGTGCGTCAGTGGAACCTCGGAATTTGAACTTAAATGATTCCAGAAGCCGTCCAAACTCCAAGTTGTTCAAAGTCAAATCAAACTGCTCCATAAGAAGCAATGTCAATAGGATTAATCCATTCCCGACCCCCAAATGATTGTTTTTTATGCCTATACGCGTGTTATCATTGATTGAAAGCATGAATAGAGCAAAGGAATTTAATAGAGTAATAATAATCAATAAATACATGAAATAAGTGAAATATACAGACATGAAATAAATGAAAATAAAGAGAAAACGATGTCGAGACTGAGGGGGAGTCTGAAATCACACCCTTAGACTGATGTAATAGACCTATACATAATATAATAATAGAATAATAAAACAATGTAATATACATAATATGCCTGTGATCACGTTCTAGTTCTTATTCTTCTTTGGCATCATGCTTGGAAGTTCACACCATTTATTGTTCTCTTTAGGGTGTCTGAATTGTTGTTCGAATTTGGGGCCAAACAATTTCAAACGAGCCGTTCAATGTGTGACTTTTTCCAATGAAGAGGCTTTCCGAGGTTCCACTGTACAGCTATTATACAGGCTGGCAGAAGGGGCACCTATAGAGTCTGAGGCTACGCCCAACCCAAACCCCCTGGGATCTATTTGTGCACATGCATGTATCTGACCTCGGTCCCTGAGGTCTATGGACAGACTGTGTGATAGAATGACTGAAGAGTTGGTGATTAAATTATCCTCGACATGTGCAGTTTTCAGGACTTCCCAGGTTTTTTTCTCCATTTTAATATGTGTCTGGATGCAGACAAACAAAGCTCGAGTGGAGCCATCTTTGCATGACTAAACGGCTGCCTTATGTGAATTGATTTTTATGGCTTTGGTTCTGAAGTAATGCGATTGACTTTGTTTCAAGGAGATCTAAATGAGCCATTATTTCCTCTTTACTCTAATGTCTCGGAGCAATTATTGCTTTCTAAACTGCTAGGCCTGACATCGTCATTTTGATGTTAACATCGTTATCTGGGGTTTGTTCACAATGAAATGTTTGAGGACTGGTTTTTTTTCCGATGCACTTTAAGGTTTTTGACTTGAAAGAAAACTGATAGCTTAGTCAGATCAGTGTCATTAGCACGGACAGCCTCGTTCTTGGGTGTTTTGCTAAAGAACTTAAAGATGAGCCATTATTGTTGATAAAAGCATGTTATACACTCTTCAGAAAGAATTCATTTGCTTCTTGGTCTCTTTCTATGCTATCTTCTCTTGCACATTGTAAGTTAAGCTTTGTTTATGCCCCTAAATGCTGTATGAAAGAGAAACGTCTGATTTTAGCTACCTTGCTGAGCAGTCATTGATGCATATGGTCAAGATGTATTGCTGTGACTAAAAAACGTTTGTGAGGAAGGTTTTGGCACTTAATAATCATCATCTCTGCACTTATCTGATGATTCAAGCACTCATGTAAACAGCATACTCCGATTTCACAGATCAGATTAGGGTCTGGAGGTCAGAGTATGAAATTCGATAAAGAGAGCAGGAATTTACCTCAGTAATCAGATTTCTCAGTGCATATATCCCATTAGTTGGATTTTAATCGGTTTTCTTAGCTGTGAAAGCATGCTCGAGTAACATGGGTGCTAGGTCTGCATATTATAAGTAACGGCTTTTTCGGGCTTTTTTAGCATGTCTTTATTGGCGAAAAAGTAACATAAATGATAAAGATTTTCCTTTTCTCTTTGGATCTGTTTATAGCGTTTTCCCCCCCTTTTCCATACTTTATTGGTAAAGTCCTGTGAACATAGTTTAATCATGAACTAAAGTGGTTTGTAACCTTTTTTTCTTAGAGTACCTCCACGAATATCTAAATAAAGCTGCCCCCCAAGCCTGCACACACAGACCAAAACAAACAAATGATCGTTATTGGCAAAAATTAACATAAATAATAGCTTTTTACCTGTTTTTTTTTTTTTTTGGCTTTTTTTCTCTTTTCAAGAGAGCTAAACATTTGACTGAAAATGAAACAATATGTTTTTTAGTAAATTTATATCCTGTTTTTTTCCAATTAGTGTGATATTTAAATTTTTTATTTTAAGTTAACATGTGCAATTTGTGTTTTGACAAACTCTGAGCACCTCAGAGCAGACAAAGCCTTAGGCTGTATCTGATTGATAGGGGACATACAATTTTAAGATTGTTTCCTCATTTTTCATACAGGAAACACTCATCCCAGAGAGTTACTGCTTCTTATAATCCCTCTAAAAGCTGTCCAGCTGTCCTTACTACAGTTCCCTCTGGTGCAGGTGAGCATGGACCAACCAAGCTGGTCTGCCAAATTTCCAAAAGGGTCTGCTTCAAAGTGTTCACAGTCTCTATGGAGCTGCTCCACCAAATGCTCCATTAAATTAGGCTTCACAGAAATGGCATTCACATTCACTCATGCTCATGATGTTGATACAATAGCCAACAATCATTTCTGATAGGTACAAAAAATAAGACATCTTGACGCATCTTGTGAATTGTCACAATGACAGCGATGTAATCAAGTACAGTCAAAGGCAGACTGGGCTATGAATACAATAAACAGTGTGTTAATGGCTATAAGAACTGAATGGATTTTTGTAATTACATTTTCCCAGTACTAAGTTGTTTTTGGTGTTTCTTTGATTTTACCATTGGAAAGTCACTTTGATTCCAGCCAAAAAGAGAATGGCGTTTGAAGAATATCATCAGTTAGTTAGACTAATTAGAGGTGAAGCTCCTGCTCCTTAAATTAAAATTGCTTTCGAGTCCATCTTAGAATCCATGGGTATCACTCAGAATGTGATGGGACCAACCCACCGCTGTAATCATACTTTAGATCTAATATTAACATTTGGTATCAATATAGATAACCTTGATGTTTTCCCGCAAAGTGATTCGATTTCAGATTCACTATCTTTAGTATTTGAGCTATCTCTAATAAATAAAATCCTTTCTGCCTCGTTATCACACCAAGCGCACTATCACATCTGCTACTCCAGCTGCGTTTATTAAAAAACCTACCAGAACTAAAATTTAATAACACGGAGATTAAAATCATCTTGAGTGTGTAAATGACCAATTAGAATGTGTGCTTCGCTCAACCCTGACCACGACTGCCCCTGCTAGGGTCAAACGTATTAGGGAAAAACAAAAAAAAAGGCTTAGCACCTGGTTAATTATAATGACCACACCCGTAACTTAATAAAGCAAAGAACACGGCATTTAGAGCGCAAGTGGAAGACATAGAAATTGGAGGTGGTTAAGATTGCTTGGAGGACAGCATGGCAGAGTACAAGCATGCCCCTCACTCAAAGCTAAAGCTGCATACTTCTCTTCAATCATAGAGAAAAATAAGAATAATCCAAGATTTCTCTTTAATACAGTCCCTCCAAATTAACAAAAAAACCCACAGAAAGTGACTCTCCCATTATGGTAATTTTAACAGTAATGATTTCATGACTTTCTTTAATGATAAG
The DNA here is from genome assembly GCA_025084515.1 of Ancistrus triradiatus. Taxonomy (NCBI): domain Eukaryota; kingdom Metazoa; phylum Chordata; class Actinopteri; order Siluriformes; family Loricariidae; genus Ancistrus; species Ancistrus triradiatus. The sequence goes on from JAJAGP010001514.1 coordinate 116,571, forward strand.
ATAGAAAGAAAACATTAGGCATAAAACTCAATGACTCATCACATCACCAAAGCTATTCAGCCACCTTCCAGATGCAGCACTAGTGAAGACATCTGTTCAATTAGCCGTAAATCAAGATTAGAATCTTTTACCCCCAATTACTAATACTGAACTATCCGCACTGATCAGCTCGTCTAATCATCAACATGTTTGATAGATCCAATTCCTACACGTCTACTCAAACAAGTATTACCTAGTGTTATCGAGCCCAGTGTAGTTATTTTAAATTCATCCCTTACATTAGGTTTATGTGCCCGAATCCCTTTAAATCTGCCGTTATCAAACCACTGATTCAAAAAAGCCAATCTTGACCCTTGTGTGATATCTAATTATAGACCAAATTTCAAATCTACCGTTTCTGTCCAAAATCTTAGAAAAAGCTTGTCTACCAGCAGCTCTGTAGTCACCTCCAAAGGAATATGAAATTTATGAACATTTCAGTCTGGCTTCAGGGCCCCATCATAGTACTGAAACAGCAATTACTTAGGGTAGGTACTAAATGACTTGTTAATGTCCTCAGATAAGGGATGTGTTTCTTTTTCTTGTTCTGTTAGATTTAAGTGCAGCATTTGACACTATAGATCATGAATGTTTTACTAATTTATTTTTATTTAATTTTCTCTTACTTAACTCAGATTAAAAACTGAGGTGCTATTAGTGGGGACCCAAGAATGTAGAGAACAGGTTAAGCTTACATCCTATCCTAAATCTAGATGGCTGTCCAGTATTGCCCCGTCCGTCTGTAAAAAACTTAGGGGTCACATTTATTCAGATCTCTCCTTTGATGCGCACATTGCAGCATCACTCGAATTGCTTTCTTTCAAATACGTAATATCGCTAAACTTAGAAATGTCCTCTCTTTTAATGATGCAGAGAAACTTGTTCATGCGTTTATAACCTCAAGGTTGGACTACGGTAACGCCTTACTTACTGGATGCTCTAGTAAATCTATAAATAAACTTCAGTTAGTTCAGAATGCAGCTGCCCGAGTGCTAACTCGAACTAGAAAATTTGATCATATCACTCCTGTTCTATCACCACACTGGTTACCAGTCAAATTCCGCATTGTTTACAAAATACTTCTTATAACATATAAAGCTCTACATGGCCTGGCCCCACATTATCTGAGTGACCTCTTAGAGTTTTACAATCCAACTCGTCTACTTCGTTCGCAGGGTGCAGGACTTCTTTTAGTTCCTAGAATTAAAAAAGTCACAGCAGGGGGAAAGGCTTTCTCATACATGGCCCCCCAACTATGGAATAAACTTCCCACTTTCGTTCGAAATTCAGACACCCTCCAAAGTTGTAAGTCTAGGCTAAAGACATACTTATTTACGCAGGCTTTTGACTAGATTTAGACCAGGTTGCATGGCTTGGGTTGCTGGGTTGAGTCTGGAGTCATGTCTGGCCTGCCTGCCTAGTCCGCTAGCCGGGAGTGTCGGGTGGGCGGTCTGGCTGAACTAGGCTTCGGTCCTCGTGATCTTGACTCGTGCATCCTTGCCTTAGAATAAGGGCAGAGCTGGGGGTTCATAGTCAAAGAGTCTTATGGTGATCAGAGACGTTGGGTTGCTGTCTTCTGCCTCCCGTGGGGTTGCCAATGTCTCATGTGATCCCTCTTGGCTGTGTTTCCTACCAGTTCTCCTCTTTCTAGCTTTTAGCTATGCTGCTATAGCTAATGCTCGCCGGGGGTCTCATGCTACACTTGGCATCAGTGATTGACATGGCATCAGTGATTGTTAATAAACACTGTGCTCTTAATCAATACTAATTACATTTTCTGTTTTTCTCTCGAGCTGTGTTCCGTCAGTTCCGGGCCCCACACATGATGTACATCTGATGGAGCTCCACTGTGCATAATTCACATTTTATTCGACCATGACTCCATGACTTTAGTTTCGCTCTTAGATTTATCATCATACCCGGGCCACTTAATGTCGATGTGCATACTTCACATTCTATTCGAACTTTGACTCCATGACTTTAGTTCGCTCTTAGATTTATCATCTACGCCGCTCCAAGGAGGTTGGGTCCCTTTTTGAGTCTTGGTCCTCCCTAAGGTTTCTTCCTAGAACTAGGGAGTTTTTCCTTGCCACTGTCGCCCTAGGCTTGCTCAATTTGGGATTGGACGTAGTTATTAGGAGATAATCTAAACTTGTAAAGTTGCTTTGAGACAATGCTCCATTGTAAAAAGCGCTATATAAATAAATCTGACTTGACTTGACTTGACTCCTGCTTCCTGGGACTGTGGTAGCCTAGCGGTTAAGGTACTGGATTATGGACCAGAATGTCCAGGGTTCAAATCCCACCTCTGCCAAGCTGCCACTGCTTGGTCCTTGAGCAAGGCCCTTAACCCACAATTGCTTGGGTTGTAAGCTTGTATCAATTGTAAGTCGCTCTGGATAAGGGCGTCTGCTAAATGCTGTAAATGTAAATGTAAATGCTTGGTTTGCCTGAAAACCTGGAGCCACACCTGTGCTTTGTGGATAATGTTGCAGACCCTTGCTCTACTGATGGCTGTTATACAGCTATTAAAATAACAGAGCATAATCAGTCACATTTTGGAATGCAGGAATTGATGTTGATTCAAAAATGAAAAGAAGTTGACCAGAGACACCATGAAATATCTCAGGTTCGTCATGTCTGCAGTGAAAGGAAAGTTAAAGGAACACTGCATATATTTTTTATTTGCATTTTCCATACTGTCCCAACTTTCTCTGATTTGGGGTTGTACTATAATGCTGTTTACTGTTGTTATTACTTATATTACTTTAGATGACACTGTATTGTGTTTATATTCTGATCATAATAAGCTATACTGCTATACTATACTATATATTACCTTTGAGTAGGTCTGTATCCTTTCATCGTTGGAAGAAACATAGAAGCAGACTGACAGCCGGTGTCTCACTACCTGATTTGTATTTGCTGATTTTGTTATATTTTTTCAATGACAGCCAATTATAAGAACTTAAAGACGCATTATGTAGATTTTTTTTCATTATTTAAAAGTGAATGAGCTGAGTTCTGATCTGGAACAAAAGAAAAGCTAAAATAATGAGGACATGGAGAGAAAAAGCCATTTTTATCAAATTTAAAAAACCTTCTACACATTTCATGTGCATTTAATTATAAAGGGACATTTTCACTCGGATTAACCAAGGCAAATAATCCAAATCCATGCTTGACAAGTGTGAGTTTTGTGAATTTCTTATGATAATTAATTACGTTTCACTACATTAGCTATAGTTATAGCTTGCTTGACGCTGATACACACTTCTATCGACATTCAAAACCTTTTTTGTACTTTTTTTTAATATAAAAATGACCTAATAAAATCAGTTGAGAAATGTAGTTTATTCGTATTATAGAATTGTAATATTAATAACTCTCATTATTTAGTCAGCCCTTTCATTCAAGTGCAGTCATGTCTAATGACTTTAGGCATCTTTCGGACGTTACGAACAGTTTACTGAGGACCATGTGTAGATTTTAGTCGTACGTACTAACATTTTACGAATATTTTCCTATTTTCCGGACATTTACGAACGATTTACGCGCAAATTCGTTCTGCTCACGTTTCATGAATGAGGGCCCTTGAGTATAAATCACACATTTTTGGTAAACAAAATACAGCAGTTCCAACTGCATGTGTACGTGGAGTGTGGTGGGAAAAAAAAAGGATCAAATCCAGAAGGCTAAGCTATTCAGGCTTGCCGGTTTGCACACCATATTGTCTGAGTTGTTTGCGCAGCACTCCGACACATGGAATGTGTAATAAATGAGTTCGGCGAAGCACAGCTTGAGGAAGAAAGAGGTTGATTTAAGGAAAGAACATATTTCTCCTCCAAAGCAGGCACTGACTGATATCGCTTATTCAGACTTTGCTGAGTTTAGCACTATAGACTTCCCACACACTCATTCTCCTCGTGGTGGGACAATCCGCACTCAAGATGTTCCCAACGCATGCTATCATTTCTAGGCTTCGTTCTTCGCTTAGTAAAGGAGGTTTTCTTTAAGACAAAGCATCACGAGCTAGCATTAACAACCCTCGCTTGGCAATCTGTTCTAGGGTTGCCAGTGGTTTGAATATATTGCGTAGGCAGGTTTCTAGGGTTGCGTTTGGGAAGTGGGTGGTTGCTGCTGTTGCTTTACTTATTTGAATGTGTATTTTATGTCACATATTTTTAGTCCGGCTCATCGGATTGCAGAGCTGGGAGTCTGCGCCCTGAATTACAGCCACTCAGAACAGAGTTGACTCCAGAGCGACAGAGTCAATTTCGAGTATAGAAATATTCATTTAGCAAATGTTAGGGAGCAACAGTGGGAGATTGGCCTAGGTGGGTTTTGAACCCTGGACTTTCACTACTCCTTCACAGGCGAAGAATCATTTAAAATTGCTGCGGTTGATGCGTTGTCCATTCTTTTCAAATAAAAATTGTAAACAATGCAGGACGTGGGTGGTCCAATGCTATGAATTAATATGCAGTATTGTGCAAAAGTCTTAGGCCATCATTAGATTTGTTTAGCTATGGAATATATTGTTGCAACATAATACTCTTTTCCACTGATCTTCACTCCAATCTTGGTGAGATTTAGCATACATTAGCCTTCTCACCCAGTTCCTCTTCTGAAAAAAGTGGTTTCTTGGCTGCTACCCTTCCAAAAAGACCAATCCTAATCAAGCGTCTTGGACTGTATAAGGGTCAACCTGATGAAGCTGCCCAAGTGTAAGGAGAGGTCACACTAAATACTTACCCATGTAGCCTATAGAAGCTGTTTTTTATTGTTTTGTTTTTTTCAGTGCTTTAAATCCTGCATACAACTGTCCTGTATTTTCTGGTTGTATTCTAATAAGGAGAATGATAAATAATTATAGTTATATATCATCATTAATTGGTCTCTAATACACCTCTAGTCAGCCAGATTTGCTATACCCATTGTAATATGTACAGTACTGTTCTTAGGCCATCATTAGATTAGATGTACCATTGATTTGTCATTTGTAGTTCTATTTCTGGGCTGTTAATCTGTATTTTAATTCCACAGAATTTTAATTCTAGGGTTAGGTGGTAAAATTGCTGTGCATTAACAATTAAATAATCAAGCTCTTCATTTTCTTGAGTATATACTGCGTTTCAGGGTCTCAACAAAAGTGCGCGGTAGCCGTTTAGCACCTGTTGCGTTTAATTCCAGGGTTGCCAGGTTCCACGAGAGAATCCTGCATCGACGTATGTGTAAAATAAGCCCGAAATTTACATTTACAGCATTTAGCAGACACCCTTATCCAGAGCGACTTACAATTGATACAATCTTACAATCCAGGCAATTGTGGGTTAAAGGCCTTGCTCAAGGACCCAACAGTGGCAGCTTGGCAAAGGTGGGATTTGAACCCTGGACCTTCTGGTCCAGAGTCCAGTACCTTAACCACTAGGCTACCACAGTCCATAATCATTAAGTCCGAAATAAGCTAAATCTTTAAGAATAAGCAGACCTGGCAACTGCTTTTTATTTAGCAGTGGCAGCACTGATTATAATGGTACTATGGATATATAAAACTAAGTAATGGGACCAAGAAGAAGGGTGATGGAGTAGCAGAAGGGGTAGCCACTGTGCACTATGGTAAAACAATGGTATATCTAATCTAATGATGGCCCAAGGACAGTACTGTACATGTTACAGTTGATGTAGCAACTCCAGATGTCTAAAGATGCATTGGAGATTCAAGACCAATTACTGAAGTGTAAGTGCATGTGGTTAAAATCTTATCTGGATACAAGATGCACGAAAGGACAGAGTGTGCACAGGGTCATAGACAATGCCCGGGGTCTGAGGACTTGAATTCACTTGTCATTTTTTCAGGAATAGGTCATATCAGAGCTTGTTCCTCGCAGAAGATTCTTTTCATTTTGGAAAATCAACATGTCCTTTGACAAGGAGTGCATACGACTGTGAATATTTGAATTAACTTCAGACAAAATGGATTAAGCCAGCCTTTTAAAACCGTGCTTCTCACCCAGTCATGTGTTTTAATGCTGATGTCTGATAAGTGCTGCTGGATGATTCAGAATTGGATTCACTGAATCACTGCTAGGCTGAGGAGCAAATCCGACGCTAAAAAGCATAGCCAGGTTTGTAATCCATCAAGGAAACTAGTAAAAGGTCGCCTACGGTGCCAGATTGGTTGATCCAATATTACACATTAGTGAGTGGCAAAAGTATTTGAACCTCTAGGATTAGCAGTTCGTTTGAAGGTGGAATTAGAGTCAGGTGTTGACAATCAGGTGCGAGTGGGCACCCTGTTTTATTTAAAGAACAGGGATCTATCAGTCTGTTCTTCACAAGATGTTTGTGGAAGTGTATCATGATACGAACAAAGGAGATTTCTGAGGACCTCAGAAAAAGAGTTGTTGATGCTCATCAGGCTTTAAAAGGTTACAGAACCATCTCTAAAGAGTCCACCACTCCACAGAAGAATTTGGTTAAAGAAGAATAAAGTTCATGTTTTGAATGGCCAAGTCAAAGTCCTGACCTTAATCCAATGGAAATGTTGTGGAAGGACTGAAGCGAGCAGCTAATGTGAGGAAACCCACCAACATCCCAGAGCTGAAGCTGTTCTGTACGGAGGAATGGGCTAAAATTCCTCCAAGCCGGTGTGCAGGACTGATCAACAGTTACAGGAAACGTTTAGCTGCAGTTATTGCTGCACAGGGGGGTCACACCAGATACTGAAAGCAAAGGGTCACATACTTTTGCCACTGACTTATATGTAATATTGGATCATTTTCCTTAATAAATAAATGACCAAGTATAATATGTGTGTCTCATTTGTTTAACTGGGTTCTCTTTATCTACTTTTAGGACTTGTGTAAAAATCTGATGCTTTAGGTCATATTTATGCAGAAATATAGAAAATTCTAAAGGGTTCACCTTCAAGCACCACTGTATGCAATGAAATTAGGATTGCTGCTATTTGGAATTTTGTAATATCTCAATGTTTTGCGATATAATTGTATTGTGAGGTGTATCGTATCATCACGTCCTTACCAACACCAATCCCTATGTGTGAGCGTGTATTACGATGACAAAAGCATGCTTTGGTGCATTTCATTAAATGTAGTGAGTGTACAAATGAAAAAAGGGAACTTTGGGCTTGTTTCCGTAGACCTGGTTGATTGTTTCTCTCGCGGGATCTGGCAACCCTGGAATTAAATGCAGTGAAATAGCTGCCAAATACTTTTGTGAAGACTCTGACAGGCAGTATGTGCTCGAGGAAATCAGGACTTTGATTACTTCATTACTAAAGTTTCTAACTTGTGTCACATATTTCTGTGAGATTATTGGCTGGTTGCAAAGTAGAGATCCGACTATGTAAACCTTTTATCTGAAGTATATGTAAACTTGTTGATCGGATTACTGACAAAATCTGATTTTCTACAGTTCTTGCATGATTACTAGTGTGATGATGGTCAGTGTGTTGCTGTCCATTGCCATGCAGAAAATGTATATAGGATGGAGTTTTCCTCAAGCACTCTCAGAGTATATATGGAGGACGTATGGGTAGGGGGAACCACAGAGGAACGAGAAATACAAAAAGTGGAAAGGATGTTGCTGAAACTCTTGCCTTTTATTAAATCTGGTCTGGTCTTTAAGTGACAGTGCTGGCTTTGCTTGTGGAGAGAGCTTTTAGATTAACGCCTCGCAGATGGTTGAATTGGATTCTGCTTGTTCAGCCAATGGACATTTTATGAACTTTGTGCCTGTCAGTCTAAAACATGGCGCTGTAACAGTTATTTACTGGCTTGAGTAAATTGTTTACTTCGGAAGCCTTCGCCTCTGGGCACCTGTGATTAGAGGTGTTCGGTTTGGCCCATATAGAACTCCCTGTTTTGTTGCCGTTTGTGATTTGAGCCACTCAGTGGGTGTTTGCAGCATCCTGAAGGCCCTTATTTGGGAGGGTTATTTGGAGATTGACTAGACACAAAGTAACGGATCGGCTTTTCTGTTTGGCAGCGTCCTCTTAATCTCTCTCTCTCTCCCTCTCTGGTAACTCTGTCCCTGTCTCTTTTCTTTTTGCTCTCCATATTTATCTTCACTCGCATCTCACCGTCTCTATCACCAGTTTGATTTATGACCATATTTAATTCGAACAATGGTTCAGCATTTTTTGTGAGGCGCAGAGAAAAGCATCGGCTAAACGTCAGCAGATCTGCCTGAGCTGCTGAAAAAGCTACATGGTAAATGTGAATTTGGCAGCAGCTGGTAGCTATCAGGCATCTACAATCAGTGACCACTTTATTAGGTTCACCTACCACATAGTTGATTTTGTAGGAACACAGTTAATGACTGGGCACATCTGATACTAGATATAATCTTGTCTTCTGTAATGGAGAGGAACCACCATAGAACTAGTGCTGGATGATTTTCATGATTAGTTTGCTTACTTTGAATTTACATTTTTACACTGTTCAAAAAGTTATCTTTGATAATTCCTTCCAGGCTTGTCGAGAACCGAAAACAATGAGTACTGAGCAATTTTTCCCATAAGTAATAATGTCAATGGAATGAATAAGTTACAGACCCCCAGAAAATCCCCACTGTAGCAGAGATTATATGCATTATTGGAGTTGTATTGTACAGGTGCTGTCTGATTTATGATGGAGATATGTTCAACAAATCCATCATAAGTTAAATGTCATGAACCGATGAGTCTATATTGTATAATAGCAGAGTCGATCTTATTGTATAAACACTTACATTAACCTACAGTTGGCCAAACTCATTAACACAAAGCTTTATTTTATAATAAAGCGTTGAAAATCTCATGTAATTCAGTGAGTCATGGATTGAAAGTGAAAAGTAAAGGCAAAACACTTACTCTATTGATGACCTCGGGTGCTAGCATAGCTGCTAAGCTAACTGCTGCTTGTGTTCTAGAGCATTCAGTTTCTGTTTTGCTTTCGGTTGGCTCTCATAACTAAGCTTTTTAGGACCCATGGAAAATTCAGTGCTGTAGATGTTAAAATAAAGGAAAACATGATCAACACAGCAGAGATCTGCACTGAGAAAGAGCTATTGTGAATCTGAATCAGTGTACTGAATCATGACTCGTGAATCGAATTTCAGCTGGAACGAGTCACGCGGTTCGACTCATACAAGTTTAAGCAAGTGCACCGAGTACCGAGCAAGCGACAATTTTTCTAGTCAAAATGCATCGAGAACCGAATTCGGCGAGTTCTGAGGTGGTCGAGAACCGAGGTGCCGCTGTACATAAAAGACCCTCAAGCTAAATGTAAAGGCTGATAGTTGCAGAGTTATTTGGTCATTCAGTGGCTCATAGTCCTAACAATCGATAGATTATCTGACTATCAAAATATTCGTTTGTTGCAGCCCTAGTGTGTTGGTTGTTAAATATGTGTCAGTCTGGGAAATACTGACAATTTCCGATTTGTGCTTGAAACATTTACCTCTGAAACATTTACATTATCTAGAGCGACGTCCAAAATGTCCAGAGTTGAAGGTGCGATGATACCAGTAATAACTGCACATACAGTCAGGCTCAAAGGAGAGCACTAGTGAAAATATGTTTTGAACTTTGCAAAGAGCAATTCAAACTGCAGGAGGGTAATGACCCAAAACTCACAAGCGTTGCAACAACTACTTGAAGACGGCAAAGTTTCCTGATTGCTGACCCTTTTTCAGTTACTGATGGCTCCATTTAGACCAATGCCTTTTTTCTCGCTTGACATTTTCAGCCATGTGCAGCTTCGTTCAAACCAAACGGCAGTCAGACTGAAGCCAGGCACAAAGTTCAAGAGAGAATTGCAGCTCTGCAGCGCAGTTAGTTTGATTTAGGGGCTGTGTCTGGCTGGCTTTGCTGAACTTCTCAGAGCATAGTTGAGAGGCGTTGTGGGAAATGTGGTAACATGTTAATGAGACCAAAACAGATAAGATGGTGAAACCAAGAAATTTCATTTGTTTGACATGAAATAAATCTTGGTTTGTAATGGATGTAATTGAATTATTACAATTAATAATGGCTTGTTTAGTTTTTTCTACCCGACCAACACCTCATTTAAAGAAAGCATACAAATCCCAGAATGCTTTTGCTAGTATTATAGCTGTATTGCAAGACAGATTTGTTGGTCTTGCTTGTGATTCTCTCTCAACGTGACCTTCCTTTGCAGCAAGACTGCTGTTGAATGTCATTGCTAACAATCAGTCGAAGACTCTTGTTACTGTGTGGTGAATTTTAATTTACTCTAGATGAAATTCTGGAAATACCAAAGACTTAAAGGTCTCCTATCTTTGATTAAACAGAAATAACTTTGCATAACCAGCAAAACTTAATGAAAGACAGGCCACTAGTAGAGAGGATCGTTTGATCCACCGACAAACTTCCCAAAAAAAAGCTTCCACAGTTTTGTTGTCCACCATCCAGACAAGTGTCACCCTTCACTACCCACCCCTGTTTCTGACTAGACCATTTCCAGGTGCTCAGCAGGAGGAAATTTGTTGCCACCATGCTCATTACGTGTCCAATGCAGTGGTATCATCAATGTGAAACCTGGACTGCTATGGACTGGAGCCGTATCATCTTTATAGTTGAATCCAGGTTCTGTTTGGGATCCGACGATGGTCGGGTTCGAGTATGGAGGCCTCGTGGTGATCGCTTCAATCATGCCTATCCTGTGGAGCGTCCACTGCCCCAAATGCTGGTGTGATGATCTGGGAGCCATCGCTTATGATAGTTGGTCACCCCCAGGAGTGATAAAAGGGACACTAACAGTTCGCTGATATGTGCAAGACATCATGCAGCCACATATTGCCTCCCATAGCTTTCAGTTGGAATTTTTCAGCAGGATAATGCTCGCCCACATGCTCGCCCACATGGTGGCCTAGCGGTTAAGGACTCTAAAGCAGAAGGTCCAGGGTTCAAATCCCACCTCTACCAAGCTGCCACTGTTGGGTCCTTCAGCAAGTCCCTTAACCCACAAATGCTTGGATTGTAAGACTGTATAAGTTGTAAGTGTCTCTGCATAAGGACATCTGTTAAAAGGGACTGTGGTAGTCTAGTGGTTAACATTCTGGACTTTGGACCAGAAGGCCCAGGGTTCAAATCCCACCTCTGCCAGGCTGCCACTGTTGGGTCCTTGAGCAAGACCCTTAACCCACAATTGCTTGGATTGTAAGACTGTATCAAATGTAAGTCGCTCTGGATAAGGGCGTCTGCTAAATGCTGTAAATGTAAATGCAGCAAGGGTTTCCCTGGAATGTTTCCACCTGATTGCAACACTTCCTTGGCCTGCTGGGTTGCCAGATGTATTGCCAATTGAGCATTTATGAGACCAGCTGGGACACCAGCTTCAGCAACCTACAGGTGTGCATGATCTAAAGGCCCAGCTGCAACATCTCTGTGCCACAGGATACCATACGGAACCTGTATGCCTTCAATGTAACTGTATTCCTTCTTGTATCCAGCCTAGAAGCCACCCAACATGGTGCTAGAGCCTCCATTCAATTATACAGTTTTTTTCCAATGAACTTATCCTTTTGTTCTAATATTGTAATCAATTACATATATCATCATTACATCCACACATATAAAATATCATTTGATTCCAACAACTCATTCTTGGTGAGTTATTGTTTGTCATTTTGGCCTTCTTAGCTAGGTAATCTCTTACTTCTCGACATTGACTTCAAACCTTGCAAGATATTCATGAATTCAGTTAGTATAACTCTATAAAAGTTAATGAAAAGTAAAATTTTCCCCACCATCAGTCTGCTAAAAAAAATCGGTGCATACATACAGGTTGTACTTGGTAAGCTGATAGTCCTGTTTAGCTATAGGCTATTATTGTTGGGACAGGCAGAAGCTGATTACTCACAACAAACACCCATAACTCACACAGAGTGGCCTTCTGGGACCAGTGAGCCTCCACGCACTACTTTATATCTCCTTATTTCTCGGACATGACACTTATTAAAGTACCAACAAAGTTTTATTAAATCGGATCCTCTGTGACCCATTTGTTCAGGACTAAAGGGTGAGTTAAAGAAGTGCTGTGTCGCTGTGAAAAACCTAAAGAAATACAAAGGCAAACTAGAGCTTCCTGTGCTAATTTCCGCTCATGTTTTTGTTTTTTTAAGTTGATGATTTGAAAAAGACATGGCAAAATCTCCACTATGATTTAAAGCTTTTTTTAGTCCATGTTTTATAGTCCATGGAGCATAAAGGTGGATAGTAGGACAGGTAGTCAGTAGTGCCCTGTCACGGCCAGACTTGCACATCCCTCATGCAGATGACAGGGCAGAGCAGCTCAGGGCACATGGAGAAAAGAAAGAAAGAATTTAAGAGAAGAGACGGATAGTAAACAAGAAGACCTGCACAGAGTTTAAACTTCAAAACAGACTTGAGTCAGACTCGCATGCCAGAGACTGAAAGCTAGACTAGCACTTGCATACTGCAGATTCAAAACTCTTCTCAAGACTCGCATGCTAGAGACCCGAGGCTTGTGAATATCTCTGTCCAAACCATTAGTCACCCAAACAACGTCAGTAGAACAGATGCATTATTTCTCAACACTTGTGATGCTGTTGACACATGATACAGTAATAACCATACTGAAAGCTAGTCTATGACGTCAGTAACGCTAAAGGTCACTGTGGGTGAATAAAATCTTCTGGGAACACAGGATGTAAAAAGCTGTCATTTTCCTCTCTGAATGGCATATTGATTGAAAATCATGTTTTTTCCCCCAGAAGGCTGTTAGAGGAGAAGCGGTGATCAAGTCCGTATTAATGGCTGGGGTTTTGGATGCAGTGGTAAGGTCTTTAAGTATTTATGGGTCATAGATGAGAGGTTACTTGTTTGGCATCCAAAGGTTCTTGATCGATCATTTTTGTCCTTTGTGGGGGACATGAGTTCACAAAGAATATTTCAATATCCATTTAATCTTCAGAGCTAAATGCCGACGCGCCATCTAGAGGACATCCTGGCCTTTACACGGATATATCATTTGTGGGGGGGTGTCATCTGCAACCAGAGATCTGCTTTTTCAAAATGGCTGCAATCTCAGCAAACGCGTTTTTTCTAAAGCCTATCATTTACATGTTTTACGTAGAAAACAGTTTTAGCTCATTTTCTAAGCGGTTTTTTACTGATTTGCACTTATGTTTAACCACTTAAAAGTGTACTTTTATTAATGTCCTCTCTAGTGGACATTGGGACGTTTTTGATCTGATGAAGAACGGAAACAAAAAATACATAAAGAAAATTACTATACCATGTCCTGTAGACCCTTATAAAGGACATTTGTTAAAAAATAAACAGAAATTGTTTCTGAAAAACAAAAAAGCCTTGTGACATGTTTTATTAATCTCATGGACTGAAATGATTAATCTTTAGTTTTCCTTGGTTTCAAAAGGTCTCTCTCTCTCTCTCTCTCTCTCTCTCTCTCTCTCTCTCTTTCTCTCTCTCTCTCTCTCTCTCTTTCTCTCTCTCTCTATATATATATATATAAAAGAGGGAATGTTTTTGTGTTTTTCATTTAATTTCTTATCCGCTTGATCTTGGACAGAGTCGGTGCCTAGTCGGGCACATATACTCACTCGGGGCACTTTATAGACACCACTTAACCTAACACGCATGTTTTTGGACAGTAGGAGGAAACCGGAGTACCGGGAGGAAGACTCCATACAGACCACTCCAACTGGGATTGAACCCAGGACCTTCTCGCTGTAAGACGACAGTGCTAGCCACCAAGACACCCACTTTTGTGTTTAATTAGCTTGATCTCTCTTCCAAATACATTTATTATTTATTAAGAAATGTATGTATAATTAAGAAAAAAAATCACCACTCACTGACTTACCATATTTGCTTAATCCAAGTCATGGTCTTAGGGCAGTACAGAGGGCGCAAGGCTTGAACCTTCCCTAGACAGGGTTCTAGTCCATCACGGGATGCACCACACGAGACTCTGACTGACTAATGCATGTATTTTGAATGTGGAAAGAAACTGGAGTACCTGGATAAAGGAGAACATACAAACTCCACTGATGCAGTGACCCTGAAGCTGTTCCTCTCTGGAGCTACTAGGTGACATCACAAACCAGGTTTTATCCTCATAACTGTCGAGCTGCTACTAATGGGCTCTAGACTCTTTAAGTGTCTACAAAATGAGTGAATGTGAACAGACGTTTGAAATGTACCCAGATTTATGGTCCGATGAGCCAAAAATTAAGCTCTTGCCCAACAACCAATTGGATAATAGGCTGTATGAAGTAGCAGGAGATTTGAACTGAAAATCCTTGCTACCTCTGCCAAGAAGCTACAGCTGGGCCATGATAGGCTTTCCCAGCAAGACAATGATCCACCCAAATATGGTTCAATGGGCACAGATTCAAGTTTTTCACATGGCCATCCCACTGCCCTGACCTAGACCCAATGGAACCGTGGGATGAGCTGACAAAGAGAATCTAGGACCCAGGAGGATCTGGACAGATTCTGAGCTGAGGATCGTCTCTGATCGAATCGAGCTTCCTTGGAGAACACTCAGTGCTGTTCTTCTGGCAAAGAGCTGTTACACAATGTACTAAGTGATGGGCCATTTACTGTGAACCCGAGGCTTGCACTTGGCTGCCTTTGGAGTAACTTTGTGCTTGTTTAGCCAGCGTGGTAGGTGGGGTGTGTTTGTGTGCCAGCCTGTAATGCAGTCTCTTGGAAGTTGCATTTGATCCCTGTTAAAAATCACCGTACCCAATATCCTTTATACACTCACCAATCACTTTATTAGGTACACCTCCTTGTTTATAAGTTCCATTTACCATATAGATGGACATTGTAGTTCTGCAATTACAGATAGTAGTCCATCTGTTTCTCTACATACTTTGTTCGTCCCCATTACTCTGTACTCAAATGGTCAGCATCCCCACAGGACCAGCACAGATCCAGGTACTATTTGGGTGGTGGATCATTCTCAGCACTGCACTGACACTGATGGTGTGGTGGTGGTGTTAGCATGTGTTGTGCTGGTATGACTGGATCAGGCAGCAGTGCTGCTGGAGATGTAAAACACCTCAGTGCCACTGTCCAGCCACCAGCATCCTGTGAGAACTGATGAAGGATTAGAGGATGAAAAACCTAACTTAGTGTAGCAAAAGGTGTTCTTCCATATTGAGTTTTTGTTTTTGCCTTTTAAATGTGTTTGTTCTTACTGGATTTCCCCATCACGCATGAAACGTGCTTTGAATATAAATGTTCTGACATGCCAGGCTGCCCTGTTCTATTAAAACACCATAAGCTCAAGTCCCAGAGCGGGGTATAAATAGAGAACTGATTCGGTCTGCACTACTGATAATACTGTATTGGAGCATGTACAGTGTGTAGGATGTCCTGAAGGTGTCTTAGTGCTTTTGACTCCATATATGGATGTGTGCTGACAATTAAACTGGAGTAACATCATGGATTTTCTTGAAATTCAGCTGGGGCAAAATGGAACAATGGGCCAGTCATGTCATGTGAGGTAGATGGATCTAAATCTATAAGGAGTGGTCGATTTTCATGGGGAGAAGAGGATTAATGGTTCAAACCAATTAAGAAGTGGGCTTGGGTACATTGGGTACATAGGGTACATACAGGTACCCTAAAATGTTTTATTATAGTTTATCTGGCAAGCCACAAAAATATAAAGTAATAAATAGATAAATAAAACGTGAAAGCATACAAATAAATAAACAAACAAGGTCCCTGGTGGCATATATAAATGTACAATAAGTAAACAAATAATATGTTAAAAAAAATAAAATGTTTCTCAACTTGCCCTGGGAGCATGGAAAAATATAAATAAAAATATAAATAAAAATTCAGTGTATCAAATAAATAAATTACTAAATAGCAAACATAAATAAATAAATAGATTTCCCCAAGTAACCTGGATGTCATAAAAATATTCTCAACCAAACAGTAATAAAATAAATAAAAAATAAAAATGCAGTGTAGCAAAATAAATGAAGTACTAAATAGCAAAAATAAATAGATTTCCCCACCTAACCTTGATGTCAAAAAAATATTATCTTACTGAACAAATAAATAAATAGTACTATAATACAGTAAATAAAAACAAATAAGGACATTGATAAATAAAACAAACAACATACTAGTTAGCAAAAAAGAAAAATTGTGAGAATTTTTTTCCAGTCTGTCCTGCATTATTCAGTAACAACAATACAGTACATACAAATGTATTACATGAATAAAATAATAAATAAATGAACAAAATAAGATCAATTTAACTTACAAAAAATAGTGAGGCAAATAAACGATTAAATAAATAACTCATGATCAAATAAATTTATTAGCCAAGATGTAGAAAATATCACCTCCAAGTCAAATAATGCATAGATAAATTAAAATCACAAAAAATAAAAGCGAAAGAAAATTAATTAAACAAGTAAATATGGCTAGAAAATAGATGAGATGGTAAATAAATGTATGCCATTAACTAACAAAGAAATAAACATAAATAATTATTGTAATGCCTTTCAAGCAAATGAAACATTAAATATAATACAGTAAAATAGGTAAATAAAAAGAAAAAAATGAACACCAAAAACTACCAAATAGAAACTCAAATAGTGTTGGAGATGCTGTTATCAGTCAGTTTCAGTCACTTTTGGCACTTTAATACAGAAATTTCCTCTTTTCTGTGTGTTTGGGGGAAACATCAGACATCCGGAGAGTTCCGAATGCGTGAACAGGTTCAGTGACTCATTTAAAAAGTTAAATGAGACATCTTTGTGGTGAATCGTGGGAACAGTCTGAAGACGTCAATCTCCAGTGGGAAGCTCACCAAACACCTGGTCCTGCAGATCAGTTTTTCTTCTCACTGTAAGCTTTTAGCTTTCAGCAGAATATCCTGTGCAGCATCCCCCCAGCTGGAATGCGTCTCTACAGAGATGGGTTTGTGAGTCACTCGTAAGCTCACTGACTCTGTCAGCCGTGCTAATTTCCTCTGACAAACCCTGTTATTTCATCCAACTTCTTAAACTTTAGTGCTGCATGAGAGTGTGAACCGGAGCCCACGCCGTCCCTGATCGTGTGTATGAACACTGAGGGGCCATTTCATTAGAGACACCTGCCCTTTCCAGATTGATGCTTCCCGGTATGGAAATTAAACACTGAAGTGCAGCGTAAAATCAAGTGAGCAAGTTTTCTGTGGCTCAGCTTCAGTGTGTATCGGGGCCAATGTTTTAAAGACTGCCAGTCTTTTGGGGTTTTCTCATGTATCAGTGCTGAGAGAATTCCAAGAATGACATGATCGAGGAAAAAACCTCTACCTGTCAGCATACGTGAAGGGGGCGTGGCCGTAACTGTCAGCCACAGAGATTGAGACATGATTTATTACTATTTTATTACTACTTCATTACTGAGATTGACGTGTACAGAGGTCTTTCTTTTACTGAGTGTGGCAGGTAAATAGGCCACACCTCCTTAAGGTGAATTGAGTTAGAGAGACATTGTCTTACAAAGGACACGCCTCCTTCCCTAAGAGGGACAGGTACAACGGACACGCTTTTTAAACTTTTTTTCAATGCAGTGTCCACAACATTGCATTGTTGTCACTGACTATTTTTTACAATACTGTCGTTTTAGGTTACAGTACTGTGCAAAAGTCTTAGGCCACCATTAGATTTGTTGTTTAGCAACAGTATATATTACATATTGTCGACGACTGGAGCGAATAATTGGAAACTTGGATTCGTCACTCCATAATACTCACTGATCATTATTCCAATCTTTGTGAGCTTTAGCATATTTTAGCCGTTTCACCCTCGATGAAGTTGCCAGATTCTGCTTGCTCAGGTGTACGGGGAGGTCACACCAAATACTTGCCACTGTAGCCCATAGAAGCTGTTTTTTATTCAGTTTTTTAATACTGGATATAAATTTCCTATACTTTCTGGCTATATTCTAATCAAGAGACTGAGAAATAATGATATATGGTCATTATGCTATTTCTAAACAATGATGCATCTAATCTAATGGTGGCCTAAGACTTTTGCACAGTATTATATATGTTTTACATATTATATTCTCTACTTTCTTGGTTTCTCTCTACTTTTATAGTCTCACTAACTTATTACAGTCTATATGTTCTATTTTTTATTATGTTATTTTTTTATTTATTCTATAACATTTCTGCGAATAAAAACTATTAGTATACATTCATTATTTAGGTTATTTAATTTTACATCTAGGGCAGCTCGGTGGGTAGCACCATCACATCACAGCAAAAAGGTCCTGGGTTCGAGCCCTTTTGGGGCGGCCTGGGTCCATTCTGTGTGGAGTCTGCATGTCCTCCTCGTGTCTGCTGGGTTTTCTCCGGGTACTCCGGGTTCCTCCCACAGTCCAAAAACATGTGTGTTAGGTTGATTGGTGTTTCTAAAGTGCCCTTAGTGTGTGAGTGTGTGTGCCCTACGATGGATTGGCACCATCTAGGGTTGTTCCTGCCTTGCGCCCTGTGTCGTCGGCTAGTCACTGGCTTCCTGTGACCCTGACCAAGATTTAAGTGAATGAATGAATGAATGAATGAATACAACATTTAGGCTGCCTGAGGAATTCAGGTCCCTTTTGTGTCTTGCTTTTTCAAGTTTTTCCTCATAATATTTAGACAGTTTTTCTTTGCCCGTGTTGCTCATTTGGGGCTGTGGACCTAGATATTTGTGAGGCTGTAAGACAATACTCTCTTGTATATAAACTTTGACTGTCCTGTGTATCCCTGTCCAACTTGTCCTAACTCTGTATTGGCCATTTCTGCCCTTTAATGAAAAGCGTTGTTACGCAGGTTTAGCATGACATTTAACAGTCTCCTCCTGTTTCTGGAAGATGTCTAGCTTAGCGTAAAGGTGCCTGCTGGAGCCGAGCAGAAGCCGTCCTGCCATCCTGATGGTCGTTTATCTTTGTCTGAGGTGCAGCCAGCTCTGGAGCTTAATGACTGTTTCTTTCAAAGCGAGTAACATGACCTTTATTCTGAAGTCCTATCACTGTGCTTCATCACCAGGCTTTGCTTCATGCTGTTAACCTAAAGCCAGCAGGGTCCAGTGATCTGCTTTACGATCCTCCCCAAAATGTTGTTGCATTTAGATAAGCCTCAGAGAGGACAGAAGGGAGGGCCCTACCTCTCATTTGGGCTTTATGGTTAAAACTCTTCCCACTTAATCCAGTTCAGGGTTGCTAACAGGCACCACAGGGTACATGATTGGGACACACACTTGTCTTTGGAATGTGCGAGGAAACTGGTGTACCTGGAGGAAGCCCACTCAGACACAGGAGAACCTTTGAACCCATGTTTAACCACTGCACCAGCATGCCACCCATTTCGTTCTGCATTATGTTACGTTACTAGTAGGGGTGACACGAAGCATCGCGATGCAAACACGAGTCAATGTCTATCGTCTATGCATGCATCGTCTATTGGGATAATGCGTTCTTGATTCTTCTTTGATTTTATGTAATACATCTAATGATATGGGATCAGTAGTCAGTATTGGCTGTTGCAAAAATGTCAAATGCGTTCTGTTTATTATGCCATCTGACTCAGTTGCTTTTTTTGAACACCAGAGGGTGCAATCATTTGTCGTTTTTCCGTACACATACCTGCAGTTGGAACCTTGTTAAGGTAAAGATGAAGTTGAGATTGAGGATAATTAAAGGCTCAGTGAGCTTGTTTGATTACTTTGATTTTCAATTTAAGGTAGCACTCAGTTATTTAAATTTGGGGAAGCTCTTAGAAGAGCACATTTTTTGCTGTAGTGTTATTTAAAACTCCTTCTACTATATTTTAATTGCAGTCAGCTAAAGATTGTTTTTGTTGAGTTTTTATACAGGAAAAGTGCACAATTTTGAATTGTTATTATTCAGAAATAAAAAGAGAAGATAGAAGTGATAATAGAAGCGTTTTCAATAGAACATTTTGTTTACAATTTTAAACCTCTGTTTCTATCAATTTCTTTTAACTGCAGGGGACTAAAGCTGTTATGTGTAAAAACTTATTTAAGAAACTTACATCATTTACTCGGTATCGAGAATCGAATCATGAACAGAGTGTAAGCTTTTCATGATAAGAGTCGAAATTCTAAGAAAAATCTACAAATTGTGGGCGTTTCCCTCTTAAAGTTAGGAGTAGATTCTAGTAAAGAAGGTTTTACCTTATTAGACATCGCATCTCCTACCCAGCCCAACAACACTGTAACACCCGAAATGAAAGCTACATATAAGCTACATATAACCAAGTCCACCAGTTAAATAGATTAGACACGGCAGCAATCATACCTGAAAAGAGCAGAGCCACATTTTCTCCAGTTCATTGGACATCCAATAGATTAAGGCTACAAAAATGATCGCCATTGTAAATACACTGTCAGTAAAATAAAGCAAATAACCATGTGTGTGATTAGTTTAAAATTGGCAGAATTAGCCTGTAGATGTTGTTTCAAAGTAAATACTTATAATAGGCTGTACAGTATTTCCCTAATTAAGAGTGTGCTTGTTTTTGTGTGCGTCTGGGAGGGGGTGACAACCAATCACAGTCTTCAAAATAATGCGTCATACCTAGCAACAAGGTCAACCTGGCCTCCTCAATAAGATACGGTTTTTGTTTTCTCCTTGCCCAGAGATGTTCTGAGATTGCTTCTGAGCCACTCTTAAACTAAAATTAAAGCTAAAACTCCTAGTTAGCTTTTTTAGCTCATTAAGAGGATTTTTCTAATCTTTCTGAATACGACCCCTTCTCTGAGGATTGGGTGCTGGAGCCGGCGTGACTGTCATGGGAAACAGCGTGGATGTAACATGGAAAAGTGAGGAACGTGATTAATTAGAGCATGTATTCTCATTGATATTCGTCTCCCTGGATTTTGCATTCTTATAGATATTAAACCACGTTGCCTTGGTTCCGGCTCATAAGTTCACCTTAAACACAGATCAAAGCCTATGATCAAAGCATTCAGATGGAAGTGATACAGGCACAAAGAGAGCAAAGGGGCTTGCTTTGCTTTCATGTTGGCTGAGTTTAAAATATCTGATTCCCCTTTGAATGCCAGGACTAATTTAACTTTTAGGATGACCCAAGAGTACCTGCTGTCCGAGCCCGATCACTTCACAGCTTGACCTCTATTGTGCAGTTTGTATGTGAAAACATAAATGATGGTAATAAATAAATTAAGAGCAGTTCGAGCTCGGTTTAAAGAAATCATCTGTGAAAATAACAAAAGCAGCCCTTTTGTCTTGTTGAGCCGAACAGACATTCAGGTCTTGGTCGAGGTCCGTCTCATGTTCCTGACCTCGTTTGCCTCCCCATCAATGGTACGACCAATGCTAGCTGATCTCCATACTGTATAGTGAGCTGCGGTACCTCTTTATGCTGCGTCTAATCAGCGGGTGATTGCTCAGCGTGGGCGGTGTGCCGCTGGCTCCTTGTAGCGTTCGTCCATTATTTCATTTTCTCTCCATTGAAAGCACTTCTGCTGGGTGTCTGCCTTATGGAGGTCGACCCAGTGGGAAAGAGAAGATGCCTTTGCCTTGAGCATGATTAGTAGGCGTGGTTTACAGTTTTAGTCTTAGGGGTGAACTCAGGTCCTTGCCGTTCCTAGCTGGAAAATGCTAGATGGAAATACAGACTCTAACTTTTGACTAAGGGACTAAAAATGCAGAAGAAACTCCATTTGTATTCAGGTGTGCTATATATATATATAATATATATATAGTATATATATATATATGTATATATATATATATATATATATATATATATATATATCTGAAACTGAAAAAGAATTTTAAATGCATATTTAGAATTGCCGGTATAATCTACATTTACAGCATTTAGCAGACGCCCCAATCCAATGCGACTTACAACTGATACAGTCTTACAATCCAAGCAATTGGGGGTTAAGGGTCTTGCTCAAGGACCCAACAGTGGCAGCTTGGCAGAGGTGGGATTTGAACCCTGGACCTTCTTGTCCATAGTCCAGTACCTTAACCTGCTAGGCCAACACAGTCCATAATCTAACAAAAATAATATAACTTACTTGCATTGTTGGCGTCAAATAACACAGAAAAATAAATTTTTTAAGGTTATTCTGGCTGCTACATGGGCATCCCGCCACTACAAAGGGGCCAAGACTTGCCACTGGCCTTTATAACTAATATGCTGATTGGTTCTTTCTAATGATGAAGCGGGGCTTCTGTCCTACAATCCCCTTCATATTTTTACCAGTGCCCAGTCTCCTCCTTATATAGCGTCTCTGATAACAGACAGGGGCTGTACATCATCCGGTGTTACAAGTTTAAAGTAGGATTAAATTGCCACCTACTGATGGTCTGAAACATGGCGACTTAACGGGGTATAATTTCATTACTGGCAGGACATTTGTCACATTATAGGCTTGGCGAGGGTGAGAAGTGAAGTTGGCGGCTTTTCGAGGTAAAGTGCACGAAAGGAAAATGGTCCTGCCATCACAGCGAGAGTTGAGGGTTGTGAGATAATGAGGTTAGACTGTATATATTTTCATTTTACCATTGCTAACTCAATGGTACATCTAATTTATTGGTGGTCTAAGACTTTAGCACAGTAGTGTACATACCCAGATGACTTGATAGGGGTTGCCTGGTTAATTTTGATGTTATGTTTAATATTTGGTTTAAAGTTAACAGACTATTTAACAGCCATAGGTTTGCTTTGCAGCCACAGTCAAGTTTAAGATGTTGCCTCATCACAGTACACTCCAGCATGGAGAACCCTCACCCACTACAAACCTCTTATTTTCTCGTGAAGATTTCAGGGACGTTGTGGTTCGATGACATTTTTCCACCGTCCTCTTTGTTGGACTGTCGACCTCTCCAGATGTCTCGCTCCGCCAGACACAGTCGCAGGATTAACTAAACCTTATGCTGGTGTGTCAACTTAAATATCACAAGCTGTTCTCTGTGCTGGTGATCGCCTGAATAAGTGCACATAAAGCTTTTACTGGAAATGATATCAATTATTTATTCTTGTACTATCTGTGTATGACCACGAGTGATTATTATGCATGGCTTGTCAACTCTAAGACCTTGGATGCCCTTGTCAGTTTGGAGCTGAGAAAACTAGTTTACACTGAGATTTTATCTAATTAACCTTTACTGTAATGCAGATTTTTTTTTGACCTGCGTTAATGTTAATAAATAATTTAGAATAAATTTTGTGTGAAATATGTGACCCCAAATCAGAAAAAGTTGGAACGGTATAGAAAATGCAAATAAAAAAAACCTCTAGTGTTCCTTATATTTCCTTTGACTTTCATTTCATTGCAGACGGTCTGAAAGCAAGACGTTTCATGTTTATTCTGGTTGACTTCATTTCATTTGCTAATCATCCTCCATTCCTGCATTTCAGACCTGTAACACATTCCAGAAAAAGTAGGGGCGGGGACAATTTAGGGCTAGTAATGAGGTAAAAAATCCATAAATAAATAATAATGTGATTTCAGACAGGTGGTGTCAACAGTCTTTAAGGAGTAAAGATGTCCAGAGAATCTATAGTTTATCAAGAAATGTGTGAGAAAATTATTGAAATGTTTAAAAACAATGTTCCTCAAAGAAATATTGGAAGGGATTTACGTATTTCAGTCCTAACTTTTTCTGATTTGGCTTGTTTTGCGTTGTCTTGTTGAAAAATGCATGGATGTCCCTGGAAAAGACGTCGTCTTGAAAGCAGCTCATGTTGCTCTAAAATCTCAGTACTTTTCTGCATTAATGCTGCATCACAGAAGTGTAAATTACCTTCACAAAGGGCCCTAACCCAACCTCATACCAGACAGAGCCTGAGTTTTGGACTTGTTCCTGATAACAGTCTGGATGGTCCTTTTTTTGCTTATGGCATTCATTTCTTCCATAAAAGATCTGGAATACTGATTGGTCTGAGCACAATACATATTTCCACTGTGTGATGGTCCATCCTAGATGCCGCCGAGCCCAGAGAAGTCGATGCCACTTCTGGACATGGTTAACGTAAGGCTTCTTTTTTTAGCACAGTAACGTTTTAAGTGGTATTTGTGAATGTAACTCTGCATTGTAGAGCGTGATAAAGGTTTGATAAAGTAATCCCTTGGTCATGTTGTTCTATCGGCTATTGATGAATGACGGTTCTTGATGCAGTGTACTCTGAGGGATCGGAGATCACGCCTCCTATGCATTCCTTGTGTCATTTAATGATGTTATGCACTGTAGATGGAGAAATTTTACAGCCCAGGCTGGATTAAGTGTGCAAACTGTCATGATTAATAACTAGTAGACTCTCCTTTGGCAAGTGTTGATCAGACTTGAAACTGCTGATTTTATGGCCCATGTACTGCTGAAACAGCTGCATCCAGATGTTTGCTCATGTAGGGTAACTACCGAGACCGATCCAGGGGCTAGAACCAAAGCGGTAAGTCATTCCTTACGAGAATCGAGTCTGCGTGGAAAGGGAAAGAAATGAGAAGCTCAATAAGAACGGATTAAAAATTGTCATCCTTTGGCTATTCGTGCGTGTTACGAGATCGTATAAACCCAAGACCTGCTTTGCAGCAGCAAATCGAGCGGCAAATAAAATCTGTCACTACTCATCATCTCTTTCCCATTCAGGGAAATGCAATCCGGCGACATTCGCTCCTTCTCAGCTTCCGTGGTTTGTTCAGTATTGATTGAATAATGGTGAAAGGGGACGAACATGATGGCAGGTGCCGGGGTTTAGGAGGATTCATCTGACTTGTGGCCTTTATGTGATTCAAAGTTAGTTTCAGTGGGATGTGGATGTGGTTTCAAAGTCTGTCAACTGGGCAAAATGTCTTTGAGTGTTTTGTAGAGGCATGTCTGGCAGTCAACGATCTCTCACCAATAGGTATAATCCCCAAAAGTAGCCCCCGCCTTTTTATAGGGCAACTTTGGAAGCATTTGGAAAGACATAGTGTCTAGTCAGACCACACCTTTAATCATTTACATATCTGCCTGAGACAGATCTGCAGGCATCTAATCTAATCTAGTCTATCGCTCAGTAGTGAGTCACCACTTAAAACTCAGCTCCATTCTTGGATTAGGATTTGGGAATGCACCTTCTCCATGCACAATCAACACCTAGCACTTAGTGATATTTTCAAACCCACTTTGCTGTTCTCAGAAAAATTCTCCTTTAAACCACTATTCTTGAGTGCAAGTGCTTCGACAGCTACCTCACATCTGAGCCTCTGTCTTGGTTGGAAATATCTGCCCTTCAGAATAACTGCGATCCATAATCAGCTAACACCACCGAGGCTTTTTCTCAAGGCGATTGACCTCAAGAATTCAAAGCCATACTTGTCGTTCCACTCTGCCAGAAGATCTGAGTGCATTTTCATACAGTAAAGTCTCTTGAAGAGAACAGATATGGCTTACATACCAGAATTAGGAAGGATGAGGGTCAGGATAAAATGGCAAATTATAAGCTAGCAAGAGGATGGGAGTGAATAGAGTTGCTGCAGATTCAGACACTTCGCGAACTTATGACTTTACAGTTCCTTGCTTTTTTAGAGCCCTTTCATCCAAGCTCCTGTCAAAAGTGTCAGCAGTTTATACACCATCATCTGTGGAATTTATTTTATAGGAAGTGCTGTGAGAGAAAACACAAACCTGTTGGTGTTACCTGGCAGCTTCCAGTGACAGCAACTTTATCTCTCCAAGGAACTGCCTGCTCAGGGTGATGTTCCCACTGCATTTATTTATGTAACATGGAGGAATTCCTGATTGGTGACGCACGATGTAACCAAATTTGACCCGTCCGCAATCCCTGCTTCTTTGGCACCATCAGGCTGGCTCCATCGGTGGAGCACTGGTTCCCAATGCTGAGCCTCTCTGGTTTGAACAGTATAGTTTCAGGTTGTTTCTGGCTGTCCAGGTACAGATGTGAGTTCCAACACTGTTCTACACTTGATTGCCTCAGGGCTTCTCTCAGAATGGGGGCTGGGTCAGAATTGGTTGCACCATTTTTCACCAACCAGTGGTGCCCCCACATTACAGTATTGACTGCAGTTAGTGGATGGATGGATTAGTAGATGAATATCTGAATAACTGGAGGAACACATCTGGACATACAGATGGATAGATTGTTGGTTGGATGGATGAAAACATTGATAAAAGTGAGAGATCATTGGAGGGACAGATTGTGAGAGAATATTTGGAGGGACTGATGGATTCATTTGTAGGTTAATAGTTGGGCTGATTGATGATTGGATGGATGGATAGTTAGTTGGGCTGATTGATGATTGGATTTATGGATCATCGAGTTAGTTGAGATGACTGATGGTTGGA
Source organism: Ancistrus triradiatus (assembly GCA_025084515.1). Lineage (NCBI taxonomy): Eukaryota > Metazoa > Chordata > Actinopteri > Siluriformes > Loricariidae > Ancistrus > Ancistrus triradiatus. The sequence continues at coordinate 142,972 of JAJAGP010001514.1, forward strand.
CTTGGTGTCTGGATAGTTGGAGGAACAAATGGATGGATGGATAGTTGGGCAGGTGGATATATGGATAGGTGGATGAAAGGACAGTTGACGCAATTGATGGCTAACTGGTGGGAGAGCTGGACAGATACACTGATTAAAGGGAGGGAAGATGGTTGGAGGGACAAATCATGGGATGACAGGGGAGTCAGATGAACAGATTGTTGTCTGGACTGATAAAAGAATGGATGGATGGATGGAAAACTGGATAGCTGGAGGCACTGTGTGTTGGATGGATGGAAGCAAAGACAAATGGATATACAGGTGAATAATAGTTGGTTGGACAGATGGATGGATGGATGGATGGATATTTAATGGATAGATGGAATGGACGAACAGACAGATTAATAGATAAGTATTTGGATGGATATTTAATGGGACAATCAGATGTACAGTACTGTGCAAAAGTCTTAGGCCACCATCAGATTAGATATAGCGTTGTTTTACCAATGGTATAATGACCATATACCATTATTTCTCAGTCTCTATTAGAATAGTACCAGACTGAAAATTGCAACAATAACAAAAACAGCTTCTATAGGCTACAGTGGAAAGTATAAATTGATCCCTCTAAAGAAGCTTGATCAGGAATGGTCTTTTTGGAAGGGTAGCAGCCAAGAACCCACTTTTTCAGAAGGGGAACAGGGTGAAAAGGCTAAGATATGCTAAAGCTCACAAAAATTGGAGTGAAGATTAGTGGAAAAGAGGACTGTGGAGTGACAAATCCAAGTTTGAAATGTTTGGTGCCAGTCGTTGTCTATATGTTATATATGGTCTTTATACCATAGCCAAAACAAGAAATCAAATGGTGGCCTAAAACTTTTGCACGTTACTATATAAATGCAAAAGTACACCCCCTTTTTAACTAAAGTGTTTACAGCTCTGGTGTTTCTCAGCGTGGTTGCACAGTAGATGTAGGAAACTTGTTATACAGTGTTAGTAATATAATTATTATTCACGGCTCTTATTCTTGAACACATTTCTGCAATTAATATGGCAGATGCGGTTCAGACACCTTTGAGTAGATAATTGCTGTGTGCTGTCTTATCTATTCTTGGAGTCGATTCGATTTATCGTTTTTAATAGATTTAAGTGTAAAAATAAAAAAAACTCCCATAGAAATGCATTGAGGGAATGTTCAGTATTGGGGAAAGTATTGAAACATGCCCCTGCATGCAGCCAAAAGTTTTGGGACACGCCCCCGCATGTGGCCAAAAGTATTGGGGGACACAACCGCACTCCACAAATACTGGTACACACACCCGCACGCATCCAAAATATTGGGACACATCTTTGCATAGGCTAAAAGTATTGGGACACAAGCCACATTCTTTCTGTTTGCCACATTTCAAGCCCTGTTGTAGTTCCGTCAGGAAATTCAGATCAGTTCCATTTGTTATTTATCCACATTTGATTATTAAAGCCGCGGCTCATTCAGACCGCCAGTGAATTATCTCTGACTCACAGAAATAACTATAATACTGATTATGTCTCGCTCTCACATTCACATTTCTCATTCCATTAAAAGCCCCCTCCATGCTCCATTCTGCACATTTTTGTTTTCTTACTGTGTATTTAGACATATTTCAGACTGAAAGTGACCCATTTTTCCTGAATGTAGATGGATGAAGTCTTTGTATGCTTTCTCTTACAGATGTATCAGATGGTTTTATAGGTCTCTCTCCTAAACACCGCTGCTTATCAGCAGAACTCCATAGTAATTCCTCCACTCTAATTAGAGGCTAGATTTCTCCAGTGAAAATGATGCTACCTAATCCTGTCTTACCGCAAAAGTGCCTAAACAGTTCTTCATATTGAGTAATATGCTGTATTCCTGCACCTCTGAGCATTGTAATCCCACCTCGTTAAATATGCCGGGCTATGAATAATAAGCCAGCAGTGTTAATGGTGCTAAACTGGCTGATCTCATATGTCGCCAGTTCCTTCCCTGGAATCGCCTGGGTATTGTTGGTGTGTTTAATGGGCGTGGGTGATTTAATGATTTAATCAACCCTGCACGATGTTCCGCTGCCAGTCGCGTTGAGCTTGAAGGATTGGGTCACCAAATAAACTAGTTTGGTATTAAAGTCAATTGTAAATATTAAATACATCGTGCTTTAAGATTACGTTTTTCCTTGATAGTCTGCATTTATTGCTAAGTATATCACAGTTAGTTGACCCCGCAATTTGATTGGCTGAGAGACGGCCTAGGAGTGCCAGTATGATAGATAATGGCACTCTGACCGAAGTTCTTCAAGTATTACTCCGCCACACACACGCATAACCTAGCAACAATGCCGAGCATAATAAAGCATAATGTTCTGCCTGACAACAGAGCTCTGATTGGTCGGCCTGATTTTAACGTGAACAACGCAGAAATTAGAACAGGCTACGCTTACAAATTTAATGCAGCACCACAGTCCGTCAGTTTCGGACTCTGTGAAGGATTGCGTAAATATACATGTTTTCTTTTTCTCGTCCATAAAAATCGGTGTGAAAAGGCCTTGGACTCGGTTGATGTGTTTAGAGACTTTTGTTGTCTTTGTGTGTATGGTTTCTTAGGCTTATTTGTAACAAGCTGTAAATGGTGTGTCTGTCCTATTGTAAGTAGTACTTCTGTGTGTGTCTCGCACTACCTGTTTATTCTCTCTAACCTATAACCATATAAACTGGTTCACATTCACTCTCTGTTTCGTCTGGCTGATCTTCCGTGTTGTTTGTAATGCTCTCCATCGATGCACTTTTGGCTTCCATCAATCAAAAGTGTCAGATCCATCATACCAAAACCTTGTGCGCTGCTAAATCTTGTCAGACTAACCTAGCTAGTGCTTAATAAGGGAAGGCTGGTGTGGTCCTAATCATGAATTGATTATATATACGCCTCAGGTAAGAAATATAAAATATAAATATAAAATGGGATTTTATTTTATTTGTATGTTTTCCAATGTCAAATCTACACAACCCTGTGAGTATCCTCCTATCCATCATGCCAGGATGGCCTTCAGATTCCTTTCTAAAGCAAAAAGTCTGTGGGATGGAAATCTTTTAGCCGTGTTTTAAGTCCCAGATGTTCATGAGATAACCTTCATTTCAAACCCTTACGGCTCACTTTGATCTGATGCTCATGACAAGTTCTGCTGCATTAACCTTGCTCTTCTCCCTCTGGTCACAACATAGCGGAAACAAAAAAAATTATTTCTTCACCCTATGGTAATCTGAAGTGACAGCTGAGCTTTAGTGACAAACACGGGGAAACTTTTTGTGAATTATTGATAGCAGCTTGGCCAAGTCACGTCACCTATACTGGATGCCAACTTTTTTGTGGTTTTCCGTTGAAGGACAAAATAAATGTCTAAAAAAAACCCTTTTGCTGAGTAGGGTCTGTGTTCAGATCTTATCTGCGAGGTTTTCCCTTGCTGTGGTATCTATCTGAGGCCCCTGAGGGGGATGGTCCAGTTGCTATTGTTGCTGTCCGCCATCCTGGTGTGGGATTTCTTATAAAACCAGAAATTAAGCATCAGTGCTGTGTCTGGCTAATAACTGTATGTACAACCCAGTGACATTGAACAATAATGTACTGCTGTTGGTGGATACCAGTCATAATTGTTTTATTTTTGTGCCTAGTATTTGTCAGCTGCAACTGACAGTCCAAACACTGGAAGAATCAAGCTTTTAAAGTCTGCAAAATGTTCCACTAGTCAGTCAAAAACAAAATCTAGCAAATAAATGGAAATACAGATGTCCATGTTTTCACCAGAGCTGTTCCTCAAGTATCTATCCTGTGCCTTCTCGTCTATGCTGACTTAACTGGAACTCTGCATTGTTTTGTTGTCACTTAAGGTGTAAGAAAGTTTAGTGGTTTTATTTTCTGATTTTTCGCTCTCACTACTCATTGTATGTGGGTCTTTGAGCTGAAATGTACAATCCAAACATTGGGAGGAAAAAATCTTAGTCAGAATCTCAATCTTTGGATCATACAGATTTTTTCACTAACGGTGATCCTCAAGTACCTACCCTTGGGTATTTATAATTGTGCTGACTTAATTGGTACTGTTCAAATTCTGCCGTTTATCGTGACTTAAGGTTAAAGCCATTTGGCATTTTTTTTACTCTTATTTTGCATCAGCACTCATCATTGTAGGCGGGGCTTTGAGCTATAATTCGCAGTCTGACCATTGGGAGGTACATTCTTAATCGAAAGCTTGCAAGAGTTCATCCACTAGTCTGTCAGAAACATTTCCATTGATTTTGAAGACTTTTTTTTCCATGTTTTCATCTAAGGTGTTCCCTAAGTATCTGTCCTTGGTACCTTATAATTGTGCTGACTTAATTACCACTGTTCAGTTTCTGTCTGCTCTATTGTGACTCAAGGCAAAAAATATTTAGATGTTATATTATCCCATTTTGCACCCTGACTACTTGTTGTAATCGGGGCTTTGAACTGTAATGTACAATCAAGCCATTCAGGAAGAAAGTCTTACATAGAATGTCTCCAACAAATCATCCACTAATCTGTCAGAAACAGAATATCTCCATTGATTATGCAGACATTCCATGTTTTCATCAAAGGTGGTCCTTAACTATCTACTCTTGGGTCTTTATAATTGTCCTGACTTAATTGGTACTGTTGAAATTCTGCCTGTTTATCATGACTTAAGGTGAAAGTCATTTTTATGCTCCTATTTTGCATCCACACTTCTCATTGTAGGCGGGGCTTTGAACTATAATTTACAGTCTTACCATGGGGAGTCTTACCATTGGGTCTTAGTAGAAAGCTTGCAAGAGATTATCCACTAGTCTGTCAGAACTGTCTTTCCATTGATTAGACTTGATAAGACAAACTCTAATGTTTTCAGCAAGGTGTTCCTTAAGTATCTACCCTTGGGCCTTTGTAATTGTTCTGTTCAAATTCTACCCGTTTTATTGTGAGTTAAGGTGAAAAACTGTGTTTTTATTCAACCTATTGTGCACCCTAACTACTTGGGGTAGGCATGGTGTTGACCTGTAGTACAGTCCAGCCTTATAGGGAATAGTCTTATATACTATTCAATCTGAATTAGAGGCCTTCCAATAATCTTTTCCCACCTTTTCCAAAGGGTTGTCTACACTGAGGTCTTTATAATTGTGCCACATTAATTGGGACTCTTCTCTTCTACCTTGTTTGTCAGTCTTATTGAGAATCCAGATCATTACGTCTTGCATTTTTTTTCACAAATGCCCACCTTCTCTGAAAAAAGTATCAAAGCACAGGCTCTGCTCTGGTGAGAAAGGTCCCATGGCACCCTGCGTAGGTTGATTTTCAATCCAAATCGCTTTTCAATCATGTTTTACAAAAGCCCCGGGTGTCTGGGACGTGAAAAGTGTCAATTAGAATGAGATGAGCTCCCTGCTGTAGACTCTCTGGGTGGTCTGACTATCACAGAAATCAAGACTGTCAGTCTGATGCTTTGTTCTCCGACACTCTTCTTCTTGCAGGCTTCTTTTCTGGCACCTTCGTTTATTCCTAGCCTGTTTGTGGGACAGAATTGTGGACAGGGTAATATGGCCTGTACATACCACCACCCCCTCCACCCAGCCATGGACAGAAGAGTTACACAACAGATGTAGTGACAATCGCCTTCTGAAATGCTGTAGCCTATTAGTGTAACACACACACAACAGCAGGTCCTTTTAAACTCCGACACCCAAATTGAGACCAGCCTGTGCTCGTCGTGTCGCTGATGCTGTAGTTGAATACATTTTCTCCATTTCTTTCTGTGCAACCGTAGATTTTAGGAATTTAAATGAGGTGCTTTAATAAGGATCGTGGGTGTAAATAAATAAAGTCAAGACTGCAGTTTCTCCTGACCTTTCAGACACCTCCGTCTCCTTTCAGTATGGTAATCCCGAGCCTTTATTGGTATTGTTCTTAATAACTTGTCTTTGTACAGCACTTTTCATTTCAAAGCCAATCTAAAAGAATTAAAACCAGTGATAAAGCAACTATGCTAATTTTGGACTTTTAGGTCATTTAGTTGAAAAATAATATAACAAAAATCATCCACCTGCTGATCCCACACAGATCCCAGGAATTTCATTGCAGTTATGTCTCAGATGTCTTTCAAAAATTTTCAAAATTATGCTTTTGATTCCAGTGGAAGGAATCCCAAACTTCAGCTTCCTGTCTTCCCTCTTTCAGAAAATTCAGGTGCCCCGCCTGCTTTTCAACCTATAACCTTGAAATGTGATTTATAAACTTCAATTTTTAATATTAAATAATCAAATTTGTCATTTTCTGGAGTATATACTGTGTTTCAGAGTCTCCACAAAGTGCTCGATAGCTGTTAAACGGGTGCTGCATTTAATTCCAGAGTTGCCAGATCCCACCAGAGAATCGTCCACCTGGTCTATGTAAATAAACCCAAAAGAACTGGAATTTCTGGGAATAGGCAGACCTGGCAACCATGTTTTTTCCCGCTGGCTGCTCTGTGCACATGTGCAGACTGCAAAATCTTGAAATCGGATAAGTGATACACATGCTATGAGAAATCAGATTACTTAAATAAAATCCAGCTTTCTTAATCTGATTTCTAGCTTGGAGTAGTTTGTATACATGACCACTTGAATAATCAGATAACTGCAGAATCCCAAGCTTCAGCTTCCTGTCTTCCCTCTTTCAGAAAATTCAGGTGCCACGCCTGCTTTTTCAACCTATAACCTTGCAATGCGATTTATAAGCATTTTTGGCGGGCCATATATTTTCATTTGTAAAGTTAGAGATCTGAAAATGGCAAGTTAGCCCATTTCTGGTCGTGTTTATTCAAACCCAATGTCAAACATGAAAAGTACAGTTTGCTAGTCATTAACCCTTTAAAACTGGACTTACAGTGAGCTCAAAATGTGATTTTGGGGTCTGATTTTGGAAGAACAAGTATGCTTGAAGGATAGATTCATAATATTGGTTTCTTCCTTGAACGAATATTTGAAGATTTGAAGTACAGTGGTACCTCAGTTCCTGTCGTTAGTTAGTGAAAAGTAAAAACACTTACTTTATTGTTGAACAACAGGCGCTAGCATAACTGCTAATGCTAACTTCAGCCAGTGTTCTGGCGCATGAAGTTCCTGTTCCCCTTTTGGTTGGCAGTCAATATAACCCATTGTATAACCCATGGAGACTTATTTGCACTAGGAATACAGTACTGTAGATGTACAAACAAAGAAGAACATGATGAAAATAGAGATTTTCATGGAGAAATAGCAGAGATTCACTTCACTGAGCACCGGCTATTGTGAATCTGAATCACTGCGTACTGAATCCTGAATCGAGTTTCGGCTAAAACGATTATCTCGACTCATACAAGTTTAAGCAAGTGCGTTTAAGCAAAAGACGAGAACCGAAAGAATTTTTTTTCCTCAAAATTCACCAAGAACCGAATGTGACGAGTTCTGAGGTGGTCGAGAACCGAGGTACCGCTGTATTTAAATTAATTTGGAGATTTCCCCCAAGTTCTCACATTTGACCTAGTTTTTGGACAGCATAATTTTCCAGAAAATTCCACTGATTTTCCAAAAACAAAAACAAAATAAATAAACAACAAAAAGTCCAACCAACCAAACAAAAATAATCTCGAAGAGACCTGATAAACAAACATTTTATTGGCCTAAAGTTTTAAGAACAGATAAAGTCATACTGTAAAAAGCTCTGAACCCCTGGCATATGCCCACAGGGTCAACTGTTGACCCAAATGTATTGTACTGAGGGCCTACTTTTGGGCCGAAGTGGCTTTGTGAAGCCTATTTTGTGCCCCTCTTAGTTCCATATGACCTGAATTTCTGACTGTGTACAGAAATGCATCCAAATTTAAGGAATAAATCATTTGTAAACCACCATGTTATCAGGTCTCCCAAAAGATATATTTTATACTCATTCAAATTCCAGTTTTAAAGGTTTAATACCTGCCAAATTGCTGTGCGCATAGACTGTTTGACTTGGATCAACATGGCTAGAAATAAAAAGGAAATGTCCCTCCAAAAATGCATGCAAATCAAATTGCACAGTCATGGGTTGAAAAGTGGGCATAGCACCCGAATATTGAAGGACTGTAGGATGATATGCAATGATATAAAGCTGAAGCTAGTGATTTCCGTTTGCCATTGTAAGGAGAATTTAGGAAAGTAAATCCGAGACATAACTGCAGCAAGGGTGTGTGCATGATCCTACTGCTTTAGGACATCAGTAACTCTGTTGGAGGCTTTATTATGGGAACTGAATGCGGCAAGGGAGCAAACAAGCTGCTTGATTTCTGCCTTATTCATTTAACCCCACTATGAAAACATTCTGACATCATGCTGTGTTTTCCCTGATCCGGCTATCCCAACATGTGTTCTTTTGGTGCCGTGGGCGGATGACATGAGGAAAGACGGTCTGGTATTGTTGAGACTCTGTCTGTGTTTGCACAGAATGGCCCTGCTTAGGTCTGCTCAAATATTGCTTCGCTGAAGAACTGATGATAAAAACAGATGAGACCAGACAAGGTCCCTGTTCTGTCTTGCCCCTCTGTGCCAAGACAGAACAGGGACCTTGTCTGGTCTCGTCTGTTTTTATCATGTCCTTGTCACATTTTTCACTTCATTTATTTTAGGATGAACCCCTCCCCCCTAGCTAAAGCATTCAAATTGATTAACCATTTATAAAATAAACACACAAGCTGGAGTTATGGCTTAAATCCCAGGGTGCTCAATCCGAATAAATGCAGAAAATCAGGTTTTGTCAGTAATCCGAACAACAAATATACATGCACTTGAGTGATCAGATAGTGGGAAACGTCTGGGTTTACATGACCCAGGCAATAATTGTCTTTGCAACCAGCCATTAATCTCACAGAAAGATGTGATGTAAACTTAATTTTTTAATATTAAATAATCAAATCAAATTTGTCATTTTTTTGAGTATATACTGCATTTCAGAGTCTCCACAAAGTGTTCGATAGCTGTTTAGCAGGTGCTGCATTTAATTGCAGAGTTGCCAGATCCCACCAGAGAATCCCCCACCCGTTCTATGTAAATAAACCCAAAAGAAGCGGAATTTCTAAGAATAAGCAAATCTGGCAACCATGTTTTTTCCCACTGGCCACTGACTGCAAAATCTTGAAATCGGATAACTGGTCCACATGCTATGAGAAATCAGATTACTGAAATCAAATCCAGCTCTCTATCGGATTTTTTAAATCTGATTTCTAGATTGGCGTACGCTGTTTACATGACCACTTGAATAATCAGAAAACATGTAAACGTGTAAAGTGTTTCATACCTTCTCTTTTGTACAGTATAGCCGCTAATGCTTTACCCAAGGCTGTAAAGAATTTTTAAGGTTATCATTTATTATGCCATTTTTTTTTCCTTCTAAAAAGTTTTTACATTTCCTTTGACCTGAAGGCTTGACTTTTGTTTTCACAGTTATGCCCTGGTCTGAGGTTGGGGTAGCAGAGTGGGTCGACAAGGAAGGGAAAGAGGAAATATTTTGGTATACACACCAGAAATTTTAAGCCAGGCACTAAATTTATTAAATTGCATCTCTGCAATTTAATAACGCCCCCAGTCAGGATTAGCTCCAACTGAACAAAGTTTCAAAATAACACAAAGCGCTGCAAAGGATGGACTGGTCTTGGCACAGATAAGCTTAGATAACACAACTGACTGACCAAACGGAGCAATTACTCTTATAAAAATAAGAGGGATCCCGAACGAGCCCCCTATTCTGTAGACAACATAGTCTAGAGTTGGGGAGACAGATTGGGTAAACATGGAAGGGTAAGGGGGAAATATATAGGAATACAGACCAGGGCAGAACGAAGATGGGGAGGAACCAGCAAGTTAACCCACAGTATACACAACAAATGGCACCAAACAAGCCCAACTTCATAGACCAGACGTTGAATTATCTGTACAAGTACTTCTGGCTACAAGTGTGGTTTCATTTTTCTTGTTTCTCTGATCCGTTCTTTCTTTCTCTTTTCTCTGAGAATAATTAATATTTTCCTCTTACTGATATGCAAACGCTTTTGTATATATATCGTCTTGATGCATGCTCAGTGATCCAGGTAAGAAAATCCAAGAAGTTGAATCTGTTCATCTGGACATAGATTTGTTTGGAGAAACGTTTTGTCACTCATCTAAGGGATTGGGGAAGGGCTGCGATGGCTCCATTGTAAGATGGTGAGAGGTGTCCATCCCTGAACCGAGGAGGGGGCCTCAGAGTACACCTCTCACCATCTTACAATGGAGCCATCGCAGCCCTTCCCCAATCATGTGTCGTTATGCAAAGGTGCTGTATATAAGATTGGGGAAGTTTTCCAACTGCTGAGACTGAAGAAGTCACTTAGATGAGTGACGAAACGTTTCTCCAAACAAATCTATGTCCAGAAGTACAGATACAACTTCTTGGATTTTGTATACTTACATGAGCATATAGTGGGGATTGGCCTTTCCTTCCTCCTGAAAAACACTTTGGTCTGAACTGAATAATACATGGAAATCACACTACATGTTTAATACCCTTCATTTCCCATCAGCCATAACTGGCTTCAAATTAAACCAGTAATTCAACCATAATTTTGCTCAAGGCTATCTTTAATGCATTGGTATGAAGCATGGATTTGTCCTATCATCCCCGAGACTAAAGATGAGAAAAAGGCATGTAGAATGAGCCACTGGAAAATTAGATATGGTTCGAGTAGTTTCCGTATTATCAGGGACTGAAGTCACCAGTGTGCTGCTGTTATTACAGAGGGAAAGGTTAACAATTGTATGTAGTGATATGTTTGCTATGCCCCAGGGGTTTAACAGATCCCATTTGCAGGTAAAGGTCACGGAGTAGGAATTTATGGTATCACTAAAGACTCTCATTCACGTCAACTGTTGCAGTAAGTGTAGTACAGTGGTACCTCATTTCTCACCCACCTCAGAACTCGAAATGTGTCTTGGCTCTAGTCCTTTGCTCGGTACTCTGCAAACCTGCTTAGACTTCTTTCTTATTACATCCACAGTAATGTATTCGTAGGGCAAATAAGTGCGATATCTTAAAAAGATCCTAAAAAGGTTAGTTTATAAGAGCCAACCGAAAGTATAGGAATTAGGGAATTGAACTGAACAAAATAGGAAATGAATGCTCCAGAACAACTTGTTCACCATTAAAGTGTTTTGTTTTTACTCTTCACTTTCAATTCATTACTCACTAAAGTACATGAGATTTTTCAGCATTTTATTATAAAATAAGCTTTGTGTTAATGATTTTGGCCAACTGTAGGTTAATGTAAGTGAAAATATAAGTGCTGATGTGTAATAGTCTCTATGATACAGTATAGACTATATTAAAACTCCTTCAATGTACATTTAACTGATGATGGATTTGTCTGAACATGTCCTCATCATAAATCAGGGAGCTCCGGTACAATACAACTCCATTAATGTATATGAAGTGGATTTTCTGGGGATCTGGAACGGATTCATTCAAGTTCTATTATTCCTTATGAGAAAAATTTGCTCGGTCTCATTGTTGTCAGTTCTCAATAAGACTTTTGGAATGAATTAACAATGGGAACCGAGGTACCACTGTATTTTACTGTATATATGTACGTGTGTGTGTGTATATATATACGTATATATATGATGTATTATATATAATATAATATATATATTCTATATCTATATATCTATATATATACAATACAACACACACACACACACAAACACACACACAGCACACACAGCAACACACATATATATTTATATTATACATATCTATATATGACGTATATTTATTTTTTGAAGCAGTATATATAATATATATATATAAATATCGAATATACTCCTCAAAAAATAAAGGGAACTCTTTGGAGTTATATTAGTTATATTGTGCTGTTTAAGTGGTCCCCTTTATTTTTCTGACAGTAATATATACTATATATATATAATATATATATCTATATATCTATAATATATATATATATATAATATATTATATATATAAGATATAGATATATATATACTGCTCAAAAAATAAAGGGAACTCTTGGAGTTATATTGTGCTGTTTAAGTGTTCCCTTTATTTTTCTGAGCAGTATATATACGTATGTATATATATATATATATATGCACATATATATATATATATGTGCATATATATATATATGTACTTGCAAAAAAAATAAACAGTGTTTGAGTACTGCACATGGTAGCACTATTTTTAAGTTTTTAATCCCACTCCCAGTTAAGAGCAATAAGTTATGCTGGAATAAAAGTTTTCAGCTTCCCATAAATGCCCCCACCCCACTGAATGTTCTCTCAGCATCTCTTTAGTCATTCAGTAGTTCCAGTTTATATATATATATATATATATATATATATATATATATATATATATATACACACACATACCGGTACACGTATTATTTTCATTTATATTTTCATTTTGACAAGTCTTTTTCATTTTTCAATTATGTATTTGCTTGTGTAACTTTAGTTTTACAATTACTGCTCCAACATTTTGAGTAGATGATGAGTTTTAGGCTTCTTTCAAAACTGCAAAACCTTTATTCATCAAACATAGCTAAACTGTAACACCGTTTCTAGCAAGAGAGAAATTGTGTACTCATAATGCTGTTTTTTGTACTGCTACTATATGTACATTGAAAATATAATTTACCTTGCACTTACCAGGGAAAATTAACTTGGAGTGGGGAAAAAATAGGTAATTAGTTTCCTAGGTAGCGACTGAGGCTTCTAGGCAGTGATTCATTATTGACTTACTGTTAGATGGACCACAAAGAGCAGCATTTGTCATTTGCACAATCATGACCATAAAGTAGAATGCACTTAAATATGCGAACAAGCCCATATATTTTCAAGGGGACCATTAGTAAAACGCATCTCAGTGCAGTTTCCATGTAATAAATGTCATGAAGAATTTAATACAAAACAACAGCTGCTTGTTCTGATTGGAGACTTTATAGGCGCTTTGACTTCTGGGACCTGCTTTTTGATACGGATTTATTCTAATGGCCCTGCAATGCCTAAGTAATCCATTCTATCGACCAGGCAATGATCTTGATGGAGATCAGCATTCTGAGCACTGGCTGTGTTAGCCTAGAGGCTAATGGCTAAATCAATGGGCTTGGACATATAGATATTGCTGAAAATGGTGGTGTTTTGGAGCGAAATGAAATGCGCCCACTTACAATCCACGTTATTAGACACATAGTGAAACTTTCATTGGTGTTACTTTGGTTGAAGATGTTTTAGTTTGTGGACTATTCACAACTCAGCATGGGCAAAGATGTGTAGCTTCACAAATACTGCTGGATTATATCCTTTATTTTGCCAAGCTCATCTCTCGCCACTTGCCATTTCCCCCCGATCTCGCCTCTCGCCCTCACCAAGCTTAAAATGTGACAGATGTTCTGCCAGCAATTAAATTCTTCTTTTCTGAGCCGTTGGTAGGTGGCACTATAATCTTACTCTAAAATTGTAACTCCGGATGATGTACAGCCCCTGTCTGTTATCAGAGGCATTTTATAAGGAGGAGACTGATCACTGGTTGAAATATGAATGGGACTGTAGTACAGAAGCCCTGCCCCATCATTAGAAAGAACCAGTAAATGTGTTGGAGAGGGGGATGGCAAGTCTTGGCCCCTTTGTAGTGGCGGGATGCACATGCACAGTAGCCAGAATAACCTTTAAAACATTTTATTTTTCTGTGTTATTTGAACCCAACAACGCAAGTAGGTTATATTATATTTGTAAGATTATACCAGCGATTCCAAATATGTATTTTAAACGTTAATTTCTCTTTCAGATATATTTGTCTCTCTCCATTCAAATAGATAAAAGTCTGGTCTTGCATGGCTGGAAATAGCTGCTTGGTGGCGTTACCAAGATGGCGATGATCTTATGATGACTTTGCTGTTATTCATCGCAGAATAGATTTCATGCTCTTCGCATCACGTAAACAATTGTCAGTCACGGACTGTTTTGCGTACATTAATAGAAACTGTACATGTTTATGATCCCAAGGTGGTCCCTTTCCATTAATGGTTGGAATCTGAGTTCCTAAAGTTCCAATCTGAGCTAAAGAAGTACATACGGTACCTGACGGAATATCCAGTGTTGTGGTTGGTGATCATGTGTGATTATAAAATGTAAATGTATGTAGGTAGGGTATATGTAGGGAGGCTGTCCTGCTGGATGTCTGTTCCGTATTCAGTAATTATTTGGCTGGATTTGTTCCATTGGTCTTCCTGATACTTGGTAATTTATTATTCTTACCACAGGCAGTCGGTTTGTAGATCTATATAGAAGTGTGTGATGGTGCCAGAGCTTCTGTCAGGGATTTTTTTCCACTGATGTTGTAAATCTCATTAAAGATTCAGGTTCACCCATATTAATAATTAGTTTAATCATATTTCAAGCAATGTTCTCAAAATCATAACCAGTGTACGAGGTGTACCTTTCGCACACAGATTTGAAATAATTAGGAAATATAATACAATTTTTGGTGCTCAGGTAATGCACCAGTCGTAGAATTATGCTGCAGCAGTGCTGCAACAGTGACCCCTACCTACTCTGCACTTGGGTCTGCCCTAAACGTGTTCTTTGGGGATATATGCTGGAGCCTTAACGACCATGATCAGTCATTATTCAGTCATCTATAGTACTGTGCAAAAGTCTTAGGCAACCATTAGAAATACCATTGTTTTAGCAGTGGTATAATGACCACATGTAATTATTTCTCAGTCTCTTTACTAGAATGGAACCAGAAAATGCAAGACATTTGTATGCAGGATTGAATAACTGAAAGCAGCTTCTACAGGCTACAGTGGCAAGTATTTAGTCTGACCGCCAACCCCCTTTACACTTGAGCAACAGCAGCATCTGGCAGCTTCATCAGGATGCCAAGTTGACCCTTTTACAGTCTGAGGAAGCTTGATCAGGAATGGTCTTTTTGGAAGGGTAGCAGCCCAGAAACTTTTTCAGAAGGACAACAGGGTGAAAAGGCTAGGATATGCTAAAGCTCACAAAGATTGGAGTGATGATCAGTGGAAAAGAGGATTATGAAGTGATGAATCCAAGTTTGAAAGTTTTGGGTCCAGTCATCAGTAATATGTTATATATGGTCATTATAGCATTGCTAAAACAACAAATCTAATGGTGGCCTAAGACTTTTGCACAGTACTGTAAATGTTAATCACATTTACTATGGATAGTTTTATTAGATACCCTGATGAGCCAAAACATAATGCCCACTGAAGTGAAACAAACGTCCCATTACAACTGAACTTAGTAATTCAATTTTATCCTGGACTGCTGAGCAGAACTACAGGACATGCCATGCAGATTCACCACAGGCACTACATTTCCCATAGTGCCCAAACATATTTCCAAAAGTTTGAACGCTTTCAGTCAGAGCCAGTTTCTTTCAGTTTTTTTTATGGTGTAATGTACATCTGCAAATATTTAAAAGAAAGTTAGACATGCTGCAGGTAAGGTAATGTGAGGAGGGCTCACAGTGTTTAGTTAATGCAATTACAAACAATTCTTTAGTATTAATTTGTTTCTCACCTCTCAAGGCAGAGTAACGCCCACTTTTAGTTAATCTATTTGGTGTTTAACAGGCTTTATGCACAAATGTGCCCCTATGACTGATTAGTAAGCAGAGGGTTACAGCTGTACCCCAGTACAACAAGTCCCCTGCTAAGTGAAAAGTTTGGGTTTCATAGTCGCCATATTGGATGTGGGGATAAATGAATAGTAATAAACTCCACGTTGGCTTTGTGACGATCTAGAGATCTCAATTATAGATCTGGAAACGTCTTCATCATGTTTTGCTGCACATTTCTCTCTCCACATAAGACTCCTGCAGTCTAGGATAAATGGTTTTGCATTTTATTCAGTTTTTATGGATTTATCATCCTGTACGCTTCTTAAGGGAACACGGCGTTATTGAAACAAGTCCTTGGCAAGACCGGGTCCCTTTAGAAACATGCAGGATGACGAATGTAATTTCCATAAGACTCTTCACCTCCTTGCTGCCTTTCGAATCGTGCTTTAGGGAGTGTTTTGTATTCACGCAGCTCAGCAAAGTGTGGAAAAGCAGCTTGTCTACATGAGATGGGCCGTGAAATGTGAGAGAATGTATAAATGGATTGGGGCTGTGTCATTTTTAATGCATTGCGGATGATAGAGCACATTTCTGCTCTAACCCTTACACTTGCAGCACCGTCATTGAATGCAAATCGCTATAGCTTGGTGGTTGGCGATTAACCTTTGGTTGACGTGGTTTCACTGCAAAGACTTCATTCCTGAATTGTTTGGATGGCGTTGAAATCCTGAAGGTTAGATGGTGTAATCTTAGAGTCGATCTTTGAATAGCTTTTATATTTGAGGTGCTGATACATTTGATAGTTTAGCAGTGGTAGAAAATGAAGGCAGTTTTCCATTTCATATGGTTCTATACTCTGCGTTGTATTTCCACCATAGAAAGTCACACTCACTTTGATTTGTGGCAGCCAAATCTTTCTATTCATACTGAAGTATTCTGGTTGCTTTGTGCCATTATTTCAGTCACATTGGGAATTTCAGGGTTACCCTTGTTGTTGTTGTTGGTCCAAAAACCATAAATGATTCATACTAAAGATCCGGTGATTAATTGGGCGGTTTTCAGTGTGATCGGCTGATCAGTGTCATATAACTGATTCTGTCCCGGTCACATTTAGCTACACTTGTGCACTTGTGATGCCGACAGTAGTACAAACACAACCACTCATGAACAGCACATGCTTTGACTAACGTTAATTTAGAATTCTCATGTGTGTATGGAGCTTTAAACTTAAACACTTAGTGCTCAGCCGCTCAGTGTCCATTTCCCAGTCCCAAAACTTTGTTTGGTTGGACTTGGTTGGTGTACGCTGTGTAAAAGTGCTAACTGAGAGGGGTCAGTTGCAATTCAGCGTCTTTGCTTGTACTTGTTCCCTTACACTAACTGGTAAAAGGCTCTTATCAAGGCTGCAATAAAGTAAATTTGAGCAAGACTTGAGTGATTGATATTTGTATGGCCAACGCCACAAAGC
The DNA here is from genome assembly GCA_025084515.1 of Ancistrus triradiatus. NCBI lineage: Eukaryota > Metazoa > Chordata > Actinopteri > Siluriformes > Loricariidae > Ancistrus > Ancistrus triradiatus. The sequence goes on from JAJAGP010001514.1 coordinate 160,110, forward strand.
TAAAGCTAGTGAGAGAATAGAGCTAGGTACAAGCTAACGGCTCCTGCTGTCTTTCTTTAGCAGTGGTTTCTGTTTGCTGTCATTTATCATTTTTAGATAGAAAGAAAATCGGAATCGGCCAGTCATATATGAAGAAAATCAGAATCGCTGAGAAAATTGCAATCGGTGCATCTCTAATTCATGCATATGATTTTGTGAAGAATGAATCATGAGCCTTCTTCATTTTTCTGCTTCAAGTGGAATCAGCTGACTTCTGCTTACGCTCCTTCCACAGGTGACCACTCTGGTGAACACCAGCAACAAAGGACCCTCCAGTAAGAAGAAGGGCCGCTCCAAGAAAGCCCATGTTCTGGCTTTATCTGTGGAGCAGGCTACGCAGAACTTCTTGGACAAGGGCGAGCAGATTGCCAAGGACAGCCAGGACCTGAAGGACGAGCTGATCGCGGCTGTGGAGGAAGTCCGCAAGCAAGGTAAGTGCTCTTAAGCCTATCCTGGAGAAACTCCTTTTAATTATGGGACTGTGGTAGTCTAGTGGGTAAGGTACTGGACTATGGACCACAAGGTCCAGGTTTCAAATCCCGCCTCTGCCAAGCTGCCACTGTTGGGTCCTTGAGCCCTTAACCCACAATTGCTTGGGTTGTAAGATTGTATCAGTTGGAAGTCACTTTGGATAAGGGCGTCTGCTAAATGCTGTAAATGTGCTCAGGAATACTCACTGGAACGTTGTGAGTTCAAATCTTGGCTCTGCCAAGCTTCTCTTGTCTCTTGAAGGTCATGAACTGCTGGGTTTTATTGCAAGTTTTCATTAGTGCTCCTTTGACACCTGCAACAATAGCAGTTGCTTGATTACGTACACCAACTGCATAAAACCACTGCTTCTCGATCAGTCTCATGTATGTACAGGACCACAGCAACAGCCAGAGGCAGAGAGAGTAGTGCATGACGCGAAAGTATACCTGGGCACCTCAGTACTGCTACTGATATAATGGAGTTTTATGGTAGCCTTTTTTACTTTTTTCACGACTTCATTTCTTTCTCGTAAGGACATATAAAAAGCTAAATTAACAGCAGTAATGCTATCTGGCCATATATATGTTATATGACATTTGTTATTAGATTTATGAAACACACTGTTGTGTTCTGGTGGATTTTGGTAGATTTTGTGGCCTGTTTGGTATTTTCCCCTATAATAAATATAGTTTTCTGTCGTCTGGCCTGATCTTCCAGGTCCAGATTTTTGGACCTAAACATCTGGAGCTATTTGCCATCTGACAGCCATAGAAAATGAATGGAGTTAAAAGGACATGCTTGTTTTGTGCTAATGACTAGGAAAGCTTTTAACAAATAAAGGGCTGGACATAACACAGGCTTAAAAGACTAAATATTTATCTGTACAATATTGCCACTAATTACTTGAACAACATCCTCCACCAATTTCCACAATTAACTAACCAAAGCCTCCAGACTGCCCAGTTCTGCACTCCTGCATTTAATGTCCTATTTTTGAAAACGGATTTATGTTCACCTTATATCCTTATGTAGTTCAATATAACATACTGTACTGTTCAGAAGTCTTAGGCCACCATTAGATTTGTTGTTTTAGCAATGCTGTAAGTACCCTAATTGTATAAACCTTGGAAAACTCCATAATACTGTTTTCCACTGATCTTCATTCCAATCTTTGTGAGCTTATCTTTTCACCCTGTTACCCTTATGAAAAGGTGGTTTCTTGGTGGCTACCCTTCCAAATGTTATGTTATATTATTTTATTATTCAATTATTATATTATGTCTGTGTATATCAGCCTATGGGTGTGATTTCAGGCACTCCCTCATTTCAGGTGTCGCTGTCCCAGTGATAAGACATGCCAAGTCTGTGTTTGCCTCAGTGGCTTTAAAGTTTCACTTTATTGTTACTTATTTCATGTACTTTTATTTCAGTTATTTCATGTCTTTAGTGATATTATGTATTGTATTACATTCCTTTGCTTTATATTGATGCTTCTAATCATTAATTACATACAAATATAGGCTTAAAAACAATCATTTGAAACAATCTTGAAACAGTTAAGTTCAAGTTCCGAGGTTCCACTGTACATGGTAAAAGTGAATATGTAAATTAGGTTACACAGGATGGTTTCAAGACCCTTTCATTTCTGGACTGATTGAAACGCGTGAAAAGGTTCTGGGCATCCCATTTGAACGTTAAGAAATAGCTCAAAGCAAACACAGGTTGAAAATTCAAAGTGTTTGTAGATGAAGAAATAGCACTACTTAGCATGCATTCCCCTCTTTTAAACTTTAAGCAAGTGCTCTAGTGGCTCAGAGATGAAAAGCTTCCTGCTGAGAATAAGATGTTGCCAGTCATTTCTTAACTGGAAGGCAATACCCAAGTGAGTCACATGCTCTACAGCTCGACGCATACAGAGTCAAAAAGGGGCAAAGGAACACCTAATTATCACAGAGGTGAAATAAATTGGCTTTAATAATGAAATATTATCCAACTGTAACCTATTTTGTTTTCTTAGACGTTCTACCGCTGTTATAACACTCAAATGTATTTCAGTGTGTAGATGTGTCTTTAAGAGTAATTATCTTTTAACACAGGAAAGTATCTAAAGCAATATTTTTCTAGTTTTTAGTACCAAAAAAGCTTCCTAAGGTAGTGCTGGGGGTTGAATCCTGGACTTTCTGGTCTGTAGTCCAGCACAGCACCATTACAGTTCCACCATGAATCAGCCACACCAGTACTGGAGCATAGAAAGGAGTACTGGAGCATGTTGAGTTTCCACAGCCAAGGAGCCCAATGCAAGCATAAGGTGACCATGGTTAATACAAAGCGTTGGCTAACACCACCATTTAATTCTGGGGTGGTTGAAAGACTGAAGTGATGTATTAAGTTTCACTCTTTGGCACTAATGTAGCGATTGGAGGCTTGGAGGCTTCTAACTCTGGGTTGTAGAAGGCTCACAAAGTGAGCTCAGTTAAGGAATAGTTTGGTATGCAAGCCATGATCTCAACTCAGTCAACCTCGTGAGTTCAATGCACTGGTTCCTAAATTGTGATCCATGAGCCATGTTCCAAAATCCAGTGAAACCATGGTTTTGGCTTGATGTACAGATGCTGAGCTTCTTGACTGTGGTAGCCTAGCGGTTAAGGTACTGGACTATGGACCAAAAGTTCCAGGGTTCAAATCCCACCTCTGCCAAGCTGCCACTGTTGGGTCCTTGAGCAAGGCCCTTAACCCACAATTGCTTGGATTGTAAGATTGTATCAACTGTAAGTCGCTCTGGATAAGGATGTCTGCTAAATGCTGTAAATGTTAAATGTAATGTAATGCTGAGTGTCCACAAACTTTGGGCTGTATACCACATCATTTCCTTCTCCTTGGTAAAACTGTAAAGTTCAGAAACTCCTTTATTTGTTGAAGTAATTAGAAGTGGTGTAGTCCTGTGTATCTCATAAATATGATAACTGAGAGCACATAGCCCATTATTCAGGCAGCCTTATTACCAGCTCTGCTGAGTCTCTGCAATAAAAACCCGCAGGTCTCTAGTGCATGGAGCTTTTTAGACCGAAAGGCTTTGGGCTTTTTTTCAGATTTTACAGCTTAGCAAGCATCTGGCCTGTGCTGCTGATTCTATTAATTGTCTAAACCTGTAATTATGCGTTTAACTGATTTTAATTAGATGAGCACAATTTCTTTCACCATAGCTCTTTAGTTTTAACTTTATCTCTGTCCCATCTCTCCTCAGCCTTATTTGGACTGTATTAGTTTCTTAGTCTGTAATAAAATTAGCTTGACTCCTCTGCGATAAAACTCATATAAGGTTGGCTGAAGTTTGCGTCTGGTGCCCATAACCTCACTTATTCCAGGAAAGAGATGCTTAGAGAGGGATGATGCTTATCTGAACCTCAGCCGTCATCATACTGAGCTTCTAGTGCACTAGATAGATTTCATCAGCGCTGATGTTTGTTTTATGCAGTGCACATTTAAAGTGAGTAGGAAACCACTTGGAACAGAATACAAAAAACGAGACTGATCCATTTGTTTGGATAATAAATAGCACAGAATCTAGGTAAATATCAGCAGTGAGGATACATTTATAGAAGTAAATGAATTTAAAACATCTGAAAATTAAGTTGGTAAATGATTTTGTCTGTAATGGACTACCTTTAGTCACCTATTATATAAAGTGTAGTAAATATATGTAATAGTAGCTTAATAGTAGCAGATGGTGGGATGAACTGCCACTGGATGTCTGATTGGCTAAGGCCGAATTGGAAAAACTCACACCTTTGTTACTATATTGTTTTTTCCTGCATTATCTGCTGACAGTTTTCGTTAGATGGTGTTATTGGGCTGTAGGCCAGTTGTACTAGCATGAGGTAATGTCTACTAAGGAGAATGCAAAGCACTGCTGTGGGTCACTCTGGATAAGGGCGTCTGCTAAATGCTGTAAATGTATTCTTTTGTGAGCAGTGCAAGAATTTCTGACTCTCAGATCATCCTCATGATGTCTACAGTCCACAGATACAGACTTACATGGTCCCCAAAAGCCAACCAGTAGCATCTTGGCAGTGCTAGGCCTTCAACCCTCAACGTCCTGGTCAATACTTCAGTTAACCACTGCACCATCACTGTCCCTTATGGTCACTTATTTTCTCTTCTAAGCAGCATTCAGAACAGTTCTGGTTTTGTTAAATGTCTTATTATTTTAATTCTCTAATTTGATCTCTTATTTTTAGCCTGCCTTCCTCTGTTAGGATAACGAGCCGAATTTATACATGTTTATGCATATATTTTTATATATACTGCTCAAAAAAATAAAGGGAGCACTTGGAGTTATATTGTGTTGTTTAAGTGTTCCCTTTATGTTTTTGAGCAGTATATATAGCGTATCTTACGCATGCTTAATACTGAACTTGACCTCGACCACACCTTTTCCTCACTACATTTCCCAGCGCTCATGCACTGCTGACATCCATATCTACACAGGATAGTATCGTAATGCATAATGTAACGTAAACATGCTCAAAACACGATGATACAGTACAGACCGCTCTACCAAACACTCGTTAAACTCACTGGTTCATGATGCATTTAAATTATGATGGATTTGTTGAACATATCCCCATCATAAATCAGGGAGCACCTGTACAATACAACTCCATTAATGCTGATACTGCCTTATTTTCTATATTAAATAATTTGTGGGGGTCTGGAACGGATTAATTCAATTTACATTATTCCTTATATATATATATATACATATATATTACTATATATATATATATATATATAGATATATAGAATAATATATTATATGTGTATATATATATATCTATATATATATATAATATATATATATACAGTGGGTTGCAAAAATTATTTAGTCAGCCACTGATTGTGCAAGTTCTCCGACTTAGAAAGATGAGAGAGTCTGATAATGTTCATCATAGGTACACTTCAACTATGAGAGACAAAATGAGAATTGTAGGATTGTAGGATTTTTAAAAGAATTTAATTGTAAATCATGGTGGAAAATATAGTATTTGGTCACCCACAAAAACAGCAAAGATTTCTGGCTCTCACAGACTGTAATAACTTTTTTTAGAAGCTCTTCTGTCTCCACTCGTTACCTGTATTAAATGGCACCTGTTTGACCTCGTTTTATCTGTATAATAGAAACCTGTCCACAGCCTCAAACAGTCAGACTCCAAAAACTCAACCATGGCCAAGACCAAAGAGCTGTTGAAGGACACCAAGGAAGAAAATTGTAGACCTCACCAGGCTGGGAAAAGTGAATCTACAATAGGCAAGCAGGTTGGTGTGAATAAATCAACTGTGGGAGCAAATTGTAAGACATACAAGACCATTGATATCTCTCCCTCAATCTGGGGCTCCACGCAAGATCTCATCCCGTGGGGTAAAAATGATCATGAGAACGGTGAAGCACAAAATCCCAGAACTACACGGAGGGACCTGATGAATGACCTGCAGAGAGCTGGGGACCAAAGTAAAACAAAGGCTACCATCAGTAACACACTACGCCGAGAGGGACTCAGATCCTGCAGTGCCAGGCGTGTCCCCCCCCCCTGCTTAAGCCAGTACATGTCCAGGCCTACCTGAAGTTTGCCAGAGAGCATATGGATGATCCAGAAGAGGATTTGGGAGAATATCATGTGGTCAGATGAACCAAATAGAACTTTTTGGTAAAAACTCAAGTCGTCGTGTTTGGAGGAAGAAGAATTCTAAGTTGCACCACACCTACTGTGAAGCATGGGGGTGGAAACCTCATGCTTTGGGGCTGTTTTTCTGCAAAGAGGACAGGACGACTGATCCGTGTTAAGGGAAGAATGAACGGGGCCATGTATCGTGAGATTTTAAGCCAAAACCTCCTTCCATCAGTGAGAGCATTGAAGATGGAACGTGGCTGGGTCTCCCAGCATGACAATGGTCCTAAATGACCCGTATAAAGGATTTCAAGGTCCTGGAGTGGCCTAGCCAGTCTCCAGACCTCAACCCCATAGAAAATTTGTGGAGGGAGTTGAAAGTCCGTGTTGCCCCAAAACATCACTGCTCTAGAGGAGATCTGCATGGAGGAATGGGCCAAAGTACCAGCTACAGTGTGTGCCAACCTGGTGAAGACTTACAGGAATGTTTGACCTCTGTCATTGCCAACAAAGGTTATGTTACAAAGTATTGAGTTGAACCAAATGTATTGACTAAATACTTATTTTCCACCATGATTTCCAACTAAATTCTTTAAAAATTCTACAATGTGATTTGTTGAAATTTTTTTTTCTCGTTTTGTCTCTCATAGTAGAAGTGTACCTAAGATGAAAGTTACAGATCTCTCTCATCTTTCTAAGTAGGAGGACTTGCACAATCAGTGGCTGACTAAATACTTTTTTGCCCCACTGTATATATATGATATGTTCAACAAATCCATCATAATTTAAATGCATCATGAACTGGTGAGTTTAACGAGTGTTTGGTCGAGCGGTCTGTACTCTATCATATATAATATCATATATAATATTTAAATTACTTTGATGTTCAGAAACACTTAAGTGCAAAGAAATAGGAAATCAGCAAGGAGGCAAACACTTTCTCAAACCACTGTATACACACAGTATTCAGTATTCACTAAACAGTACGCACAACGTCCCCGGGTGATGTACTGCATCGGGAGACATTTTTAAGTATGCAAGCAAAGCACACTATCCCTTCTCATGATGCAACTGGAGCAGCGGAGGCGTTTGGAGCTGAGGAAGAAAAAATGATGGACAGCAGGGAGGCAGCTGTTTGCAAGTGTAAATAAGATATAAGGAGAAAAAATACTAATTACAAATAATGTGGTTATATAGAGCTCTGTTTGCTAAGGGGGTGGTGCCATGGGTCAGATGGTGGGAGTGCGCCTGCGGTTCTGTGCATACTGCACAATCGCCTACTGAAAGACCGTCCGGCTTTAGCAGTGCATACTGGAGCGAATCTAGTACGTACTGTTTATGTATGCCATTTTGGACGCAGCCCAAGTCTCAAAAAGGGACTGCTCCTTGATTGAGCTTCTATTCACGTTATCCCTTAATTATTTTGTTTCATCTGAGTTCAGACGACTGACTCCAGTTTACTCAGGTATTTAACTGGTTAAATAATCACCTGAAATATCCTTCAGGAAAAGCTGTAATATCTTCCGGTAATACTGTACACTGCCATGACTGAGTCAAAAACAACCCGAGAGGTCAGGATTTTGCACAGCAGCCACATCGTTTAAGTAACTAATGAACTGTTGCATCGATTTATTCTCTTAATGTTGCTTTGTTGTTTTTGCGTAATGAGAATTTAATCATTATAGCAACTGGCGGTTTAATTCTTTCATTATAGATGAGAGATAAGGGGAATAATAATGGATAATAACTTTGCCGCGTGAGCTTTGAATTAGCCACGGTGCAGCCTGGATCTCAGCTTATCCAGATGTCTTTAACGAGCAACATGTTATGGTAATAAATGAGGAATTTTAGCCTGTGTAAAAAGTTTAATCTTATATCGTAATCACTTTGTTCTCGAATATCGATTACCAAATGCTGACAGCTTCTGATCACGTTGCATTTTCACTGGAGTGTTTTTCCCAAATAAGGCCTCTAGGGCTGGTTCCTGGCCCAATCAGCCTTAATGGAGCTGCTTTGAAGTTGCCTTAATTAAGCCTGTTTTGCAGTTTTTCCATATCATTTTTAAAATCCCAGGGTCGAGCAGAGCAAACTGCATCCAAAGCAGTTCAGCTCTGGAACGTCAGCTTCAGATGGAACGTCTTAATGTTTCTGGTGTCCCACGCAGTAGCCATGCTCGCTTTATTGAAGCATTAACAATTTAACGAAAGCCAGAGGGACAGATTGTAGTAATGAGAGAGGACAAAAGAAAGTGTGAGTGAATAAAAACAGAATGGAAGTATGGCTCTTAGAATGGATTTTGCCGCTCTTGTAATTCTGCTCACCGTGAAGAGTTATTCCGAGACGTTTACTCCGGGTTCCAAAGCACTCGCCATTTGATCCGCTCCACTGAAGCCGGCCACGCTTAGCTAGAGGAAGGAGCAGATGTATTACAGGCTTTCTGTAGGAGAGACTGATCTTCATATTTCATACAGCAAAGATGGTGTTTCAGGATGCAGGTGTCACGTAATCACCCCTACACACAGGGCTTCACGTCTTTAATAATAATAATAAAGAAAAAAGTCTTTATTGTGTCATTCAAAAATCCCATAAAGGTCAATAAGGTTCATTTACAGGTTTGTTTTCAATTCAATGTGTAAAAATTTCAGATTCAGCCAGGTTTTTTTGACACCTCACCAGTGTCTGTTGTTGAAACATTACATGCTGTACTGTGCAAAAGTCTTAGGCCACCATAGGAGCATATCTTTGCCTTTTAACCCTGTTCCCCTTCCAAAGAAGTGGTTTCTTGGCTGCTACCCTTTCAAAAAGACCATTCCTGATCAAGGTTCTTCAGACTGTACCACAATATGGTCATTTTACCATTGCTAACACAATGAAATATCTAATCTAATGGTGACCTAAGACTTTTGCACGGTACTGTACATATGTTCAGTTCTACATTCTAAGCTTGGAAGAGTTCTGTTATATGAGACTTTTTTCTCACCACTAGCACCCCTGTATTCTTATTTATTTCTTTATAATCTGTAAAAAGTGCTATATACAATGCATTCGGAAAGTATTCAGACCCTTTCACTTTTTTTCACATTTTATGTTGAAGCCTTGTGCTACAATGAAAAAAATTCCTCCGTTAATCTGCACTACATACTCAATTTGCAGATTTATTAAAAAGGAAAATCAAAATTCGCAAGGACATAAGTATTCAGACTTTTAGCTATGACACTGGAAATTTGGCTCTAGGTTCATCCCATTTCTCTTGATCATTTCTGAGATGTTTCTACACCTTGCTTGGATCCAGCTGTGGTAAATTCAGTTGATTGGACAGGATTTGTAAGGACACACACCTGTCTATATAAGGACATACAGCTAACAATGCATGTCAGAGCAAAAACCAAGCCATGAGGACGGGAGAGATGGGATTTTGTGGAGACACAGGTCTGGAGAAGACTACAAAAAATCTGCTGCTGCACGGAAAGTTCCCAAGAGCACAGCGGCCTCCATAATACTTAAATGGAAGAATTTTGGAACACCCAGGACTCTAACTAGAGCTAAGTAATCGGGGAAGAAGGGTCTTGACCAAGAACCCAATGGTTACTCTGGCTGAGCTCCAAAGATCCTGTGTGCAGATGGGAGAAACTTCCAGAAGGTCAACCATGGGCTTTATGGCAGAGTAGCCAGACTGAATCCTCTCTTTAAAATACATATGAAATCCCACTTCTATTTTTTTTTCACATTCTCATTACAGGTTTTTGAGTGCAGATTGATGGGGAAAACTTGTTTTTTTTATTTTGATTTTATTTTAGCATATGGCCTCAACATAACAAGACTTTCTGAATGCATTGAAAATAAACAGAACTGTGAATGTCTTCATTGTTTTTTATTTTAGTAGACACGCCTACCTTGCAGAACTTGTTGATATGCAGTTACATACAGTAGCTCATCTTCATCAATCATAATGTGTGTTAGAACCGGTGTTTATAGTTGGCAGGTTCTGTTTAGCTCATCATTGGCTTTGAGATGTTTAGCAATCCTAATATAATCTGTAACATGTCATCATGATGTGGGTGTCCAGTACTGCAATCACAAACATGATTGCAACATGTCTGAGTGACTAGAATTAATCAGACACTGTTCTGATGCTGTCTAGAATAGCCATAAAGCAAGACTAAAATTAAATATAAATAATAATCATTTCACACTAATGATTCATAATCTGCTCACCACGTCTTTTTAGTGATGATGGGCCTGTTAACCATTTGTCCAATGAGTCATTCCTTTTAATTTATGATATTTCTCACACACTTTGTTGGTTTATCTTAAGCACATTTGGGTCAGACATGTCCAGAATGAGGAACAACCTGACTGTTGACTAATGTTTGCTTGTTTAGGTTTGTACTGAAGTGACAATGCTTCTATGACATACTGAATCCTTGTCACTTTGATCTTGTTGAGGGTCACATTGGGTCCCAGAGCCGAGACTGGACTGTTTGGTACTACACTTGGCACCAGTCTGTCACCTTTACAGTTAGTCATGTAGCAGATGCCCTCATCCAGAATGATTTAACTGTTGGTGCAATTCAAGCAGTTGTGGGTTAAGTGCCTTGCTCACGGGCCCAACAGACCTTCTGGATCATGGAGAAGAGCCTCAACCGCTGCCACCACAATCCCCCACTATTTCTACTCATTCACAAATAGGGCCAAGTCAGTGCAGCCAATCCACCTAATTGTTTCTTGCGAGGAAAACATGTCTGGGGCCCTGGAGCCACGAGACACCATGGTGCCCAAGCTGGAATTCATGCATCATTTCATTCTTTTATTTCTAAATGAGCCACAACATCTTCAGCTAACAATCAAAAACAGTGGCATTTCCTTCAAAGCAAGGGTAACAAACAGGTCTATATAAAATATTATATAAATATTAATTTCATGAATAAAGTAAAATCAAACACCACATTCAATTCTAAATGCTGCTCTGCATTTTCTCGATTGCTGTAGGACACATCTGGCTGATAGTGCTACTAACCAATCGAAACTGCTCATTAGAGTGGCTTCTGTCTACGTGTTTGGGTGCCCCTTCTGATTAGATTGAAGGGTTCGGTATTGTGAGTCGATTAACAAACAGACAACATATCAGACCAATCAGATTTCTGAATTTTCCCTGCAGGGCTGACCCATAGCTTTCTAACCCTTCTGGGCATACTGAAGAAGGTGCTACGTATTAAGCATTCATAAATAAATGCTTTGTTGGACAATTGTACTTGTAGGGTTCATGGATTGTTTTTGAACATGTTACACAAAGTTAAGCAATGAAAGATGGGAAACATTGTGTTCTTTCATGCAGGCTACTTCTGTGGTAGACTAGTGGTTAAGGTACTGGACTATGGACCAAAAGGTCCAGGGTTCAAATCCCACCTCTGCCAAGCTGCCACTGTTGGGTCCTTGAGCAAGACCCTTAACCCACAATTGCTTGGATTGTAAGACTGTACCAATTGTAAGTCGCTCTGGATAAGGGCGTCTGCTAAATGCTGTAAATGTAAATGTCATTTGCATTTGTTGGTCTGTTTAGAAATCCATACAGCCATTTAAAGTCAGGCCTAAGTTTATGTGGTTAATGTACTGTGCATGAACAATATGTGTACGAATTCAGGGGGGGGTTGGCAGAAGGGGTCTCCACTCTATACACTGCACGCCTCTGCTAAAACAGAAAACGTATTTCTCTAACTGAATTATTAACAAGTGAAGTAAACGAGATTGAGAGTCAGTCTCAGTCCCACGTTTTAGGTTGAAAAGTGCTTCCCTTTTCCCCATTCAGGTTTGAATGTTATAGGTGACAGATTTACTTGTGTGCCATTGTATGGAAGGTAATGACCTCCACTAGCTCATAAGAAATCTCCACATGTAACCTTCGCATTAGTAATCAGGCTTCTGGTCGGTCCAGCTGACCTTGGGACTGGTTGAAGGCTCAATCCATATTCAATTACGACAAGCAAGAAAATTGGTCTCGCAAAGGTGTGTGTGTGTGTGTTTGTGTGTGTGAGAGAGAGACAGAAATAGAGAGTATGACCCTGTTAGTTTCAGCAGGGAAGAGATGATGCCAATGTGCCCGAGTGATGCAAATGTGTGGCGTGTGATGCAAACATTTGTATTCTAAAGCAATAAGCCACCAGATAGTCTGTATGTTACAGTGGCTATTTAGTGTGACCTCCCCTTACACTTGAGCAACAGCAGCATCTGGCAGTCTGAAGAAGCTTGACCAGGAATGGTCTTTTTGGCAGGGTAGCAGGGAAGAAACCACTTTTTCAGAAGGGGATCAGAGTGAAAAGGCTAAGATATGCTAAAGCTCGCAAAGATTGGAATGAAGATCAGTGGACAGGAGGGTTATGGAGTGACGAATCCAAGTTTTGAAATTTTTGGTTCAACTCGTTGACAAGACTTTATATTCAGCCATTATGGTATTGCTAAAACAGAACTCTAATGGTGGCCTAAGACTTTTGCACAGTACATCTTTGGAATGTGGGTGGAAACCAGAGTACCGAGAGGAAACCCATTGAGACACATCCCTAATGTGTAGTATTAACAATAATTAAGTCAGATGAAATTTTGACATTCGTCAGTCTCATGAATTGACAAGCTGCAGATTTATTTGAAGTTCTACTTGGTAGTCACTGTTGAGCGTCAGTATCTGACCATTGGCTGTAGTCTGTTCGGTCTCTGCTGCAGTGTGGGTCTTCCTCAGGGTGAGTCGATGAAGGTCTGCTGTCAGAACGCAGCAGGAGAGCATTCCCCGATCATCTGCTTAGACTAGAGAAACACTACAGGGGAGGAGCAACCAAAGCAAAGACGCTCTCGAGAGACCACGCACTGAGCATCTCATTTTTCAACCTCAGCTTTTCTGCTGCCGCTAGCTATATCTCACGCAAAGAAACAGCCTGATAACTGTATAAATGTGGAGCTGCCCACTTAACAGTTTCATAGTGGTGGAAAAATGGTCGCAAGGCACATTTTTGGGGACCTCTAAATGTGGAGTCTTTAGGGCAGGGCTATTGAACCAGCTCAGAGTGGGACTGAGGTTATTAATACTCTGGCACGGGACTTCTTGTCGTCCCACGCACCAGACTCGTGACAGCGGGTGGCAGGTCGTTCAGTGCCTCAGCTCCTATGCTGTGGAACTCCCTTCCACGATCACTGCGGGACTGCTCCACCCTGTCTTCATTTAAAATTCACCTTGAAACCTTGCTCTTTAATTCTTATTACTCTTCTCCTGTTTAACTTTCTTTCCTTTCTCTCTCTGTTAAGCGTCCTTGGGTTTGTGAAAGGCGCTATACAAATTGAACATATTATTATTATTATTATTATTATTATTATAATAATCGTGTGTGGAACCAAAGTGTGTTTGTGTCAATTCTAAGAGGTTAAAAAAATCATGGTACGGACTGTAAAATGGGAGGTGTACATTGTCGAGTTGGATTACATGTTCTTGTTTATTACGTCATTTAATGCAATTGAGTTTTTGAACACCAGAGGGTGCAATAATACACCATGCATACAGACACACATACCATTCGTAAAGTCAAAGCTAATGTAGCTTGTAACACATATTTAATGAATAATTTTGTGCAAATTCATACTGAAACCATCATGATGACCCTTCTCAATTACATGTACCATTCTGTTAGATGATCACACTGTACTCGGTGTACTTAGGAAAACTATGCCCACATGTAATGTGCCATCTACAGGCCATTCTTGGTATTACTAAAATCTGTAGTCTGTATAAATTTAATAAAACAGTGTTCTGGTAGCCTCTGAAATCCCCCTCAGGAGTTGCTCTTGAGATATTTTTCGTGTTTATTGTCCCCTGAACACTGAAATTAAATGTATGCCTTTGCTCTCACCACTGAGCCATGAGCTCTGCTAGTAGTAGTGGTGTCTAACTAATCTTTGGTGTTTCTTGCTCTGTCGCAGGTGACACCATGCGTGCAGCCTCCTCGGAGTTTGCCGATGACCCGTGCTCATCAGTGAAGCGAGGCACTATGGTCCGGGCAGCCCGCGCCCTCCTGTCTGCCGTCACTCGCCTCCTCATCCTCGCCGACATGGCCGACGTCATGAGACTCCTGGCGCACCTAAAAATTGTATGCAGCTTCTCTTTCAGAGCTTCTCTGGGGCCTTTCGTTCAGTTTTCTTTCTTTTACCTTCCCTTTCCCCCTCTGGTTATCTTGTATTTTGTTCCATTAACGCATTCCTTGGCCTAAATGATAAAGCCTCTGTGATATACAAAGTTACAAAATATGTTTTGCTGAATGCGCCCATGATGTCATGGCTAGAAGCAATATGATGTTGCTTACAGAGAACCAGCTCTGAAAGCATTACACAACATGTTCTTCCCTGCATGATACATCCCTTCTCCAGCCACATTATCCTTCATCCATTATCCGCTTCTGTTTTTATCCTCCTTCATCTCTTATTTTCTCTCCCATTCCTTCCTATCTTGCCCCTTTACTTTTCCTTTTTTTCCTTCCTCCTCTATTTGCCTGCCATGCCCTTCCTTTTGCTTCCCAACACTTCCATGATCTCTGTAGAGTCCCTTTTCTTCACTCACTTACATTTTTTTAATGTTTGCTACTTCGCTTTCCTTCTTCCCTCTTCTCTTCCCTTTAACTTTTTTCACTTGGCTTCCCTCTACATCTTCATTTTATTTCTTTCTTTTTCCTTTCCCTTCATTTCCCTTTATGCAGTTTCTCTCCCTCGTCACTTTTGCTTTTTTGCACCATTTGCTTCTCTTACATTCCCTGATGGTCACTTCTTTTCTTTCCCATATCCATTACCTCCCTTCTCATTCCTCGTTTTGATTTTCGTTCTTTTTCCTCCCATTAGGTTTTCTTCCATTCTGGCCTCTTTCCTTCCTGTCCATCTTCTTCTGTTTGCTACTTTTCTTTTTGCATCTTTTCTTTCTCATCATTCTCTATACTTTTCCTCCTTTTCCTTTCTTTCATATCTCAATTCTTTATACCTCTCTTTTTTACCGTTTCCATTTCCTTCACTTACCATTTGCTGTTATTCTGTTATCCTGTACCTTCCCTTCACGTCATCTCTTCTTTTACCTCTTTCCATTCTGTCCTTTTCCCTTCCTTTCCCTCCTCTTTGGTTTGTTACTTATTTTAACTTTTTCTTCCTTATCCCCCATTCCTTTCGTCCTTTTCCCTCTCTTTCCTCCCTTCCATGCCCATTTCTTTCCTTCTCTTTTCCATTATTGTTTTTCAGTCGTTCCTTTCCTTCCTACCTTGACTTGGCTTCCCTCCATAACTCTCTAGCTTATTTCTTTCCGTTTTCCTTCCCTTCATTTCCCTTTATGCAGTTTCCCTCCCACTTTACTTCCCTTCACTTTCCATCCATTTGTCTCTCTTACCTTCCCTGCTAGTCACTTATTTTCCTTCCCATATCTTTTGCTTCTCTTCTCATTGCTATTTAATTTTCGTTCTTTTCCATCTCGTTAGGTTCCCTTTCATTCTGGCCTATTTCCTTCCTGTCCCTGATCTTCTTACTACCTTTTTTTCTCCATCCTTAATTCTTTGTACCTTTCCATTTTGTTACCTTTCCCCATCTCTTCTTCTTCCCTCTTATTTCACCTTTTCCATTTCCTTTGCTTACCTTCTGCTATTATCTTGACCCTTCCCTTTCACATCATGTCTTCTCGTACCTCTTTCCATTCTGTCCTTTTCCTAACCTTTTCTTCATTATCCCCCATTCCTTCCATCCTGCCATCTTCCTTTTCCCTCTCTTTCCTTCCTTCCAGGCCCATTTCATTCCTTCTCTTTTCTATCATTCTTTTTCAATCGTTCCTTTGTTACATTTCTCCATCTCCTCTCTTTCCGTCAGACTTTGCCTTTTCCATTTCCTTTCCCACCCTCTTCCTTCTTCCCCTTTCATTGTGACCTATTCCTATGCATCTGTTCCATTGTCTTCCTTCTTTCTCTGCACCTTTAATTTCTTCATTTTTACTTGTACCCATTATTTGTTCAGTTTCCTTTTATGACGTTCTCTATCTCTTTCCTTTCCGGCCTTTTACTTCTTCTAGACCTTCTATTTCTTTTATCGCCATCTATGTTTGACTCGTATTTCTTAGCACTTTTTCTCCTAATTGGTTCCTTCAAACACTGAAATCCTCCGATCTACTCATCGTCATGGAGGCTTCAAAGACATATTGGATTTTCTTCACAGCTGGCCTCCAAAACATTGTCAAAATAAATCTCTAGTCTTGCCGCTTCCTGACTGTCTCAATATCTGTCTGTATTTCCTTCTGCCTGTGACACCTTTATGCTCAGGCCCTTTAGCAGTAACCGTTAGACATCCCCTTAGACACCGTTTGAGGCTAATTATGAACTGTGGAGCTACTTCTCACTTTGGCTTGTCACTACTAATTCAAACTGTTCTTGACATGCAGCTCCTAAAGTAAATAGTTCAGTGATCGGGGCTATTAAATGAGTATTAATATTAAAAGACTATTAAGTATTATGTATGCGGTTTTCTCCGTTGATTAATCAAGCAAAACACCATCTGAATCGTTTCTACACAAAGTTCTACAGTTATATGGGCTTAGTTTCTTGCCTGTCTCTTCATTATGTGACATGATGTGAAACTGGGCTTAGAAGAACAGTATTCCAGCTTCCACTACTTTTAATGTTTAAGCTAGGGATGTGTGATACTGAAAAAAACAATATCTCAGTATTTCCCAGGGTTAGAACGAATAGTAGATAATACTTTGGCTGTGTGTATCTTGGGTCTAAAGTAATCTAAGTTGTTTGAACCCATCTCTCTCCACCGCCTGAATTGGCACCATGTTTTTTGCAATGTAATTGGTGACAGCATTTGTTATATCTTGTCCTCGGATGCTTTTTTCTGAATGATTCCGCTAAGGTTTATTTTTGTGCTGCTGCCTTGGCTGGTTTAAGCCTGTCGTGGACAGTTTGTCTTCATATTCTGCCCAGGGGTTAGTTAAAAGATGGTGAAATAAGTTAGTTGTCGAGCCGTCTTTAATGCCAACCGATTTTCGACATAGTTTGAGCAATATCTATCTTTTTTAAAGGCATAGACTATGAGGCTGGTGGTGTCTGTATTTTGTCTCCTGGTGCAGTTTGTTCACTCATTTTAACAGCCTGTTACGATATTATTATAGACATATTGTAGAGGTTTTATTGTAGAGTTTGTAGAGGTAGATACCAGTCCTTGAGTGTGTTTACATGCATTTAATAATCTGATCATAGTCAAATTTCTGCAGTTTTCTGATTATTCAAGTGCTCATGTATACAGCATACTCCAATCTCGAAATCAGATGAAGAAATCTGATAAAGACAGCTGGATTTTACTCCAGTAATCAGATTCCTCATAGCATGTACACCAGTTGTTTCAAACAGTTGTCTTAGTAAATATGGTTGCCAGGTACTTTTATCCTAAAGACTTGGCTTTATTTGGGCTCTTCACAGATCTAGCATCCCGAAAGTAAACGTGCCATGGAAGTAAAGGCAGCGAAACGGCTACCGAACACGTTGTGGCGATTCTGAAACGCAGTATATATTCGAGAAAATGAAAAATTACATTATTTAATATTGAGGTTAGAAGTTTGTATGACATATTTCTGTGAGATTCATGGCTGGTTGCAAAGTATAAATCCGATTATTGCACGAGTCATGTAAACCTGGGAGTTTCTGACAAAATCTTTCCTGCAGTTTTCGAATTATGAAGTGCATGCAAACGAAAAGAAATGTGCTAATTCTTCTTTTCCATCACTGCAATAAATGGCACTTTTATGATGTCTGAAATCAATGTTTTCCTACTTTCAAAGCATATTTAAAAGCACTCACTCTTGCTTTTAGTCATATTCATTGTGGATGTCTGAAAATGACTAAAACATGAATAGATTTATTAGTAGAATGGACTTTAAATGCATTCCTGAGAGGACTGGAGAGTCGGGAACTACTTTAGTGCTCAATTAATGCTCTCGTCGTAAGAGAGAAAGACACGTATTCAAGTTCGTAAAGGTGGTCCATGCGCTGAATTCAAATCGGAGTGTGTATTATGTGTGTGTGTGTGTGTGTGTTTGTGCTTAAGGTGGAGGATGCTCTTGAAGCGGTGAAGAATGCCACCAACGAGCAAGACCTTGCCAATCGTTTTAAGGAGTTTGGGAAGGAGATGGTCAAGCTGAACTATGTGGCTGCTGGAAGACAGCAGGTACACAAGTCCTACATTACACTGCATCTTTATTTAGCCTCTGTTTGTAAGGTAACTGCAAAAAATAATATTACTAATAGCTTAGTCGCGTGTACCTGTGTCAGGCATGCTAACCTGTGAGAATACGTGCACTGGCGATCACAGTTTAAATGAGCAGTTACTGCCATCTGCAGGCTGTTAGGAGAATCGCAACTGAAATGAAAACGGAGAAGTCTAATCTGTTTTCCCTAACCGTCTATATTACCTCTGTTGAAGCTAGTATAGGTTGATTTTGGGGGGCAAAGAAGAGCTGAATAACTGCTTTTATCTTGACTGGTCTTATTTATTACTGACTGTGGTAGCCTAGTGGTTAAGGTACTGGACTATGGACCAGAAGGTCCAGGGTTCAAATCCCACCTCTGCCAAGCTGCCACTGTTGGGTCCTTGAGCAAGACCCTTAACCCACAATTGCTTGGATTGTAAGACTGTATCAATTGTAAGTCGCTCTGGATAAGGGCGTCTGCTAAATGCTGTAAATGTAAATTAAAAGTCTACAAATTTGCACCCAGCCTGATTTAGATCAGTATAGAGATTTACAACCATCAGGGCATTTCATAGTGGAGCCTTGGATCGTATCTGGATCATCCAGATCCGTGTTCTTGCCTGTATTGGAAGCCAAAGTGATCTGTTATAGCCCATCACGGGACGTGGCAGACTGGATAACTGCACGACTGAGCAGATGTTTTCTGTGTGTTTTCTCTCCAGGAGCTGAAGGACCCTCAGTGTAGGGACGAGATGGCAGCTGCTCGCGGTGCCCTCAAGAAAAACGCCACCATGCTGTACACGGCGTCTCAGGCGTTCCTGCGTCACCCGGACGTCGCCGCCACCAGGGCCAACCGAGACTACGTCTTCAAACAGGTCCAGGAGGCCATCGGGGGCATCTCCAGTGCCGCCCAGGCTACCTCTCCCGTTGAGGAGAAGCACGGACATGCTGGCATCGGCGAGCTGGCCGCCGCTCTCAATGAGTTTGATGTAAGTAGGTTATTTTTCCTCTGCAGTGCGCTGTGATGTGCGTCTGTAGTCAGTGCAGGTGTGCGCCATTTAACGTCCATCCAATCGATCCAATCACCTTCTTGAAGGCAGAACAACATGATAACATTATTTTCATTTTCTTTATTAAAACTAAACTAAAACACTATGTACAAAGTATCTAAACTACCAGTCAGCATCCGTTTAGGTCCACGTCCTGTTTCACAGAGTGTAATGCAGACATCAAACAGATCACAACAAATCACATTGCCATGCTAACGGTTATCCCGAATGCCCCACACCATACGGCTACCATTCTTTAAACTAAAGAAAGCGACACAACCTTGCCCTTCCTTTCATGGTTCATGAATAAGTCCTAGGCCCAGAGCTGCTCGGGATTCACCTCAGGCGCTCTCTGTCACCGCCTTTCACTCTGCACAACCCTCCACTGTCAGTCTTAGAGACTCTGCGTGTGTTTCTGGCCTTTGTTGTGGAACACTATTATTAAAGAGCACTGTGAATAGACATAAAGCATAAATAGACGTAACTGACCTACACTTGCATCACAACCATCTTTGTCTCTCTATAAACTCTGTGATGAGTTTAATGCAATATGGTAAGGCTGTCATCTAGTGGCTAAAAGGAAATCACAGCATAAATAACAGCATGGATAAAAACTGGAAGCAAATATATTGTAAGGTTTTCCTTTCAGGTTAGCAGTGTTTGGGAAATACAGTACTGAGCAAAAGTCTTAAGCCATCATTAGATTTGTTGTTTTAGCAGTATTATAATGATGATGTAACATATTGTTGAAAGTTGAACCCAAACACTTGGATTCGTCACTCCATAGTCGTCTTTTCCACTGATCTTTATTCCAGCCTTTGTGAGATGTAGCATATCTGAACCTTTTCACGCTGTAAAAGAGCCCACTTGGCATCCCAATGATTTACGAGTTATTACTGCATACACATTTCTTGTATATTCTGGTTGGATAATAAAGAGACTGGGAAATACCTATATAGATTCATTATACCATTGCTAAAACAAGACTATATCAAATCTAATGGTGGCCTAAGACTTTTGCACAGTACTGTACTTGCATAGGTCACTGCTCTCAAGACCTTCTCGAGACCTTCTTTACCAAGAGCACTTTATAAGAAAAAGCTAGAAAGTATTTAGACACTATTTAAATACTGTATCCCATCTATTTTTCTATAATCATGAAAATCTCTGTTGGTTTTGTGTGGAAAATGTACTGAATTTGCTCTTGTTTCTTGATCATAATTGATTAAGTACATTTTACATGTACAGCATCTAGCAGAGCGACTTACAATTGGTACAATCTTACAATCCAAGAAATTGTGGGTTAAGGGCCTTGCTCAAGGACCCAACAGTGGCAGCTTGGCAGAGGTGGGATTTGATCCCTTGATCTTCTGGTCCATAGTCCAGTACCTTACCCGCTAGGCTACCACAGTCCTATTAAGTCCAGATTATTAAGTCCAGTAAAGGTCAAGTGCTAGATGAAGTAAGTCTGTTTCACCATTTTAAGACACCGTTTGGATGCGTACGGCATGGAGAACCTTCCATGTTGTGTATAAAACTGATGTACAAACCTCAAAACATCCCAAACATCTACATCAGAGGGAATGTGTGTAGGCCATGCAGTGTGACCCTGCTTAGTGACTGGCACCCTGTTTTGAATTTACTCAAGGATATTCTTTATTTATATCAGTATATGCAGACCATTTTGGGACTCTGTTGGTTCACTGGGCTGCCTTTTAAGGTACTTTTAAGGGGAATTTGTCCACACTAGGCATGCAGATCTGGCAACCTTGTTTATATTAGGGATTTGGTTAGCAATAATCTTGCTGAAGAATAGTCTTTGTCAGTAATGACATAGCTTGTTGTGTAGGCTACACTGAGGTCTTTCGGTTTGAATATTTGGTATGAAAGCAGTTATCCTGAGGATGCCGATGTCTGGGAACCATGTTCAATTCAGTTAACTTTGGTCTATAGGAACAATAAAATAACCCCAAACCCGATGGCTTTCTTCCCTTGAAAATGTACTCATAAGGACATTTCTGTTGCACTGTAGACTGTAGACTCTTCGTTTTGTCTTGTTGTTCTGCTTTCCATCACCTTATGGCCAAAACCCAAAACAAAACATCATGTCTGTGGAAATATCAGTAGGCATTCTTGATCTTTCTCCTTTCCATCCTTCAGTAGAAGGTCACGCAAGCCTCTGGCTCTGGCGTCCCTGCTGTAGCTGATTTGGTGTCCAGGATTGTAGGAATGAGCAGAAAAACACTTTAGCTCCTCCATCTAATCCCCTATATGGTTCGTGTTCGCTGAGAAATATAAAACAGCTTTCCACAGCCTTTCCCTTCAAGCCAGAAAGATGATTGGATGGCATTTTGGTTAAAGGACCAGTCTGAAAAAAAATGTAAACAAACAATTACAATGCTATTTGAGGCATGGCTAATGCTAAACTGCTATTTTTAAGTTCATATTAGCCTGTATACAGTACTGCACGAAAGTCTTAGGCCATCATTAGATTAGATGTATCATTGGTATAATGGCCATGTATAATTATTTCCACGGTCTCATTATTAGAATACAACCAGTATTTGTATGCAGTATAAAAAAACTGGGAAGAAAATCTGAAAAAACAGCTTCCATAGTCTGAAGACGCTTGATCAAAAACAATCTTTTTTGAAAGGGTAGCAGCCAAGAAACCTTTTTCAGAAAGGAACAGGTTGAAAAGGCTAAGGATGTAGATCAGCGAGAAAGAGTGTTATGGAGGAACAAAGAGTCCAGTCGTCGACGATATGTTGTATATGGTCATTGCTAAAACAACAAATCTAATGGTGGCCTAAGACTTTTGCACAGTACCCTACATAGGGGCATACACAAATAAATGGATGGAGGCACTGATTCACATTGACTGTATATACTGTATAAGTAGATGGTTGTATGGACGGACTGATGGAGGCGTTATTGACAGATGCGTAGCTAGAGTTGGATAGATAAATTTACAGACATGTAAATGAAGCTCCGATCAGCCACGGATGGTGTTTGATGAAAGAGCCGAGTTTAACTCCAGCAAACGACATCTTTGTGATGATGAAGCTGATTCATTCTGTTTTGTTAATGGGACTTGATGGATCTTCAGTCTCATTGCTCTTCAGTTGAGCTGTGAATCCATGACGTTTGATTTAAAGGACTGACTTCGTTTCGCTTTTACTTCCAAATCCTAAAGGTGATTAACCTTTGACTCAGGTTGGTCATTAATAGCTTTGTCTTCTAAATTTAAATTGTTTCAAAACCAATATATATTATAAACTAATTATAGATTTCATTTCAGCAGGGTTTTACTCATTGTACCGACTGATTTTTAAAGCGGAAATCATTGCTAGGTTACGTGTGTATGCCCCTGAGTAGTACTTATAGAGCGTCGGTCAGAGTGCCATTATCGGCCGGAGCGTCTCTCAGCCAATCAGATTGTGGGGACGGAACTACATTTACATTTACAGCATTTAGCAGACCAGAGCGACTTACAATTGATACAGTCTTACAATCCAAGCAATTGTGGATTAAGGGTCTTGCTCAAGGACCCAACAGTGGCAGCTTGGCAGAGGTGGGATTTGAACCCTGGACCTTCTGGTCCATAGTCCAGTACCTTACCTGCTAGGCTACCACAGAACTAATCGTGGTATAGCTAAGACAGCAAAAACACAACCATCCAGACACCCAGTGGAGGCAGATAAACCCATAGACATTTATACCCAGACGCCGCATTATCCGCATTATCCCATTGCTGCGATACATCAATGTGGCGGCCATATTGGTCCAGGCAAGACTGGCTTGTAAACAAATACAAATAATCAGGGCAGCTGCATTTTTTCTGTTTAAAATGCACAATAAACTAGTTCTTTCTCGACCGATTTTCTTATTTCTCATCCAGTCTGCTTTGTTTTTTATAGTTGTGAAATGATCCCCTCAAAGGCACTATACACTACAGTACAGCAGTACAGCAAATGGTTAACCTGTAAATACAATAAGATGCAGACTAATAAAGATCATTGATGAAATAAATAGTAATGATAGTATAATGCAGTATATAAAATAGTGAATATCATATTACTATTTATCCTACAAATACTATTTACTATTGCTAATCTATTACTGTTTTGTTACATTATTATTTAGTCGAGTAGAATCAGGCATCTTTTTTCTAATACAATCTTTGGAGAATTGTGACATGTGCCCTGGACCAACTTGGGGACAGCGTTGACGGTTGATCCAGCAGCTAATGCGGCGTGTAGGTATATTATAAACCAGTATGCACCCAGACAAATGTATGTATGGATGGATGGATGATAATTACACACAGACTTTAATAATAAACATTAGTGTTGTTTGAGTGCTTAGTGTTCGGCATTAGAGGCCTGCCTACCACAGCAACCAGAATGCATTAATGACACTAAATTGCTATACACAGGCAGCACTAAATCCTCTGTACTGCTTTAAATTCCCTGGAAATTGTTTATGCTAAAGTAATGCTCTTCCTGTGGACAGAACCCACACTTATCCATTCATTCATTCAGTCATTTTGAGGCATAACCCTAGACAGGGCGCTAATCCTCCATAGGACCCACACATTCACACACTAAGGGAACTTTAGAAACACCAATTACAGTCGTATGAAAAAGTTTGGGCACCCCTGATAATTTTCATGATTTTTCTTTATAAATCATTGGTTGTCCAGCTCAGCAATTTCAGGTAAATATATCATATAGCAGATGAACACCGTGATATTTGAGAAGTGAA